>VXBP01005328.1:23937-151628 GCA_013400115.1 Rhinopomastus cyanomelas | reverse complement strand
CACCCGCGGCAAGTTGTGGCCGGGGTCGCTTCCAGACCCCGTGGCGGCAGGTGCCTGCCGGCGGTGGGGTCAGTCCAGGGCTGGGGCCGGGGCCGGGGCAGTGGAGGGGGTGCTCCCTTCAGGGCCACAGCCTGCAAAAAAGGGGCGAACAAAGACCCTGCCCTGGTTTTATAGGCTCCCCCTAGCCCGCCTTTCAGGGGCAGGTCACAGGACAGACGCTTCCGGGGAAGGGTCCTGTGACCTGTGCAACTGGGGACAGGTCCCCCAGAACACAACACGACTTTTCTTCCTCATGAAAGCACTTCTACAAGTTCTAGCAGTTCTCAAACTGCAACAATCAGGTTCTCAAACAGAGGTCACTATAAACGAGTCCATTTGTGCTTTCCAGACCACAGGCTGCAAAACACTGGTGGCTGCCAATGAGTACGTGTTTGAAGGCAGTGGCTTTTTCCCTCTCCCTTCTCTTTTTGGCCACACCACTGTAAGAGAAGGAAGGGGACGGCCCCTTTTTCTATCCTGTGAAGCAAGGAAGGTTTTACCTGTGCTTTGTTTTATCACTCCATCTCTGCAAGTTTTTGCATTTGTTTGGAGACTGTAACCTCATGATACTTCTGTCTGCATGAGAGACCAGGCTGGGGTAATAACGGTGGAGAACTGTCTCAGCTTGCACAAAGAGATGTCAGGAGAGAAGGATTTAAAATTAGAGGAGGGGCTGGAGAAAGCCAGCAGAAACCAGAGCACGAAACTGAGTCCTTCAGAGCTCCAGACTGGCACTGTAATAAGAAGGCCACCTTGGATCTGTCCCATACCCAGCAGAAGACCCACAATACCTGTGCAGGTTGGAAAATCAAGACACATTAGTCAGGTTGTATCCACCAGATTCACGCTTCCATATGTCCAGCAGCCACAGAGGTCCAAAAAGTCACCTCAGCCCCACTGTTTCCTCCTTATGATGGAATCCTGTCTCTACAATCCTAGACCCACCAGCATGACTGCACCTGCGGCAACTTCACAACCTATGACATTGATCCAGGGTAAGAACAGACAAGAACAAAAAAAAAACAAGCCAGAAAAATCGTACTATTAAAAATTTAAGTTGAGCCACACAAACAGTGAGAAACAGGCAGTAATAACACCCCTCCCTTGCAGCTGCAGGCAGAAGAGCACATCTGCTTGCAGTCTCAGTTTTATCATGAGGACAATCCTCCTCCTTGCTTTAAGATGTGCAAATAATACTAGTACCTCATACTCCTTATTGCTTTGCTCATTAAAGCCTTAACAAACTGATTCCTCTCCCTCCTCCCCTCACCAATTATAATCATTATTATTTCCTTGTGCTTGGGCAAGTGAATTTCCATTGTAAAACATTCTGTTAGGCCTTTCCACCTATTAAATTCCAGAGAAAAATGTCAAGAGGTGATTTATTAGGGAAGGAAACCATTCAAATACATTATTCATTAAAAACAGGAAAATAACAAAGCAACTTTCATCTCCTTCATGCACCAAAAGTCCTCCTCACCACAAGTTTTAGAAGATTTCAAACTCTGCTGGCTACAGAGGAGGAGCAGTGCTAACCGAGTTATAGTATTTATTGGTCAAATCTACCAGCAGTCACACGAAATCCTTGAGAAAAGCAGAACTAAGCAGGCTGAGCAAACAGCAGGAAGATCCTGAACCCTCCTCTGCTCTCGATGCCCCAGGGCTCCTGCATGTTGTAACCATCAGCAACTCACAGTTTGTAGGTGGCTCCATGGCAGGCATCACTACATGCTGTGAGGAGGTCCTACCCACACAGTGAAGGACGAGCTCCAAGTTAAACCTATTTTTAAGCAGGTACAGTTTAAACGTATTTTTAAGTAGATGCTCTGGGGACATCATTCTTTTGGGCTACATCACCAGAATCATAATTAAAATCTGCCACTTTGCTATGAATAATAAACAGTGTCCACACAAGGTTTTGCAGTCAACTAAACCTGCTTAACGCTCACATCTTCATTCCTGGGCAGTGCCACTTTCCAGAGACATGGGCTTCACATCTGTCTCAAAGAAGGAAGTTCAGAAAAATGAACAGAAAACACACAGGGAACCCAGGATCCACAGGAAGTCATCTGAAATATGAGTATGAAGCAGCTTGTGTCCAGAAGGACCCAAAGGTTTACAACATTTCCACAAAAGGCAATCACATTCCTCAACACAGGACAAAACCTCTCTCATTCCTCACCAGAGGCACCTCACCTCTCAGTGGGAAAGCAACTAGCGACCAATGCACGACTGGAATCTAGTCAGGAACAAATCAATTAGCAGAATTAATCAAGTAGGACAAGTTAAACACTCCCCGGTTTCTGCTCTTATGCAACACATCATCCGTTCTCCAGTCTTTGGAGGAGCACCATCCTTGTGCTCACCCAGGAGGATGACCAGCACCTGAATCACTACCCAGCTCCACCTGGGTTCCACTGGTGGACTGGTCACCCAGCAGCTGCATGGACCCAGCCCAAGCAGTCTGGCCACATACTCTGCTCTGATTGCCCATCTGATACCCAGGTGCACTTGCTATTTCCATGTAGCAGCTTGCTAATAAGTTCTCCAATTGCAACAGCCTTAAGAAGCAGGTTGTTTACCATGTTGCTCTTCCACGCAGATTCCCACACACCGTGGGCTGAGCAAGACACTGCCGCAGCAAAGCGTCTGTCAAGAAAATTAAATTCAGCCTCAGGTAGTCCAAGCTTTTTGCTCCCATTGAAGAGATCAGAAGGAATCTGCCAAAAAGCAGCAGCTCTTCTCACCATGACAGTACCCACCTTGCTAATGCAGCATTGAAAGGCTCAGAGCTCAAGTGCTCTTGCTAGCAGTGGCACCTGACTTCACTGTGGAGCCTCTCCTAAAACACTTTTGCAGACGGCATGGACCATGGCCATGCACCACATCCCTCCTGATGTTGGATGATTATTATGATTTCCCAGAGGGCTTTCCCAAGGGCTGCAGGCCAGGAGGAGCAGCGTGGTCAGAAAACACAGCTGTCCACTGCCAGCCAGCACAGTCAGACCTGATCTATCTGCCCCACCCCATCTCCTCCCCTACATGGTTTTCACCCTGCAATACATATTTCTTTATTTCTGAGATATATTTTTCCAGTATTTCAGAAGCAGATGTCCCAGATCTGCACAAATGCTGGGTGCCACATGGAGAGGGGTGTTGCTTGCTTTGGCTCAGGAATTCTTTATACGTAGACAGGGAAAGATTCTGCCAGTTTCATCAGCTCCACAATGAGCACCAGTGCCACCAATCAATCTTGTCCTCACAGACTGGCCCTTCCCACTAGGTCTAGAAGCAGCAGCTACAAGTACATATTCTGCCTCCCTGCAGGCTCTCCCATCTCCCTCTTCTCAATTAACAAACAATAGAGGAGGGTAAGTGTGAAGGAAGTCACCTTCTCCATGGCTTGTGACAGACACCTGAAACCTGCAGTTCTCAGCCCTTCAATGGGGAAGGAACACATGAGGATGGAATCAGGCTCAAATGACAGGAGAGGAAAGCCAGCCTGCAGTTTGATGCTCACCACAGCCGCAACACAGATTTAAGCATTTCTCCTCGCTGCTTTCCACATCGCCATTTTCCAGCTGGATTAGTTCCCAAATCTGGTTCACCCTGCACCCCGCAAACAGCTGTGTTGTGGAACACAGAAGCAATCCAGGAGAAAAATCAACTAGACTTTATCATGCCTTCTGTAGGGCTCATGTCCCTAGCACCCAGGCTCTGCGCTTGTCCTTGCAGTGCAGCCCAGTGCCACGTGTGCTGCTGGGGCTTCCACCAATAGCTACAGTGTGTGGTGGCCCTTGTGGACCAATAACCATCAGCCCCTTTGAACACAATGCTGAAGCACTTTCTCTGAAGGACTTGTTTTCACAACTTACTCCACATTCCCAAGTGACATACAGGACTGGGGACAATGCAGGTAAAAACGTGTAGTACCAAACTGAGACCTCACATTCCTCACTCAAGTGTTCTGAACTGGGCAGGTAGGAGAAGAAATGTCTTTTTGATTTGTTCTTGCTGATCTGCAAGTCTTTATCATGAACATATAGGAAGGACACGTTTTAAACACAAAACGTCAGCATTTCCTGACTTGCAAGTTTGATTTTCATGCATTAGTGGTATCCTTCAAAAAGAAAAATTTTATCTTTTCAAGACGATTTCCAATGCTTTCTAAACAGAGAAAACTACTGTTGGAAATAAGTTCCTCTACTGGATCTGGAGCAGCCTTCAGCCTCTACAGTCCTGGTTCACCATTACAATTGTGGTCCCAGACACATAGAGCTTCAGGGAGAGAGGGCAGCACTAGCAGGGGAACCCTTCACAGAAAAGGACAGCTCTCCTGTTCAGGTCCAGGACTAGTGACAGACCAACACGCTTGCTCAACAAGTTTGACAGCTAGACGGCAGGAAAGAGCTGAGATTCTGGGAATAAAAACTTGGTTCCAGATTCTAGCAAAAAACAGGCTTAGGTGGTCACAGCTCTTCTGCTGCAGCCTTTCCTAAGCCTCTGCAGCCTCTCTAACATTAACCTGTCCATATTCTCCCCTTCTCACCTTCACCCCTTAACCTTTGAGCTTGTTCAAGATGCTTCTTCCTTACAGCTCCCGCCCACACCCACCCATCACCACTCCCCAGACCAGTTTCCCATTTCTCTCCTAACATGTATTTTCTGTCCTTTTCCCAGGCTCTTATGGCTCTAGTCCACTCTAGGGTTTGGACTAGACAATCTTTAAAAGACCTCATCCAAATCAAAGCATTCTATGATTTTATTCCTTCAAGAAGCTTTTTCCAGTGTTTCCACCATTCACTGTCCTTGTCCTGTGTGCCAGATAGGGCACACAGAGCAACACCCGTGCTCAGTCAGGCCTCCTGCCTTCCTCCTTCCTGCTCTGCTACAGCTGAGCTCAGCCAGAGGACACATCTGGTCCCAAAACAATCTACACCCCTGCTTCAGATTTGCTCAGCTCCCCAGTCCAACCAGCCAGTGCAGAACTGTCCCAGTGTGAGATCAGCCCAAACGAAACCCAAAAGCATCCTTTCCACACAGACAGATTCACCCTCATTCTGAAATCACTTCAACCCCATATCTGCAATGGCCAGCAGCATCAGCACTGCCAGGAAGAACAGTCACCCAGGTGGGAACATGCCCAGTGCAGGTGCTGTCCGCAGCCCTCAAAGCCATGCTGATCTCACGCAATTTCTCCCAGAAGATCACAAATAGGTAAATTTTCTCAAAGTCAGCAGAAGGCAGACAGTGTCAGCAAAGGTTCTCAGCCCACCTACCCTATCCTCTGCCAAGTCTGAGGTTGCTCTGGCAAAACAACTTCAAGAACTTTATTCTCTCTAAGCTGCATTTTAATTGAGAATCTCATTCTAGAAAACATCTGAATCACTTCAGCAGAAGCACTCAAGAAAATAAAACAACTTTTTCAGTCGGCATTGAAGAGCAGGAACAGCACTTTACAGGAGGCACACTGAGGAACAACCCAAAATAGGGGAGCATCAGCTGCAAGCATGAGGATTAGCCTTTGAAAGCACCACTAGAAAACAAGCTCTGCTTCCTACAATTCTGTACCAGCTCCGCTAAGGATGAAGACCTCATCATGCTTGGCTGTCAGTGTGATCGCTGCCCCAGTGAGACACAGGAACCAACGGCCACAACATTCACAACACACAGCAGACCAGGGGGACCAGCAAGGCCAGAGGGAACCTTGGCCCTCACATGCACTAATGATGCTTCAATCCCTTCCAGGTAAATTGAGGTAATTAAACACTGTGGCATGACAGCACCTTTTTAAAACCCTCTCATGCTGATAGGTCAAGCAGATCCACTCATGCACTGGGATCAGCAGCCAGGTGACAGGGACATCTGGACGCCTGACAGACTGAGCTGCCAGACACCCAGACACAAGGAAAACCCTTGCCTGGGGTGTCTCCTCCATTAAGAGTCTCCTGCAGCAGCCAGAGCTGTCAGACCTGGATACTAAATGAGACACAGTCTAATTTGATAGCTGGTGGAGATGAGGTTAAAAAAAAAAACTAAAAAAGCCCCAAACAACTGAAGAAAAGACGAAAAATCAGAACAAGCAAATATTAACAGAGCAGAAACAGTGCTTTGTTATGGTTTTCGGCTTTTTATCTTCACACGGTGACCCTAGGTAAACTACTGCGGTTTTTGGACAGCCATTCATCTATTCAATCAGCCAGGTTCCTTATAAATGGTGATCTACAGACACTCGATGGGTGCAGAGGGAGGTGAACATGAAACAGCAGCCCCCAGTAACAGCAGCTGGGGACAGGATCATCATCCCCATCTCCAACAGCTTCAAGCTTTACTCCTCCCAGCCAATGTTTGCCGACCTGCTCTGCTGCAACACAAACAGCCACTCCAATGCAGTGCTGTCCTCCAAGGGCAACTAGATAAATTTAAGCTCCTCTGGGAAGCCCCATCAGTTCTTCCAGGAATCACAATCTTAACTAGAGAACCCCCAAGGAGCACTCTTACAAAAAACCCCTCAAAACCTCTAGTACGAGAAAGAAGAGAAGGGTGGTGGTTGTTGGTGACTCCTTTTTGAAGGGAACAGAAGGTCCCGTGTGTAGACCAGACCCTTCTCACAGGGAGGTCTGCTGCCTTCCAGGGGCCCTGATTCAGGATATCACCAGGAGGATACCTGAACTCATCAAACCCACAGATTATTATCCGTTGTTGGTGGTACAAGCTGGCAGCGATGAGGCTAGTCAGAGGGGAGTCAAGACTATTAAAAGGGAATTCAGGGAACTTGGTCAACTTATTGGAGTAGGTTTGCAGATAGTGTCTTCCTCAATCCCTGCAACAGCTGGGGTGAATAATGAGACACACAAGAGAATCCTTACTATTAACAGGCGGCTCAGGGATTGGTGTGAACAGAAGAACTTTGGGTTCTTTGATCACGGGGAAACATTTATTGATCATGGCCTGTTAGACTCAGGTGGGTTGCACCTATCTAATAACAGTAAAAGGGTACTAGGCCACGAGTTGGCAGGCCTCATCAAGAAGGCTTTAAACTAGGATTGAAGGGGGAAGCGGATGGTACTCAAGCTTCTCGGGTCGGTGTTGGGTCCGGTCCTGTTCAACATCTTCATTGACGATAATGGTGATGAGATGGAGTCCATCATGAGCAAATTTGCAGATGACACCAAGCTCGGAGCTCGTGTTGATCTGTTAGAGGGTAGTAGAGCCCTGCAGAGGGATCTGGACAGACTGGAGAGATGGGCAGACTCCAATAGGATGAGTTTTAACAAATCCAAGTGTCGGGTTCTGCATTTTGGTTATAAAAATCCCAGGCAGAACTATAGGCTGGAAATGGAGTTCTTAGAGAGTTCTCAGGTGGAGAGAGACTTTGGGAGTGTTAGTGGATAGCAAACTTAACATGAGTCAGCAGTGTGCCCAGGCGGCCAAGAGGGCCAGGGGCATCCTGGCCTGCATTAAGAATGGTGTGGCCAGCAGGTCAAGGGAGGTTATCCTTCCCCTGTATTTGGTATTGGTTAGACCACACCTGGAGTATTGTGTTCAGTTCTGGGCCCCTCAGTTTAAAAGGGATGTCGAGGCGCTGGAACGAGTTCAAAGAAGGGCAACTCGATTGGTTAAGGGGCTGGAAGATAAGCCCTACGAGGAGAGGCTGAGGGAGCTGGGTTTGTTTAGTCTGGAGAAGAGGAGGCTCAGGGGTGATCTTATCGCTGTCTATAACTATCTGAGGGGTGGCTGTAGTCAGACAGGGGTTGGTCTTTTCTCCCTGGCTATTGGAGACAAGACAAGGGATCATAGTCTTAAGCTCCATCAGAGAAGCTTTAGACTTGACATTAGGAAAAGATTTTTCACTGAAAGAGTGATCTGGTTTTGGAATGGGCTGCCCACAGAGGTGGTTGAGTCACCATCCCTGGAGGTGTTCAAAGTTAGGCTGGATGAGGTGCTGAGTGGCATGATCTAGATGTTCGATGTTAGGATTACTGGGTTTATTTGGATTTAGGTTGGACTGGATGATCTTTAAGGTCTTTTCCAACCTTATCATTACTGTGATACTGTGAAAATAAGGCAAAAAAAAAAAAATCTCTGTTCCTCATTACAGCCAGGAACACTGAAATCACAGAGCAGATTTCAAGCTTGCATATTTATATCTAGGTTTCAGAGCCCAGACAAAACACAGCCCCCTGAGAAAGTAAAGTTAACCCTGATATTAGCGTTTGTTGCGTTTTTTGCAGCATGTGGATACCTAAGCAGTTGGCAGACCTTGGCAAGGCATGGATTGCTGCAAAGAACCTCTCAGCACTAGACATGCCACTGTGGAGCTAAATTGGATTATTTTCCAAGAAGTAAAGGTGGTCTTATGGATATCTGCCGAGCTGGGATGCTGTTTGCCTTCTGACTCTGCACAAGAGACCCTCCATAGCACTGAGCAAACTGCGTCATTTCCCAGGGCCTTTGGCTGACAGCCATCAGGAATAAACAGTTTTGTTTATTTGCTTTCCTCTGTTAAAATCTTGTTTTCTCCTGTGAAGATTCAGAATTTACCCAATTTGCCTTTTGTTTCCTTTTTTTGTTCTTTGTTTGCTTGGGGGCTTTTTGGTTTGGGGGTTGTTGGGGTTTATTTCCTTTTTTATGGAGGAGACACGTATGTGAGATATAGGAGTGCCAGGCTGCAAAACTACTTGGGTGCTCTACAATATTCGAATGTGAAGTGCAACACACGAATTCTGAAGGCTTCTCTTCAAAAAGAAAACTGCTCACACTATCCTCCCACAATAAGCACTAATAATTATTCATTATCCCCCAGTTCATCCACGTTTTCTGTCTTCCAATGCTGGGCTGTCTCTCATTACAGTGATGCCTTCTCATGCCACTATCAGCCTTAATAGGGTAAGTGAAAGGCAGAGCTCAGAAGGATGTGGTACAGCCCTTTCTCCCAGTGGCAACTTAAAGCCCAAAGGACATTTCTCAGAATGCCCAAAGGCCTCACCCTGCGAGATAGATCTCCAACAGGTTATTCATGGTTTCTTTGAAATTCTCTCCAGAGACCTGCATCATCCTCATGCAACTCATAGAGGCATCGTAACAAGGACAGAGCTGCTCTTGCTCATGGTGGTTTGGCTGACACATCTCTGTAGCAATAGAGGGTTGCAGTGTGAACTCACAGGGAGAAACACCTGCCCAGGACTTCTAGATCAGCTTCTGGACTTGCCTTCTACTTTTTAACCTGCCTGACATCTTCCAGCAAGTTTGGGGAACCAGTGAAGTTCACGTCCCTTCCCTTGCAGAGATGTGCAGCCCCTGTGGATGGCATCCATGGTCTCTGCAAGGAATCAATCTTCTCCAGGATACATTTACGGTGTATTTTCTCCCCCATGGGACTCTACATTGTTCCGACTCATTTCTACCTGAAAAAGCAGTATTGAACCAACATGAAGCACATCTGGAGATCCTCTGCCTGCAGCACATCCATATGTGACAAAGAAAAGACATCAAAAACAAAAAAAAAGGGGTATCGAAAGATGCATCTGCTGCTGCTCTCTGCCACATAGGACTTTGGACTAGACATTAAAGAGTTGCGACTTCTCAGACTGTACATGAAAGACAGTAAAACTTCATTCTATTACACACTAGTATCAGGAGATTGTCGGATGGTATCTGTGACATTCCTTAAACTTCTCCTGCTTGGTTTAGTAACCTGAAACAGAACAGTGGCTCAACTACAGACGGAATGAGAACAGGGCATTTTTTCATTGCTGGTTCCTAGTTTCCAATAATTATTCCCTTAACTACAAAAAAAAAATAGTCTGAAAACAGCCAGTGTCACAATTTACAAAGGACTGGTAAATATCTTTTTTCTCCCTCATGTGCAAGAACCTAATAACATAGATTCCTAAAATGTAAGTTTAAGGGTCTTTTTATCATGAAGCCTATACAGCATCTGAAACTTCAAGGCTTGCAGAACTTTACTGGTGCCACCTGAGGAAACAATGTTTCTTAAGATAAAACCCACTTCACTTTAGAACAATAAAATCAAAGGACTTAAGAGTCTTCATGACTGAGAACAAACCACCCCAAACACATCATGTGACTGCGGCAAAATAAAGAAGCATTTCCTTGCTCTGGAAGCAGGTTCAGGCATTTTTGCTGCTGTAGAAGCTACTAATATTAAATATTTAGTCATAAGTGCTATATCTGCTTCAGCAAGTCACTCAGCTTTTCAGTATTCTCATTGTTCTATTTCTTGCCCAGAACTCAAATTGTCTTTGTCTTTCCTGACACGGAAAGAAAAGAAACAATCATTACTTACCTCACAGTGATGAAATTAAAACTGAAGTTCAAGCCAGAATTATCACTTTGAGTGACAACATATTTAAAAAAAAAAAAAAGGCCAATGGCAAGAGTTTGACGCACTAAAATAGAAGCACTTGTTTTTCCTACAGGGATGGCTTCATTCATTGGTTCAGACAAACAATTAATTTCCAGCAATTTCATTAGCTTTGCTTAAAATTAAAAAGAGCAAATAGTAAGAGAGCTGGCAAACTGAGGGCACTTAGAATCATAGACTCACAGCAATACATCTTGCAGGTAAAGCTGTGAGAGGATTCAGCTTGCCCTGGGCCTCCTGTGATGCAAAGGGCAGAGGTTCCTGTGGGCACAGACACAGATCTGGGGCTTCTCAGTGTCCAGGCTGACCTCATGTCCTGACCCATACATGGTCACCTGCTTGAGTATCTCTACTAGTTTCTCGCAGGTTTCCAGAGCCACCGACACCACAAGTAGTTCATCCACGCTTACTGCAAGACTTTTTATCTCTAATCAGCCACCCTCACCCATGAAGAAGCCATCCATGGTTTGTTCTTGCATAGATGACACCTGTATTCAGTAGCAGTGAGATAGTGGAGAGCAGATGTGAATTCATGCCACTGAATGTGCAACACCCAACAGGGCACTCCAATAGCATCAGAGTCACTTGCTAAAAACAACACAAGTCTTCTCAGAGGCAACAAGAGCCAGGGAGACCCAGATGACAGCCTGACAGAACACTGAGAAATGGTACTCAGGCACATCATACTGGAGAAGTGCAGTTTGCTCCCAGTCAATGTTTTTTTTCTGCCAGTGGGATCCCAGGTGCTTTCTAGGAGCAGCAAGGAAGAAGATCCTACTTGGAAACCACCCACCTCAAAAAGGTTATGGCCAAGACTGAAAGAGGAGGAACAACATTATGAAACTTTATATTCTTTGCAGCACTCCTGATTTTAGAGAGCAATAAAGAAAGCATTTTCTTTTAAAGAAGGTTTAGAACACAGTTGAGATCTAGTGGATCATCTCGGAGATCCTGGCACACACGTGGGTCATGACAGGAAGGGAGGGTGAGTGGGTGTCAGCATGATCCATCCCCAGGGCTGCACAGAGCTGAACTGCCTTCTGACAGCTATCAGTTTGATTGGAACATCTTCAGATGACTATGTGCCTCATGTCCATGGACAAGGCAGGTACAAGGCAAAGGCAGACCTCTCCAAGAAATCATTTTTATTATTTTAAAAAGGAGAGAGGCCAGGAGACACAAAGAAAAAGATGAAAGAAATGCTAAAGTCACCATCAGCAAAAAACCTCGAGCATATTAATATCCAGAGTAAAAAGAAATCACCATTCTGATGACTAGAAAAAAGTGTTACATTATCAGGGATGTCAAATAAAGAAACCCCAGGAAGGACTGAATAGAATTCTTTACACAAGACAGGCTTGGGGAGGGGGGAGGCAAGGAGCAATGAATTATAAGGCAATGCCTGAAGCTTGTCAGGCAGAAGTCAGTCCTCATCTTCCGTATAGAACAGCCTGGCGAGAAGCAGGTCTTGGGCCAGTGAGGGAGATAGCTGAAAGGCAGGGAAGGTGTTTCCTTCTACTCCAGCTTGGTGCTGGGGCCACTGGGACTCAGTGTTGCTGGCACAGCCACAGTTGTGCTTGGAGAGGTAATCTCCTTCCCAGGTAAGGAGATTTTCATTTTAATTTTGCACTGATCATTTTACACAGGAAATGTCGGCTGAACGAGGGGAGTTAATATAATCAGCTACAGCCTAGCACAGCAACAAATACATCCAGCAGAGAAAATAAAGACAGGCAGGGATAATTTCACTAGACCTTTCTTGCTTCCTATTGCTCCTTTCTCTTCCTGAAAAATTAAATGCACCTTTAACATGTAACCAGGCATACTACCCTGTCTAAAACCAGCATTTTAGCCCTGATGACCAGAAGAGCCATACGGGGTTCTACAAAAGACTAACCTCTTCCCAGCTGCCTGTTTTCTACACTGCTCTCAGCCTGATAGTAAATGAACACTTCTGTTGGACACACTGGCAAGGAGGGACACCCTTCTCCCCCAGCCCCACCATAGGTAAGCAGAACCAAATTAAACTTCTGGTCAATTTGATCAAACAAAAAAAAACCCAAAAAACAACCACTCCCCAAGCTAAAGGAAGTACAAGCTGCCAAAACCACCGGGGCCATCTATTTTGGGTAGGATTTCTAGGACACAAACCAACAATCTTGGGTGAACCTAAAACCCCAGTCTGTTTGCTTGCTTTCTGGGGTTTTTGGTTGTTTGTGTTTTTTCTTTTTATCACCACTCCACCCCTCCTCCTTCCTCTTTATCCACTTCTTGGGCTTTTCCTTTACTGGAGTTAGACTATGGCAGCTGAGCCCCTGTGAACTTGCTATTTCTATAAACAAAACAACTAGTTTGGCATAAAACCTCTCTGTGATGAATTACGTGTTGACAGTGTGAGGACCAGTGGTAGGCACTGATCCTCCACTTCTGCTCAGTGGAGATCTCAGAAGCTTTTCCCACGAAGATGCTCCCTATGGTTCTGGCTGATTGCATCACACTGTCCTTCCAGGATCTCAAGGACTTTTAAACAAGTGCAGGGATGGAGAGTCAACCCCCTCCCTGAGCAGCCTGTTCCAAGGCCTGATGTCCCTTGCCATGGAGAAGTTTTTCCTAATGTACAATCTAAACTTCCCCTGGTAAAGCTCAAGGCCATTTACTCTTGTCCTGTTCCTACCTGACAGATAAAGAAGTAAAAGTTGTAGTGGCACTGCATGGGCTGCCCAGCTTTACATGGTAAGTGAACTTCACTGGAAAAAGTAATTGTGCAACTCCCCTTCCCCCTTCCCCTGCTGCAGTGACAGCGTGATACTCCTCACCTCCTCAAACATTCCAAGACTCTACAGTTCTCTAGGAGTCAAACTCATACTTTGTGTTCATGTCTTCCTGCTAACATACCTTCTGCAGGTGGTATTTTCCCTGCCCACAGTACCCAGCAGTAAGAACACTCCCAACTGCACCCAGTGAAGGATACGTATCTGCAAGACCTGCCACCATGTCTACACCATGTGGCTCACGGTGCTGCTGTGGAGGAGGACATCATCTGCCTGTAAACCTCTTGCCCTCCCTCAGTGGCTCGACCGGTCACTTCTGTCATAAGCTCCAATACTCTAAAAAGCCAGAGCCGTCCTGCCAGGAGCAGAAACCTCCAAAAGCATGCAAGTAAATGCACAAGCTTGTATTCTGTCTGAAAAATGGTGGTGGAGAATTGACAATCCTGGGCAGTCAGCACAAGAGGGGGCTAGGGGAACTGCTAGGCAAGAGAACAGAGGTCCTTCAGAACTCTTGAGGTAAGAATCCCTCATCTTACACTCTCCTTGTGTTCAAGACAATGTGGTGCCACAGACCCCAGAACAGCCCTCAAGCCGAGCAATCAGTGTCTGAGGCACAACAAGGGAAAGCATTACAAATCCAGTTCTTACAATCTGCAGGTAACAGCAGAGCAGATCCTGCCCCAGTTCTTGGCCACCCCCCAACAAATGCAGTTTGAGGCCACATCTAAAACAAATAAGAACCATGGGGTAGGTCTGAAGAAAATATGGTTTTCCTGTGTCCCACCCCAGATTCCTTGGGTTCCTCCAGTACAGCTCCCATCCATGCTCACGGCTGGTATCACAGCGAGCAACAGGGAAATTAAAAACATCTCACTATAAAAGATAGTTACCAAAAAAAGAAGTGCCCAGGTGCTTTTTCAGGGCAGCTGTCACACTAAAAACTTCTAAGTTTCCTGTGCAAAATGAACTTGGGAAACAGAAACACACGTGAAGTGGATGGGAATCATTAGGGAATAAAAACCATACAGATGTTCTCAACATGTTCTATTCAAAACGTACTCTACAGACTCCCTAAATTGTCCTTCAAGAGGCACCCAGGTGAAAAGTATGAGTGGCAAAAACAATCTGTTTGAAGGACAACTGTAGATAAATAAACAGATCAATTACGAAGCAGCTCCCTGTGTCTGAGATCAGAGCAAGAGCAGAGCAGAGGGCACACACAATGTGAGCTGTAACAAATGGCCTCTTCCACATTTCCCCCATCACTCAGGAAACCTTTGGCGTGTAACAGCACGTGGCCCATGTGGAGAGTGTTATCTGCTCAATGACTGCTCGGTAAATAATGGTGAGAAAATACACCAGAGTCCAGCTCTCAATGGAAACAAGCCAAAATAACTCCCTTACCTTCCGTGAAGCTGCCTGTAAGAGTTATGGCGACAAACACTTTGCCTTCTGGCTCCAAATCCACCTGAAAAATTAAAGGAAATGTGAGAAGATTGTTTTTCAAGGCAGGATTTTGCATGGTAAAACCTGACAACATTTGGTAATATTTATAGAGATAGGTGTATGCTCTCATCACACCCTTAATCTGCCAGAAAACACAAGCAAGTTGGTCAACACTTCTAGGAGAAAGAAGGAATTCAGTTCCTTATATTTTATCTCAGCCTTGCTAAAGGAAATAAAGAATTTGGGGGGGGGGAGTAAAAGCAGTAGCACAAAACAAATACAATTATCTGAAAAGATCCAAGTGCATGTGCTTGATGAATTTTAAGCATATTCTCTTCTGCTTATCACAGGGAAATTGTGATAGTCTCTCAAATCACCATCACAGAATCATAGAATCATTAGGGATTGGAAGGGACCCCGAAAGATCATCTAGTTCAACCCCCATCAGTGCTGGGGTAAACTCTGCTTTCTTATATAAATCACCTTTTGGCCTTAAACCATAGGAAATAAGAAACTGTTAGTGCTGTTACCTAAGGACTTCTTGTTTAATCTAAATTAGAGATACAGAGCATAATTTTAGGGATCAGAGATTCAATCCCCACGTCAGTCAATCTGTCCTTGAAAGAAGATATTTATTTTTCATTTTTACTTACAGTTTTAATTAAGGTCTTGCTTTTAGTTTTGATTTGGAGTTTTTTGTTCTCTAGCTAGTTATGAGCAAAAATCACAGCTGATCCCTGAAATTTGAGCCAGGCTGTCACAAAGAAATCTCATTTCTTTAAAAACACCAAACACACCCAAAGAAACAAGGCATCTCCCATACACTCCCATATTGCAAGGTTAAAACTAATGAAGAGGAGCTTACACCTTGTGGGTATCAATAATCTGTACATCAATAACAGAAATTCTGAAGATACAGCTCTCTGGAGAGATGACCACACAAGAGTGTTCAAACCTCTCTGCTCTCGTCCAGCCACTTTTCCTTGGCCTGGTAGAAAGAGAAGTGAATCTTCAACATCAAGTTTCATCTTGGAGGTACCCAGAATTGAATCCACCTTGCTGTGCACAATGAGGAGTAGAAAAATACGGCAGAGGGGTCAGAACTAGATGATCTATAAGGTCTCTTCCAACCTAAACTATTTCACAATTCTACTTCTTTCTTCTGGAGTAACACAGGAAGTATCCCACCAACACTTACCATTAACACACTTCGCATCAATAAAATAAACCTCTAAACATAAGCCAGAGTTCCCAGAGCAGTGGTGTAGAGACTGCCATGCAAAACCCTGCCATACACCAAACAGCCCTTTCACGGGAAAAAGGCACAGGTAAAGAAGAAAGTTGAACTCTATAGACCTAACTGCAGCATCACCAACATAAGTGAACCAGTCTTCTGGGGTGAGGGAGAAGCAGGGACAGCACACACTATTAACAAAACATTACCTCAGAAACATAGGGAAGGGAAGAGAAATTGTTGTTTAAATTATTTAGAATTTATTAGGAAGAGGAGAATATGTCCAGAGAACGGATGACAGAACACAACTCCAACTGCAGCTCACGAGTGACACATCCCTATCAACATAATACAAAACAGGGATGCTAGACATGCTTGGGGAAATCCTATAACAATGTTGATTTATGGACACTATTTTCCCCTAAAAACCCGCAAAGAAACCACCAATTCAATCTCACGAGAGATACTGAAGTTAAAACATTTACCGTTGATTCAATATTAATTTTCATGTTTGCACAGGCTGCTTACTACACTGGCTTTAGGAAGTTGTACTTAAACAGCTCTGTCTCCATTAATAAGGAAGACATTCCCCAAATACTCTTAAACTGCAGAGATGCCGTGTACCATTTTTTGCTTAAATTTTAGTTCATTGAAGATATTTTCAGCTTCGTAAAGAAATGGTTCTTTCAAAAACATATAATATCTCTAATTTATACACAGTCACCCAAACTGATAAAGCACAATTCTATAAATGGGACATCAAGAATTCGGATTTTATAGGAAAGTCCTTACTTAGGTTTCCAACACCATTCTTCAGTGCTTAGTTTTCTGCCAGTCTCAACACACAGGAATATGTGAGACCCCTGCCTTCACATTCATAAAGCAGATCCTTCCTTCCCTTCTGACATGGCAGGATACAAATCCTGCACACTTTGCTTTGTCTTAAAGCAAAGGCTTGTCATCACAGAAGCAGCTGAGCTGAGACCAGGAGACTGAACAAAATTATCATCCACCTTTGACCCAGGTCCACAAAACACAAAAACTGGTCCAAACACTGAGACGCCTTGCTCCCCATCCCTGCAAATTTGATTCCTGCGCCCAGGGTAGCAGAGTCTTACAAAACAGAAACAAAACTATTCTGAGAGGACATTTAGGTGATTTGTTAAACAACCTCTCCCTACTTCAGCCTCAAAGATCCCCCACACCAACGACACAGCCGTGCCAACATTACACCACAGTTCAAGGGCACTCTAGCCTTGAACTAGATCTAGATCTTCACCTTGAAGAAGATCTAGCCACACTCACGATCTTCTCACAGCACGCGTAAGCAGGATCTAATGAAAAAATTAAGCTGATAGACTCCAAACTGAGGACTAAGGAGCCTGACAGGAGCTGTTGCAACTTTGTCACACTGGCATCCAGCTAAACGTAGGGTCAATAGTGAAATCTTGTCGTGTACAAGAGGCTAAAGCAAGACTGTTTTAAACTTATAGCAACACCAACAACCAAAGATAAGATATGATGAAATTAAATGAAAATTAATAGAGCACTGATAAAAGTCTGCCTTTTGTACCTCCTTTAAGATTGACATTTGACCAGGTAAGCAGCAGCCAACACAATACCCGAGATCAACTTCCAGATACGTAGAACATGTCTGAAACAGAAAATAATCTCTAACACAGAAAACCGAAAGGAAAATGTCTGGGTGCAGACCTGCCCTTCTGTGAACCTGCCTGAGATCAGACAGAACATGCTTCCTTTCACCATCACACAGACCTCCCGTCCCACAGACATACAAGTTAGAGGGCTCTTGTGCTGGTGATACGCTAACTCTTGTGAGCTAGGATGTACTGCTTGCTGGACCACGATACACAGTGCCCAACAGATATTCACATGCCAAGCCAGTATGCCCGGCAAGTGGCTTGCTAAGCCCAGCGCTAACCTCAGTCACCTTTGCAGCTCAGTTCTCCATCTTCCTGTCCACACTTTACACCTTCATTACCGCGTTCATACTTTGCAGTGCAGATATAGAACTAGCACATAGCTCATGATAGCTTCGCGAACGCAGCAAGCAACTGCAGCCACATTTGGACACATAGAAATATGCCCAGAACCCTCTGAAACAAGATGCCGACAAATGAGGAGGTACCTGACTTCTCCCTCAAGAGGAGGAATTCCTAATACAAGCCTTCCTCAATCTCTGTAGTCACAAAGAACTTCTGTCACTAGCATCTGATTTCTCAGAGTGAAAGGACTTCTCACTATGCTCTATTATTAAATAAGATTTGAGCACATCAAAAAGAAGTAGCTGCCAAAGGTCTGGCCCTCCAGCCACGGAAGGGATAACCCTATCTAGCTACGGCTGGCTGGCAGCCCAGCACTGACTGCACGCCAGCAAGGCTCCGGCGATGTCAGTACCTCCCAGCATCAGCCAATACCTTCATGCCTCACAACAGCAGTGAACAGGGTGTAGCACAAGCACCACACATAAACCATGTTTTGCTTCTCACTTGTTTTCTTTCTTCTCAGCATTGATCATGGCAATGCTTCAAGGCAAAAAATACCCAAAACAGCAGGGCCCGCAGTATTACTTTTCACAGATTCCTCAAAGTCCAAAGTAGACCATACAATCAGCTCAGCCCAACAATGTGGCTGATTCTGATCTTATTCCTGAAAGCAAGAAGGAGCAGCTCAGAGAAACCCAACAGCCTGAAGGCAGCACAGAAGATGCCAAGGGGAAGCTCCTTTATCACAATATAGATGATAAGTGATAAAAGAATGCAATCACCTCTATGTATTTGACACCAATAGTCATAGAGAGATAATTACAGAGAAAAGTTTCCTGATGCCAAGATCAATTTGGCACAAGATAGCTGCTTTGGGGGAATCGCAGAATTCTGCCTGGAAGGTTTAGTACCAGAGCAGCAGAGGCAGTGCAGTGGGTTGCGAGCCCTGTTGTATTGGGAGAAGCATAGGAGAAATCTGAATTGTATGCATGCATGATATTGGGAATGCCACAAAGTGTGCTGATGTCTGAATAAATCAAACTAAACTGGTGTAGTGCAGCGTCTCAGCGCCAGCACACATCACTGTAAACAGAACTACCCTCCTTTCACTTCGGTGCTTTCAAACTCAGCCGCATCCCCCAGAGAACTACTAGGAAGAAAAACAGCAACTTTCTGGCTGGTTTAGAGGTAACTTGGCCAAGTTTTAGCTGAGAGGGAGAGGAAAAGTGCCCTTATCACAGCAGCAAAGCCCTTAATTCCTGCTGTCTTTCTAGTTCAGGGAAATGGATGGCGGCATGTGCCTCCACAAAAGGTGGGTAAGATCAGTGGCTGGAGCTCAGGAACCCCCTTTGTATCAGTAAGAGCACCACAGGATTCTGGCCCAGAGGTAAGCATACACTTTAACTTGTGCTGAACCTCACAGCTGTACCCAAGAGAAAACAAGCACTGGAGGATTTTGGCAAGTGAACTGGAAACAAGCAGGTAAGGACCAATGAGTCCAGCCACAGTTTCATTACACTTCTACTGTGAGATGCAACACTGGCAGCACGTTGGACTGAGGTGGACTTCACTCCTGATTCAAACCACTGACAGGGTGCCACATGCCGGAACTTGCTAAAATGGCACAGCTCCACCTGACTTCAAAGGGAGCTGCAAAGGATTGGCTCCCCACAAGGAGACTGACACGGGGCTCCTAATCATACACATCTGCATGCACAGTAACAGCTGGTCACATGTGACTCATCAATGGCAGAGGTTTGGAAAACAAATTCAGCAGGGTAAGCTCTCCAGCAGCAACATATCAACACCCAGACAAAGCATCCAGTGAACTCGAAGAGCAGGTATAGTCAGTCAGCCTCTGCAAGAGCCTACCATGTCTCTGTCAAAAACTCCCTGCAGAAGGGCAGAGGCAGATCCAGAGGATGGCTGCCTGCCTGGAGACACTGGCTCTCCCAAAGACAGAATAGACCTCCAGAATGAAGAGGCATCTTCAACACTGCATCTGGAATGAGCATTAATTCTCACAAACACAAGTTTAGAAGATTTTTTCCCTCCCTTCCCCACAAAATTCAGTCTGGGAAGCCTGATCTTAAGTTCACTGAAATAAGTGATTTTGGATGAGGCACAGAAGACAACTGTGCTTGCCCTGGAGCCCAGAACATCCTTTCTCCTGTTGCTGTTGTGTCCTTTCTTCCCCACAGGCACAATTAGTAACCACCCTAGAAGTACAACCTTTTCCTAAGTTGTGTCAACGCTGACGTGGCTTCAAAAACAGAGCAAGCCAGACGCTTGCAGTGAATAAAGCAAATATAAAAGCTACCTGGGGACTTAATTAGCTTAATTATACAAGTAGCTATATCTTTTGACTTCCTACACAATTTTGAAATTTAATTAACAGAACTGCATATATAATCAGTCATTTGCAGAGGCAGTTCCCAAGGCTTTGCTCAGTCAAAAGAGCTGAAAGTCTGGGTTAGGCTAAAGCTGTTTTTTTCACACACCTCTAGTTATTTCTTTTAATTTTTCTGGTCTAAGCTCCTAGCAGATCATGCTTAAGGAATGTCAGGTCTGTGTTTTAGTAAGGTGGCACCTCTACCTGAGCCTGCCTGAGTTGGACAGGTCCAGCAGCAACTTTCTCAACCAAATACAGTGTCAGGATTAACTGGTCTCTCCTGTACATTTTCAGGCTGACAGACACTTATCTATCAAGTCAAGTGCCTCCAAAAAGTCCTTAGGACTCTCTAGTACAAAAGGGATTTTGCTTTTCCAAACCAATACAAAGTCTTTTCCTTACAAATGCACAGTACATGTCTTTTAGGATTCAGAGCAGCATGCCTAAAAAACCAATAATGGGGTATCAAGTATCTTCTCATTCCTGCAAAGGAGTAAGAAGTATTGTGGCAATGATCTGCACCACAGGCACCCAGAACAGATGTGGACAGTTTCTCAAAAACCCACAGCAAGCTCATTGCATGAAAGGCCCTAGGAGATGCCATTTAATTCCACCTGAGCTTTGAATTGAGGGGCTGCCAGCAGCAGCATCTCCCCACTCCCATCCTCTCCTGGTAAGGGATGAAGGCTCAACTCTTCTGCCCCTGATGACAGTAACTGTCAAAGTTTCAGTGGGAAAAAGGAATACTTCCAACAAGTATTACTGCTGCATGTGTAACCCTCTGGAGGTAAACCCTCAAAGGGCTGGACAGTTGGTCTCTCCTAACTCCCATAACCAGTTATTCCAGCTATTAGAATAATATGGTCATTCTGATGTTTTGTTCCAGGACAGCTGTTTAAAACATTACTTTTGTTTTCAGTCGAGCTGCTTAATTAGAAGCTGTGCCCCAACCATGAACAATCATGCATAGCTAATGACTCTTAGCCAATCCCGGACTCTTTAATCAATTTTAGCCTGGTTTCATCCCACAGATTACCTACCCCTCTCAACAGATTTGCTCAGGCAGGAAGAGCAAGTGCTACAACAAGATTCATCCATCCTGTGAAAACTGCTGCCGAGAAAACCTACTTGAAGGGCTACAAATAAAATATAGATAAAAACAGGAGGTTTCAAATCTTCCAAACAATAAAACTTTCAAAAGCATGAGCCAAAGCCTGCTCCTACTGGAGTTACATCAACTTACATTGCTTTTGAGAAACACCTCTAAAGCATTGTATGAGTTACGAGGAATAGCTGCAGACATCTTTTGGATATCTGAAAAAAATTGAAAGGTTATAGAGTTGAAAAGAGACAGAGACACACACACTGGTTCAAAGACTATTATATCTTTGTACGCCTCATATTTTAAAAAAACCAAACTAGCCACTAGTTACCAGAAGTATTTCTGACGTTTTTCCTGAGTGATGAGGCAGGGAGAAGGAATCCATTTGCTCGTTTTTCAGTCTCACAGCACAAAAGTTACTCAAAGACTGGACATTGACCCCAACAGTACCACAGAATCATAAAATGGTTTAGGTTGGAAGGGATCTCAGAGGTCACCTAGTTCGAACCCCCTGCCACAGGCAGGAACACTTCTCACTAGACCAGGTTGCCCAGAGCCCATCCAACCTGGACCACCGCTGAGCAAGAACCATTCTTCAGAAATGTCAGTGATACTCAAAATGAAACGGGAGATGGAAAAAAGTGTCTAAGATTCCCAAGCATACACTGGAGTCTGCAGCAGAGGAAGACTTTTATCTACCACCTCAAGCAAGTGTGGGGCTAGAAATGACCAGTGTGATTAAAAAGTGACCAGACAAGAAAAAAACATGAAAGCTGACCAGACTGTAGCAGTGAGAATGCAGAACATGCCAAGTGTGGGACAATTCTGAAAACTGCCCACAGTAGCAAAGCAGCTGAAACTCCCACCTGAGGTCTCACATGCTGCTGACAGCAGCTCTCAACACAGGTCCTGAAGCACTGCACACAGCCTGAGTGGTTCTGCCATCACTAGGGGACAGCCTGTTGCGGTGTGTGGCTTCCTGCCCTACACAGCTCCTGCAGCGAGGTGCTGCTGCCAGAGAACTCCTCTACAGAACATGGGATACACTGGTGAAGCAGCACTACGGGACATAGAGCTCTGGAAGGCAAAGATCTTCCCTTTAAGGAGAAGTTTTGGGGGAAAAGGAGCAAGGTGGCAAAAAGCTTGCTCTGAGCCAGTCTTGTACCCAGAACACATCAAGTTGCAGAAGACTCTGCTCTTCTTTCCCATTGCGTTTAAGAAGGGCAAACAGCACCTCGCTTGCTCTAGTGACTGGACACGGCGGCCAGGGGAGACAGCAGGCGCGCGGCAAGTACTGCTCCATACCCGCAGAACAGCCTCCACACGCTGTCTGGCTGCAGAGAGCAGAGGAAGGACACCACTTCCTGGGGACCTCTCACCCATCTTCATGCCACCTCCTGTAGCTTCTTCCCACAGCCTGATGGCCATGGCCCATGTGAAACCAAAACCCACGGGCGGGACACGTTCCGCCTTTCCCTGCCACAGGCACGTACCAGCAGGGCTGCGTGCATGAGGTCTTCCACACACCAATCATCACACATCATAGCATGTCCAGTCCGTCCCACCTCCTCTTGCCTTCCTGCTACAGCTATTTCTATTTCTTTATTTGTATGAGGGACAAAGGGAGTGGGATTCAGAGATTACTTTTCAGTATGCAGCTACATCAGTGCAGGACCATTAAATTATACGATGGTAAATGCAAGGCTTTATTTTCAGCTGTGCAAACTATAGCAAATAAACCCAGATGCACATTTGTCAAGGGGTCAATTTTGCACCTGCAGTGTGTGAAAATTTGCCTGCAAACACCCATATATGCAACTGCAGATAGAAGAGGTTGAAAGTGGGATGGGGTCTCTGCTCTTGGGAGGACTTCATAGAATCTCAGAATGGTTTAGGTTGGAAGGGTCCTCTGAGATCGCCTAGTTCCAACTCTGCTGCCATAGGCAGTGACACCTCTCACTAAACCAGATTGCTCAAAGCCCCATTCAGCCTGGCCTTGAACACTTCCAGGGAGGAACAAACAGTAAATATAGGTCAATAAATCTCAACAACCAGGTATTACCAATGAAACAAAAATCTCTCAACAGCTATAGAGCCCTGAAACCCCACTTTAGGTATTACATTCTGGACATGAACGGAAGAGATGATGCCAACAGCTCACATTTTGGGTCTCTCAGCAAGTTAACAATGTCGTAAATGCTGTTTTCTACCTTCAAGCTCTGGAAATGATCAACGAATCTATTTTCCATCACACGTATTCACAACTCAACATAATCTGGCAGAAAACCTGTGAAGTTGTGCCAGTTTTGCTGCTGACAGTCATAAAGAAATAAATCAATGAGGGCTGCCAAGCAGGCAAGCTGGTGGCACTTCCTGTTTGGAAATGCTCCAAGGGCCACAGCAATGAGCTGGTGAGTAGAGTTTCCTCAAAGGAAAACACTGACACAGCTCAGCTTATCACTGATGCAATGTCCTGTGGCAAGGAAAGGGCAGGTTAGTGCCAGCGAGGAGCAAGCCCAGGTAGCCCTTGCACCAGCCAACACAAACCAGAGACCTGAGTCTTGCCTAGAGAGGAACAGAACACTCACCAGGCAGAAACACAGAAGAAGAAGCAAAAAAAGACTCGCCAGAGAAGCCACTAAGATTCTCTCAAGTCTTGAGGAGAAGTCTTCCAAGGCACAGAGTTCAGCTGCAGTTTTAATTAGCTTTATTAACAAATCTAGGCAGGCTTATGAATCATGGCCAATTCTGCATTAAACAGCAAAGTCTGCATCACGGTTCTGGTCCAAGGCACTCTTGTTGGTCACTCCAGGACCACCACCACACAGCTACAGCAGGAGAGCACCTTGCACCTCAAGGGATAGCCACTAGTTTGCAGAAGGTCAGACAGGGCTCTCAAAATCCTGTTTGTGGATCCAACCTAAAGAATCATGGACCCCTAAACCAGCTACACTGCTCCACAAAGAACCTCTTTGCAGTTGCCTCCCCTGTGCTTCAGTCACTTACACATTTGTGTAGTTCTCCAGTGCTTGAAAATATTTTTTTGCTATTCATAGGTTTTACTGCATAATCATAGACTTGTTCAGGTTGGAAAGGACCTCCAAGACCATTAAGTCCAACTATTAACCCAACTGTTTCAAGGCCATCTAAACCCTGTCCCTGAGTTGCAGATCTCCATGACTTTGAAACATACCCAGGGATGGCGATTCAGCCCCCTCCCTGGGCAGCCTGTTCCAAGGCTTGATGACCCTTTCCATGAAGCTGTTTTTCTTAATGGCCAATCTAAACTTTCCCTAGCACAACCTGAGGCCATTTCCTCATCCTATCACTTCATAAAATTCTGTTAAATTTTTCTCATTTGAAGCTCCATTAGGTGTGTCACTATTTCTAAAATATCTTCCTACTACATACAATTCATTTGGGGTACTGCTGCTCTTCCACTTTTGTCCAATAGCTTTCTTTTTTCTGAAACCAGGCAATAGCTGATGAGATCATGAACCACTAAAATTCATTAGTCCTCCAGATATAATTCATCAAATTTCTTAACACACCAGGTAGAAAGGGGAAACAGCACAACGTTCTGCTACTCCAATCATTTCTGCCAGAGACTTTAATAACAGTTAAAAAGTTAAGTCATGGCAGTATAACAAAAAAAAAATGCAAATTCCTGGAAAACAGGTGAAAAATGGCAGCTTTTTATGGTGCTTGATCACTACTGATGTGGGCTGTAAAATAAAATTTAAAAAAGGATCCAGGAGTGAAATGTGGTACAACGTGATATGCATCTCGATGGCAGGAAGTTGGGCCTCTCTGATACAAACATTCAAATGCAGATCAAAAACTCTGCAGATAATCTACCTTCTTCCTTTCTGTACTGAGCATCTAAACAGGGGTCCTCAAACTTTTTAAACAGGGGGTTGGTTCACTGTCCCTCAGACAGTGTCAGGGGCTGGGCTATAGCAGGGCTGCCTGGCTTGTCCTGCTTGGGAGCTGGAGGGAGGGAGAGACAGGGGGGCCACCCTCCTCAGCCTGGCCGTGCAGTCGGCAAGAAGTCATCTGCAGTTGCTCTGTTTCCGCTCCCCAACTGCCGGCGGGGGGGGTCAATACCTACGGGCCACATTGGAGACCCTGGGGCGCCATATTTGGCCTGTGGGCCAGGGTTTGAGGATCCCTGATCTAAAAGATCTGTACACAGCAAAGGGCCTTGCAAGACCAATACACCCTCTGGCTGGCAAATGGGGTTTTGTTGCATGAAGGGCCAACACTGTCCTGGTCATTGCTCACACATTTAAGCTTGACTTCCAGAGCTGTCGTAGCACTACACTGGAGATAGCTGGGACCTCAAACCGTGGATGGTAGGGATAAAGAAACCTCCATACCAGGTAGGCCCGCAGTGCTTGCTCTCACCCAGGGAAGATTCCCACAGAGGCTGCCACCCCCTTGATGCACCCGTGGTATTGTGCTCCTGCAGCAGCGCTGCTTTGTCTCTCCCAGAGGCAATGTGACGTATGAAAGCAGCTGCGTATAGAATCAGAGATTCATTTAGGCTGGAAAATACCTTCAGGGTCATCAAGTCTAACTATTAACCTTACCCTGCCAAGTCCACCGCTAAAACACGTCCCTGAACATCTACACAACTTATCTCCGCCTTTTCAACCAAAGACTGCAAAGCCCCTTGGGGCACTAAGGAAACCTTACACCTTGTTCTATAAACAAGGAAAGCAATGCACAGAGAATGGCAGGAGCAGACTTAGAAATGGCGCATGTGGGCTTCGAAAGCCCCACCTAGCACATGGCACAGCAAGCACATCGCCCTGGAGAAGTGCAAAGAACATTCTAAAGGCCCCACGAGAGCAAAACATGCCCAGTGAGGGTGACGGGGCGCTGGAGGAGGCTGCCCCGGGGGGGTTGGGGTTGTGGAGTCTCCTTCTCTGGAGACGTTTAAAACCCGCTTGGGAGGGGCAGAATGGACTGGATGATCTTTCGAGGTTGCTTCCAATCCCTAATGTTCTGTGATTCTGTGACTTCCTCACTTGCCTGTTTCTGAACGCTGAACTAAGGACTAACATTTATATTCAGCCAGCGTTAATCTACCACATCACCTCTCACACACCATATTGCTAGATGATCTGTCAAAGTATTTGAGACTGAAAGATGAAGAAAGCAAACCGTCAAATATGGAGGTGTCTCAGAAGAATTAATCTGTTTGGGGGACAGGGAAAGATGGAGAGGAAAGTCAAAAATACTTTATCCTACACAGCAAGCTGTCTCCCATTCCCTGCCAACACTTTATGGGACTGTTTAACATGCCTGGTACACACATCCCAGAATACCACGTAAAAGCAGGAGCAGTTTCTGGCCACACAGCCAATTAGATGTTTCTAAAGGTACAAAAAAAAGGAGTGCCACAGCATGCACTCCTCCAGCATTCCTAAAGGTATGATGCTTGCTCCTGGTGTCCAGATGTTACTGCTCATGTCTCCGCTGTAATCCCACAAGGCCCAGCACTGGGAGTCGCAATCAAGTCTTCATGAAGCAAAAAGAATGTAGGTTGGGATCCAGGATGCAGCTGGCAACACCCAGAAAAGACATGCCATTGCCAACACTTGCTTTGCCAATTTAGATCATATCCAACTTGTACAGTGGGTTTTGTTTGTGGTTTTGGGGTTTCTTGGTGAAGGGAAGTGGGGTGAGCACAATAAAAATATTTCTGTAAAACAACAGCTCAAAAAAGGGTGAGTAGATGAGGTTCTTCATAGCAAAGGACCCTGGGTTGTATGTTTGTTCAGAAAGGATCAGGGGGCAAGGAAAAAGGTCCTGCAGCAAAGCACTGCAACAAGAGACACACTGTCCGAGACCAAGCAAATTGTAGTCCCGTCAAGTCTGTGATTACAGTTTTCCTCATGTACCTCATGAGAGGGATGATCTCACTACTCTCTTGTGACCATAAAGTCACAGCTGTGACTCCAGCAATTGAGTCGAGATGGGAAGGAGCTGAAAAGTATGGGCCTCCAGCCTTCTCCCGGCCACTGGATGGGTGATGAGCTGCTGTGTCACTGGAATATGCTGTTCAGCTGACCCAGCATCTGCCTCTACCTGAAGGAGGTGGCATTTCTGGGGTTTGACTGATAGGCAGCTTGCTGGCATCTACCAACAATATGTTGTCACATTATCTCCCCTTTCAGTTACTCCTTTTTCCCCTTCCAAAGCATGGTTTCAAGATGAGGAAGCACTTCCCAACCAATGTGACCAAGATGTACGTTGGATTAAAAAAAGGACACGGGGCAGGGAGGAACGCAGAGTCTGTAGAGGAAAAGGTCAGGTCAGACTGGTTTTGCTTTTGCTAACTTGTCAACTGAGAACAAACCTGATGCTGATCACACTTCCCATACAAAGCTCAAGATCATCATCAGAGCTGCACATAAATGTTTTTCTCTTCAAAAAGAGCTTTTCTGGGGATTCAAATTGCACATTGTAGCACAGGGTAATCCTAGGTAAGCCAAGAGCAGGACAGGCTCTCTTATAAGCCGTCATGTTCAGGACAACTGCTGTAATCTTTCCTACTCCATAAACATTTGGTTTCTTTGTGAGTGGAAGGCCTGGCATTCTGTCTGTGCCACAGCCAGGGTTGCATGTGCTTTGTATTACAAACTCACATGCCTTTAACCCCAGTCCTCTACCTAACACATTTAAAAGTATAAACTCACTTCTAGAAAAAAAGGTACTTCCCTACCTGGGTGGACCTTACATTTCTCTTCCTGTTGACAAACAGCCCTTGCTGCTATAATTGCCAAAGCAAAGGTTTTGTTCACTATAGGAAAAGTCACTCTTCTAACCGTAACCAGACAACTTTCACCAGCTGAGAAGATAAACTTCTTAGGCAGTTTTTATCTCCTTTCAAAATCAAGTAACTTTTGTACTTTAAGGTTTACCAAGCCTTACAATACAAAGCTGAGAAGCCAGTCAAACAGTTCTTGTCCTCTGAATGAGCAGGACATTCAGTAATGACCTTAGAGGAAGAAGAAAATGAAAGAGATACAATCCCTCTAATAACTGCCATGTATCTAATGAAGTCAACCAGCAGAAACACATTCTCCTAAGAAAGATAAAAAAACATCCAATGCTGTTCAACTCTTCATATCCATGGTATCAAAGGAGCCATACTGCAGAAACGAGGAGTTAGAGCCTAAACCAGCACTCGAGCTTCTGACTAGATCCTTACCACCACTGAACCATTAGTTTTGGCTTTTGTGATTCTAAAAGGTTCCTCTTGCAGCCCAGAAGCACTCAAAAAGCTACTGGGACATTACCACACACAACAAAATGAAAGCACTGGGGTGGTTTCACATACTGTGATAGAAAGGCTGAACAAGTAATAAGGAACTGGAAAATTCACAGCAAGAGATGGAAAGATTTGGTACCCTTCAAACACCTACATGTTCTGACTGTGGTTTTGAAGCAAGCCACAACACCGACTATTGTAAAGAGCACCGTTCCTGTGGAAACAGTTGCTTAATATTGTTAGAGAAAGAATAATTAAATAGGTGTACAGTGTTTTGCAACTACTGGCTGACTAAAAACTAGTTTTCTTGTTTAAAAGAAGTCCTGATCTTATTGTTGACACTGACCAAAATTACCAGGCAAAGACCATCCCTGTGCAGCTGAAGTAATTAAAAATAAAGCCCACACACGTTTCTCTGCAAATAAGACTTCATAAGCTTAGAATGAAAAACAATCCTGGTTTAGTCAACCCAGACATGAGCCATAAAGCTTCTGTTGATGAGCTTTTTCAAGGTCAGGAAGATGCATGCAGGAGCCAAGCACAGGGGCATTGAAGGTTGTTTAAAATTAGGAAGGCTTAGTTACTCTTTTCTCACCTAATGTCACATTCACAACAGAACGGGCACTTCCAAACTGTTTCTAAAATAAGTGGCATTGCTTAAAAACAATGAGTTCTGCAGATCCATTGCTGAGGCAAGTCTCTTTGCAACAAGCTTATTCACATACAGCAATAAATCCACTGACCTAGTATTCATCATTAGCATGCCTTTCGATGTGACAAAAGGAAATGACAAAACTTGCAAGGGCACATCAGAAACCTTCTGTGATCACATCCACATACACCAAAACATATGATGACTTGAATGATCGTTGTTTCTCTTCAAAGAAATACCTCCAAATCCTACAATTTTAATCTTGACAAAATCAGAAGAGTGCAATTCTAAATTGGATCACCCAGTGATCTTTGGGTACAGCTTCAACTCTCTGTTCTACCGAGATTTGGGAGTTCTCAAGTACCTAATTCTGACAGTTCTACCCAACTGCAGAGACTGCCCATGGGGCAGAGAGGGACAAAACCTGCTGGGTATCCTCCTAGATCTGCCTTGTACAAGCTGCCAAAGCTCACAAGTCTGCTCCAAAAAGTGCATAATTATATGATTAAACACAAAACCCATTCTTAGTCTATATGACTTTGTAAGCACTCACCCAAATGAAAGGGGGGTCACACTTAGCTAACACATCAACATATTCTGACTTTGAGCGACTGAAAACCTGTGAGGAGTCACAACAGAGCCTGAATTTTTGATGCTTAATTCCTGAGCCTGCCATACCACCAGAACCGAAGAGTTTGCTCTCCATTTCAACACTGTCACTCCAAGACAACGACAACACCTAAGAATTTTAATACAGTATGTCCTGACCTGTAGAAATAGTACTATAACAGACAGTCAATATGGGGTCTCACTGCCCTTCAGCCACAGGTAGAGATTTGAGCTTCAGTCTACACAGATCTGGAATACGAAAGAGAAGCCACATCTGCTACTGGAACATTGCTGCCCATTTCTTTTGCCTGATTGTACTCCTTTTGTCCTTCAAAGGGAAAGGATAGAGCCCTGCTGTCCAGGCTCACTAGTGAGGTTCTAGAACTTGCTCATTTCTTGGACATAACCCTAAGGTACTTGATGCTCTTCTAGGCTCACACCAAAAAACATTCAACAAAATTTAGCAAAGAAACATAAAATATCTTCCTTCCCAGATTTGAGAAGATGGGGAAAGACTTCTTCATCTTCATTGGCACAACAAGCTAAATCTTGAGCTAATTAATTGAAAATGTGGTCAAAATTACTATCATTAAGTCCTTACAGGATCAGGAAGGGAACACCATAACTAACGATGAGGAAAAGGCTGAGGTCCTGAATACCTTCTTTGCCTCAATTTTTAATAGTGAGGAGGGAGGAGTTCAGGGCAAGTGGCCTCTTCAACTGGGGGATGGGGTTGGGGAGCGGTGTGCAGCCTTGGAAACCCATGAGGAATTGGTTCATGCCCTGCTGAGCCACTTGGACACCCACAAGTCCATGGGACCAGATGGGATCCATCCTAGAGTGCTGAGAGAGCTGGCAGATGAACTGGCCGAGCCACTCTCCATCATTTTCCACCAGTCCTGGCTCACCGGAGAGGTCCCAGGTGACTGGAAACTGGCCAACGTGATCCCCATCCACAAGAAGGGTCGGCTGGAGGATCCTGGGAACTACAGGCCTGTCAGCCTGACCTCAGTGCCAGGGAAACTGATGGAGCAGGTTATCTTGGGGGCAGTAACTGCACACCTGAGGGATGGCCAAGGGCTCAGGTCCAGCCAACATGGGTTCAGGAAGGGCAGATCCTGCCTCTCCAACCTGCTCTCCTTCTATGATCAGGTGACCCGCTTGGTGGATGTGGGGAGGCCTGTGGATGTGGTCTATCTGGACTTCAGCAAGGCCTTTGACACTGTCCCCCACAGCAAACTGCTGGCTAAGCTGTCAGCCCACGGCTTGGACGGCAACACTCTGTGCTGGGTTAGGAACTGGCTGGAGGGCCGAGCCCAGAGAGTGGTGGTGAATGGTGCCACATCCAGCTGGCGGCCGGTCACTAGTGGTGTCCCTCAGGGATCAGTGCTGGGCCCCATCCTCTTTAACATCTTCATAGATGATCTGGATGAGGGCATTGAGTCAGTCATCAGCAAGTTTGCAGATGACACAAAGCTGGGGGCAGATGTGGCTGAGTTGGAGGGCAGAAGGGCTCTGCAGCGGGACCTTGACCGCCTGGACAGATGGGCAGAGTCCAACGGGATGGCGTTCAATAAGTCCAAGTGCCGGGTGCTGCACTTTGGCCACAACAATCCCATGCAGAGCTACAGGCTGGGGTCGGAGTGGCTGGAGAGCAGCCAAACAGAAAGGGACCTGGGGGTGCTGATTGATACCCGCCTGAACATGAGCCAGCAGTGTGCCCAGGTGGCCAAGAGGGCCAATGGCATCCTGGCCTGCATCAGGAATGGTGTGGCCAGCAGGAGCAGGGAGGTCATTCTGCCCCTGTACTCTGCACTGGTTAGGCCGCACCTTGAGTACTGTGTCCAGTTCTGGGCCCCTTAATTTAAGAAGGACACTGAGGTGCTTGAACGTGTCCAGAGAAGGGCAACGAGGCTGGTGAGAGGCCTGGAGCACAAGCCCTACGAGGAGAGGCTGAGGGAGCTGGGATTGTTTAGCCTTGAGAAGAGGAGGCTCAGGGGAGACCTTATTGCTGTCTACAACTACCTGAGGGGTGGTTGTGGCCAGGAGGAGGTTGCTCTCTTCTCTCAGGCAGCCAGCACCAGAACAAGAGGACACAGCCTCAAGCTGAGCCAAGGAACACTTAGGCTTGAGGTGAGGAGAAAGTTCTTCACTGAGAGAGTCACTGGCCACTGGAATGGCCTGCCCAGGGAGGTGGTGGAGTCGCCGTCCCTGGAACTGTTCAAGGCACAATTGGACATGGCACTTGGTGCCATGGTCTAGCCTTGAGCTCTGTGGTAACAGGTTGGACTTGATGATCTGAGGTCTTTTCCAACCTTGGTAATACTGTGATACTGTGAAGTACTGACAGAGTTACTGTAATGGGGATACTTTTGGAGCAGATGATGGCTTACCCTAGCATGGCTGGGTTTCTACCCAGTGTTGTTCCACACAAAACCAAAAACAGCTTAGTTGCTTGTACAGTAGCTACTAAACCACCAGCATTATGTCCTGCTACGTTAAGCAAGGCTTAAACCAGCTATCTATCTTAGTGTAAGCCTGTGAGCTGCCACACCTTGCAGAAACAAAAGGCTGAAACTTCTACAAAGGGGAACTGACTGTAGAGTCAATCCCAACAACACCCTTCCTCAACAGCCAGTCTTGTGAGAGCACCCAAAGCTCCTATGTAGGAGTTTTCACTTACTGAGTAAACAGATAACAAAGTGATAGGTATGGGAATCCATCTTGCAAACTGATAATCACGAGTAATACTCCCACAAAGCCCTATTAGGAGATGGAGGACCACCCAACACATTTGACACCACTGTATTTTTTGTTTAAAATAGTATGTTCCAACTGAGTAGCTTCAACAAGAAACCTCATCATGAATTTGAACCGCTTAAGAACATTTTCCTATGTAGTTAGATTTTCTTCCAGGCTCAAGAGCAAAGTACCTTGCAGAATAAATTTTCATTGAATGTACTAATGCTAGACGCCTCTAGTCTTTGAATGACCTAGATAGATTACTGCATGGAAGCCAATTCTTTCCTCTTTCCCAGAGCTCCATGGACACTCAGTGTGCTCAATAAATAATGCACAACCCAGTCGTCATTATACACCCTTGTTATATGCAAGAAGGAGGGAAGAACATGTCCAGTTCTACTCCAAATTAGACCGGTACAAAGCTGGCAGCATAACTCCATGGATGCCATTGGGAATCCACTGATGCAAACCTGGCAAGCAAAAGCAGAGGCAAGCACTGGGCTCCTGTTCTGCTGAAATCTCACAGAAGACAGAGGCAAACTTTTGACAGAGTGCTATTTCGCAAGTAAGAAAGAATAATGACTTCCACGTCAATGTTGTTAAAAATTGATGCTAGGAAGAAGTGAGGCGTGGAGAGTTAGAGCTTACATGTGAGGGAAGGGTAAGAATTACGCCCCACTGCATGGAAAGTTTTCCCCCCTCTCTTCTTCGGATTTTAGGTATTTAAATTTTTTTTTAAAAAAATGTGACAGCTAGGGATTGATTTGCTACTTAGAACAACACATCTTTCCTCTGCTCTTCAGTCCTGGGGGGAAAAACAATGACAAGCTCTATGGCCTTGTTTACCAAGGAAAGTAAATGCAGGACAAAGTAGGAATTCAAACAGGATAAGCTTGTCTTGTATTCCTTGTTCTTGATCCAGAAGACCTTTGTTATTCTGAAGGAACTTAGTCTCAAATTGAATATATTTAGGATGAGCACACTGACCGGTCTAGCTGGAGAGACTCTAGAAATTAACCCACACGTAGACAAGCCAACCCCACTGCTATCACAGACAGCACTTATTTGCAACTGATTACTCTGTCAGATAAAAGCACTGAGGAGTACAGCCATCCCATGCCGATTTTTACCGTCATGGTACAACTGTCACACTATTTCCTGTCCAGGCTGCAGTGAACTGACACAACCCTAAATGATCTTTCTGACAGTGAACGTCTCTCTCTGACTCAGACCTACAGCACTCAGCATAGTTATGACTGGTCCCTGCTTGAACCTGCTACAGGATCTAGAAAACCATGAACAATGGCAAATATTTTCTATCTAAAAGCAGTAGAAGGATTCCCAGGCTAAGACCCCAATGATACTGCAGAAGGTTTAAGATATGAAAGCAGGCAGAGATGTACACGCGGACTTGTCTTCACAAGTGATATCTTGCTTACAGAGTAAAATTAAATTTACTCAAGAGAAAAACACTAAGTACAGTACTTTGCTGAAATGGAGACTGATGACAAAGACTCGAGTAGTAAAAATAAGCAACAAGGAAACAAGAAACAGAAGCCAGAGAGCAGGCCAGAGAGAGGGTTACAAATCAGAAGTGCTGTAGGAAGGTATAAGCTGCTTTTCCAGATGGAATCAAAGCAGCCAACAAGTCAAAATCCTGCCCCTGGGGATGGCTGATACTAAACACACGAGATAAAGGCAGGAAAAACATCTCAGTGTTCAGATATGGAACTACCATCTCAAAGCTCTCCTGAGCCCCTGGGCGCACACTGTCAGACGATCTGTCAGTATAATTGTGATGACTAGGTGTAATGTCCTGGGACAGCATGGACGCAACCTGTTTCTCACATCCTCTCCTGCACTCTCTACCATGAGAGGTTACAGGACTCTGCTCATCTATCAAGTCATTTTTTTAATTTTTATGTTTTTAAACACAAGGCAGACATGTAGCAGTCATAACCAAGCTACAGCTTAAAAAATAGATCTTTCATGGACCTACTTGACTCCTCTCTTCCTTTTGACAGAAATATCTGTATTGCAATAAAAGGTTTAAAAAATAAAATAAAAAAGAATCCACCAAGGCCTACACAGCATTGTTTAAAAAGCCCAAATAAATACTCTATTGCCCATCTCTGTCCAACTTTTGTTTCATCTTCTGTTTATTAATCAGCCACGAGACCTCTCCTGGAAGGAGTCTGGACAGCTGCCACCATATCACTATTACAATACAATCTACTTACTCATGAAACTCAATACTCATGAAACTTGGCAGGTGAACACCAAGAAAAAGCCTTCATGTAATGTCATGTACAGGTTCACACTCCTCTCGCTCCTCCCCACCAACATTTTTTTGTATTGGCAAAGCTAGTGGGTAAATACAGTCATAGCAGCAGCCTCTTACTCCAATGCAAGCTCTGCTGACCTGAAGGGCAGGTCTACACTGACTACTGGAGCACAGAAATCCCCATCCAGCAACAAGGATGAACTGAAATCTTATCCCAGACTTGAAGTCCCAAACACCCTGTGTCTGTGCAACCCAGGACTGCCATCCTTCCCCAGCTGGACTTTGCTGATGGGCAGGGTGGCACTCTCTCCATCTCGAGGGCTGCATCCCTCCATCAGGACACCGGACCACCAGTGAGCTCGAGACCACAAGGCTTTCTGGAGATGCAGTAGGTCCTACAAGGAATACAGTGACTGAAACCACGCTGGTGGATGCCAGAGCAACTTCTCTATCTGCAGCTCTGCCACTGCCTTGCATCCAAGGGCCCCAGGAAAGAGTAAAGCAGGGAGTGAGCTGTCAGCCAGTAAAACTGTTCTGGCAGGCCTGTGGGATAGATCTGGTCATTGATCAGATACCTCTGGTCTAGCATAACAAGGGCATATAAGGCCTCGCAGGGGTGGTGAAAAAGCAATTTTTTCCATCACCCTGGTCCCAGCACAGACACTGAGGTTTTAGCACTGACCACTGGTCATGCCAGACCTGCTGCAGAACATCTGCTCTCACACAGCATCATGCTAACTCAACAAAACCTGGCTTACATCTGGGCATGGTACTGGTTTTTCAGAAGAAAAGCAGGAAGGATTCCTGACTCCCCTGAGTGATGAGAACATCTTGTGACATCAAAGAATAAAAAAATGCTGTTGCCATTGCAGAAGTTTAAGTCATTTGTCTGGCTTAACCTAAGTAACTTAGCAACATTAATTGGATGCTTCAGGATGCACTTTGTTTCAGACATACATTTGCTATCTTTGATATAATTATAAAGCAAGTCTTTCCCTCACTGCCTCCTGCCCTCCAGCCAGGGCTTCTTGTACCATCACAAGCAAGGGCAAGGCTTGGGAGAGGAACCAGTGCCCAGTGAGCTGCACCAGGAAGGTTATCCAGGACCCCAGCCTGGCTTACTGCACAGCCCCATGAATAACCTAGGGGTGGAATAAGCAACCAGAACCAATATTGCTGTCTTTCTCCAGAAGAAATTAAGTCTGTAGCATGGTTTGACATATATTAACTGTGTGTCTAAACAGGCTGAGATTTGGGAGGCAGGAAGGCATGATGCCTGATCCAGAGCCCTTTGCAAGAGCAGCCAGCAACCTGTTTCACTTGGAAATTCTGTTCATCTTTTTCTCCATGGTAACACAAAAGGTCCTCCATTTCTTGATTGTATTAGCAAAGGACAAAAGCTACAATCAAGCTTAAAAACATCAAAGGAGCTTTAATAGTTTGGAAAGAAAGAGTGGGAGTCTTACTTACTTTGGTAAGGGATATGCTTTCATATTGAATTACACTGTAAATCAGAAGACTTTCTAATGGCATTTCAATAGCTTAAATGGTCCCCTTGACAATCTTCTCTGCAGGGTTTATTGCCTGTAAGCTCAAAATGGCCAGAAACCAAACCATTACTCAGAAAACACTCCAAACAGAAAGCTTCGGACAGCCTGGACGAAACATATTTTGACAGAAAGACCTGTGGTAAAAGCTAAATATAAAGCATGAACAGTGAGGTGAGACCTGTGAGGTGCAGAGAGCAGAGCTGGGGAGAGAGCTTCCTGGCGTGCTGGGCTCGCCTGTGCTGCAGTCAGCCTGCTGGCCCCCAACTTCTCCTCCTCACATAGCCTCTCTGAGAAAGGTTTGCAAACACTTCCAGGAGCTTCTGCCACGATTAACACTGCTGAAGGAGACATGGGTATGAGCTGTTGGCCTTTTCCTTCTCCCTGTAACTCGGGCTTGCAGGTAACTCAGTGTCAAGACCACCTGCTGAGCAGCAGGCAGCGGCAGTAACAGAAAGCTAACAAGCTAACCCCAGCAACCACAACAGCAAGGGCTTCGACAAATAACTGCAGACAACCTTCCCTGACTGTGTGAGTTGGGGCCTCTCCCAGCTGCCTGCTAACCACCGCACATCAAGAAGCTGCCACCAAGCTGGACAGCCAGAGCACCACAGGTTTTGGTGGAGGCTAAGGCAACCTAGGGCTTGCAGCTCACTCTACAAGCCAGCTGGGCAGGGAAAGGATCAGGCTCAGATTGGAAACCTTAATGCCCATCATTCTGTGGACCAAGGGGCCTGGGAACCTTTTGGTTAGGTCGGGGTTGAGCTTTGAGCTCAGCAGCTACTCACAGCCAGGGAAAGCAACATCATGAGACCTGCACAGCACATCCCAGTCAAACTGCACTGGGTAGGAAAGCTTTCTCCTCTCCTACACACCTCTCTGCTGTTCCCAGTGTGCTTCCCAACTCCAACACCATCAACCAAGTGTTCAAAACAGATGTAAAAAAACCAGACTAAAGAATGCAGCAGAAAGGCAGTACCACAGCAGGACCAGGTGCCCAGCTACACCAAGGACAGCTAAACTATATCCTGCTGCACCAGTTTGAAGCTAGGGCATGAATTTGTCCCACAGACCTCTACCGGCATCTCAGGTACTCCAAACACTGGAAACTGGCTCTTCTTGTTCTTTGACCAAATCTTTCCAGGCTAACATTGAGCCTAACAGAGCCTAGCAGCTCTAGCAAGGGGGGGGGGCGGACTAGATGATCTTCAGAGGTCCCTCTGAACCCCTACCATTCTGACTCCATAACACACACTGAAGGAAAATGCCTGTGCTCTCCAGGGATGCTCACAATTCTCAGGTCATTTGGGGAGGAACTCTTGGATGTGTGAGAAACAGGCTCAACTAACTAGCTCAACTTCTGATGCTGAAACAGGGCGGTAAGCGTACAGCTATAGCTGTTGTCACCTGCCTTGATTAGTGAAACTGTTATTAGCACCACATGCCCCAGGATTACCTGATAAATAGCAACTGTTTTTCCTTTTTTATTTATTAGGCTGCAGAGTGCTCTCAGGTGGCCCTGGTAGACAGGATTCTGCTGGCATTTTGAAGGGTTTCTTTATAGTGCCAAAGAACAGCTGTGTGCTGAGGGGGAAAGAAGCAAAATCCCTAATTCTGGAAGCTTTCAAACACCATCCTACCTTTTGCAGAGGGCATTTCTCTTCATTCTACACAATAACTGCATATCATTAATAATAATTACAGAAACAACTTAAAACTCATCAAGAAACAGGGAAGGAGCTTAGTTTACACCAGCCTAGTTTGCAATAAATGCGCAGCGTGACTTTCACACAGATCAGAAATCTGCACTGTGTACATGGCTGTCATGTGCCTGGAAACAGACATCAAGCGGATAGATTGCTATCACTCTCCAGCTCTGCCTGCTACTGACCTGCGAAAGGAAACAGCACTTCGAGGTTGCAGTCCATCTCTACAGGTGGGCACAGGCCAATGCTGAGACAAAATATTGCATTGCAAAACACCCTGTCAGCAGCTATGAAGTATTTTCAGCTTCCTGGAGCGAGTTTTGCCCACCCAGAGAACATGGCAGCACCGAGAGAGTCAAAACAAGAAAGAACCATGTTGGATTTGACATGTGGCAGCCTGCCTCTCTGACAAGGACACTATGCTCTGGGAAAGAAATTGTGTTCTCGTTGAACTATTTGACTCACTGTTCAATAAATACAATTACATACATAAACTTGGGTAAATCACAGTCATTTCTGCCTTAAGAATGAAGAAATAAAATCACAGGTAAGGATAGAGGTGAAAGAGCTCAAGTTAAGGAACGCGTGAGAATTATTTGTCTGGACCTCTTCCTGCACACAGGAGCAAATGGTAACAAGCTCATCAGGAAGCTGAGATTGGCTGTTTATCTTACAGTCCATCTGTTATCTAATTTCCTTTGGTATACTTTGATAATTTGCTTTAACCATCAAGGTTCAATTTTAAATCCTTGTTAAAATTCTAGAAATTACAACACTTCTGCCCAAGGACTAACACTGTTTACAGTTGCAATGAAATAATTCCTTAGTCAAAATGCTATTTGGTGTCTGTGAATATGGTGTTTCACCAAGCTTAAAAATCACCTCAGCTGCCACATAAAACTCATAGGAATAATCCTCTGTATTGTAAACCTCAGTTACTTATTTCACTGAGACCATATTTGGAATACTGTGTCCAGTTCTGGGCCTCTCAGTTCAAGAGGAACAAAGAACTGCTGGAGAGAGAATCCAGCGCAGAGCCACACAGGTGATGGAATGAAACATCTCCATGATGAAGAAAAGCTGAGGGAACTGGATCTCTTTAGCTTGGAAAAAAGGAGACTGAATGGTGATCTCATTAATGTTGATAAATATGGAAAGTGTGGGTGTCAGGAGGATGGAGCCAGGCTCTTCTCAGTGGCAGCTAATGATAGGACAAGGGGCAATGAGTGTAAGTCGAAGCATAGGAGGTTCCACATAAGTATGAGAAGAAGCTTCTTCACGGTGAGGGTGGCAGAGCACTGGATGGGGCTGCCTAAGGGGTTTGTGGAGTTCCCTTCTCTGGAAACATTTAAAACCTGCCTGGACATGTTCCTGTGTGACTTGGTCTAGGTGATCCTGCTGTGGCGGGGCGACTGGACTAAATGATATTTTCAGGTCCCTTCCAATCCTTAACATTCTGCGATTCTGTGACACACAGCTGCTTCCTCCACTTCACTCAGAGACACTACCTTTTAAAATGCATATAACAAGTAAAAAGGTCTTAGCACGTGCTAGTGCAAATTTAAACACTTTAAAACACAAGTTTCCACCCCGATGGTAAATCACACCATAACAACTTTTGGAGAGGAGCCAACTTAATTCCCTGCTGCATGGCTCCTGGCAGGGTCATGTGCACCTCTGGAAAATGCTGCCATTCAGGTTTGCACGACTTCACACCCACACCGGAAAATCCCCACCAGAAAGAACACAGTACCAGAGCGATTGCTCCCAATTTTAACAATGTTAATGCACACTGAAGGCAAAATGGCTTTTAATTGATAATATTAATAAAAACTTCTGCTCTGCAACTTCACAAGGGATAATATTAATGAAAACTGCTGCTCTGCAACTTCATGAGTAAATACAAGAAATGGGAAACTGAAAGAAGCACTGTGAAGTTAATGAGCTCTTAACAGATTTTACTTGTGTAAAATTAACCAAATGTGTTTAAAAACTAATACACTAATTAAAAGAAAAATATCCAGACCATGCTGATGTGTTTACTAGTAAGACTTCAGCAGACAATCATAACGTTTAGAAGGAAAAGGATTAGTTTTGAAGAGTCCTTGGAATGTGGATTTTTTTATGCAAACCATGAAAAGAGAACTCTGCCCCAGTACCCAGTGGGATGACTCAGGTGGATAAGTATTACTGATGAGACAGCTCATGTCCATACACTTACTCATGTGCATAAGTGTTTGGGGCCATAATTGCAGTGATGTACCGAAAGTCATCTGGGAAGCACCAGTACTCATGCACCAACCGCTCCTACCTGCCTCTCACTCACACTTCCTACAGTTCTCAGAAGAGGCAGTGTTACAACTAATTACTTTTTTATCTTTTCCACAGGAGTAAATCCATGTCTACACACAGAGCAGTGTGAACCTGAGAGCTCACACTGAAACCTTCAGGCCAGCACATGAGCTGAGGGTCTGTCCCAGGTAATCCTGGCAGCCTGGCAATCTGGAGGAGCACTCAGAGAGCTGAGGCAGCCACCTGCCCTACCCTGTTTCACTGTTATCAGTCCAAGGAGCTTATTGTTGTATTTGACTTTGAAATGTGAACAGAAATATTCTAATTCAAATAAAAATTAAAAACTGTGCACAACCAACTAAGTGTAGCCCAGGTTAAACTTTGAGGATTCACGAGTTTTCCCCTCATTCCATTCACTCCTTCCTTGCCTACAGGTGCTCTTGCTTTGGGGATGGAAAAAGGGCAGTATGAAGGATTTTGGAGTAGAGGTGTTGCAAGTCTTTTACAAACCCCTTGTGGTGTCTTGTATTGTGCCAGCAGTTCGTGGACCTTGGGTTAGTAGAAGCCCGCATTTCCTTTTGTTCTGATTACACAAAACCCCGTGACAACCTTGCTGGATTTATCAAGACATATTAAATTATCAGAGCGAGATGCTGTTCTCTGTTATCATGTGATGCTGGCCACACACTATGCGAGATGTTAACAAAGCAAGTCAAAAGAGGAGGGGAGAGAAGAAAGGGAACAGAAGACGAGTGCTTGCTCACTTCCCACTGCATCCACCCCAGCAGTAATTTTGAAACATTAACTGAAAGGGAGAGCAGCAGCATTAGCCTCTGTCTACATGCCCACATAGAACAACAGGTTACACCAGTCTTTGAGTTTAAACTCACTGATTTCTCACCATATTGCACCCATCAACTCCTAGGGACAAGAGTTCATAAAACATGCTGCTCTCTAGCAGGGATAAGCAACTTCTCCTTCATCAAAGACCAAACAAGTCTTCCAGGACACAGACTGCATCTGCCCTAAAACTCAGCACTGCAGGATGGGTGACATGAAAAGAAGAGTGGACTCCTGGGCACACATCCATCCACACCAGAGGTAATATTATCATAGATATTTTAGTAAAGTAAATAAGGTCACCTCCTTCACAACAGAGCAGTCCAATCCCATGTGTAGCCAGACCCAGTGTGACCAGCACTCCAGCATCCCAGGCTGGGCCTTTCTCAACAGCAGAAGGGAAACACTCTCAGCAAACAAACACAAATGAAACCCTCGCAACCAATGCTCACCATCCTGAGCTTCCTCACAAGGGTCTGTTCTGTATTTAAAACTGTTTTAACATAAATCCCAGGGGCAGTCTCTCTCCAGCAGCACAGTTAGTCTAGCAAGCCAGTGTGCACCCATCAAGCAAATCTCCATGAACGCCACTGTGGCTGTTCTGTCCGGAGCAATACCTGAGCTAGCTTGTTTAAGGCTAGCTTGGGTCCCTCGGCCCAGCACAAAATCATATGAAAGACCACTTTGAGTGCACAAACTTCAAGCCTATCCATAGGGTGGCTAAGTACACTGTAAGAAGGAAAAAAATATATATAGTACTAATATACACCTATTAAACAATCCTGCAACTGGTATTTCCCTGTAGTCACCCCAGAGAGGTAGCATCACACCTCTGTCACAGACAGTGGCTGAGAAGAGATAGCACTAGCATTCTCGCAGCAATAAGATCAAGATGCCTATCTGTTCTCTACATTGTCAGCTTTCTTTCCACCACATCTGATTTTATTGTGGTGGTTACCTGACCACACATGCTGAACTTCCTGTCCTCAAAAAGTTAATACCTGCTTTAACCTCAGAAAACGTCAGCTCTTCTGTACCTTCTCTACCTAGAAAAAAAAAAAGAAGCCTTTTCTTTTTTCTTTTCTAAGCTAAAAATTAAAAGCATACTGTCACATCAATACAGTCATTTCCTCCTCCTTTACAGTACTGAAAACAAAGGAAGAACTTTAGAACGTCCCCTATTCCTTTCACTTACCATTAGGACTACAACATAAATGAGATTATCTGGGCCGGATGCAAGTGACATCTACTTGGAAATAACCTAGAATTATCCATAAGTGAAACCGTGCTAAGCAGCGCAGTGCTGTGCTTAATAGACACAAGACTAGTCCTGCATTCGATTCTATCAAGAAGTTAGAGAAATGCGCATGCACACATCAAACAATTGTGCAAACACATGTGGAACTGAGCAGAAACACATCCAACCCCAGGTATTCACGTTTTCAAGAAGGACTCCAAGCAGGTACCTTCTCATGCAAGGTACCTGATGAGGTGAGTCTGCAAGTGTACTCTGCCACTTCTGCATTATAAATCTTTCCTCTGCTAGTCTACAAAGAGAGATTTCAGAACTCTCCGCTACAGGGTCTGGACCCTCAAGCTACAACAGCTGAGACTTTTTGTCCTTAGGGTCTCAGAACACATCATCAGCTGAAACAGCTGTTGAACCAGCATCCTACAGAGCAAACCCCTAGCACATCAAGGGCACGCAGTGGCACAGGAAGGTGTGCACACCCACGTAAAGGCAGACACGGGCATGCAATGACAAGCCCCAGCTCTGCAAATACGCTCGGAGCACCTCCATTCATTAAGAAGAGCTCGGCTATAGGTCCTTCTCCCCATTACTTACCCAGCCTTCGAAGGTGTTACTGGGGCCAGCGGAGCGCAGGAGGTCCTGGAAGTGCAAGGTGCAGTTGGCCACGAAGTCGTCGTAGCCGATGGGGGTGTCGTGGAAGACTGACAGCTCGATCTGGTGGCCGTCGGTCACCGTGGCCGAGAACTCCTCGTTGTAGGTGGGCTTGTTGGTCTTCTGCTTGGTGCTGGTCTGCCCGACGCGCACCTGGTCCACACTGACGGTGACATAGGGGTCCAGGAGCTGGTAGCCCTTGCGGAAGAGCGAGTGGCGGAGGGACCAGCGGGTGGGCTGCAGTCCCACCGCCTCCCCGATCCGCACCTTCAGGTACCCGTTGAACTTCATGGCTCCGGCCATGGCCGCCCCACCGGGGCTTCCGCGAGCCCTCCGGAGCGCCAGACCCTCACGGCTGAGCCGGGCCGTAGCCAGCCCCGCCGCTGCTCTTTCTCCTCCCTCACGGGGCCGGACGACGGCAGCAAACCCGCCCCCAGGCCATGCCGGGCCCCGGAACCGCCCCACCACAACCCCGCTCCCGCACTACCCGCGGCAGCCACCCCGCCGGCCCCGCGCGCAGCAGTGCCCGGCCCGGGCTCTTCCGGCACAGCGAGCGCGGCTCAGCTCGGCACGGGGAGCACCTGGGGCGTGGGACGGCGCCGGGCGGGGAGGAGCCGCGAAGCCGCGGCGTGAGGGCGGGCCCGGGGTGGGGACGGGAGCTCGCACGGATCGGCTGGGCTCGGCACAGCCTCGTGCTGTCGCGCCCCCGCCGTTAGCGCAGGTTCCGCACCTCCCGGAAAGGGCTGAAGCTGCTCCCGGTGCTGCATCCTAATGCCGGAGCTGCGCCTGTAGGTGGGAGAACCGAGGAGACGGCAGTCCGCTGGGCTTGCCATGGCAGTTCGCCTCTCATCGCCTGCGATGGACTCGGCGCGACAGGGCTCGTCGAGGCAGGGGGTTTCTTTGGGGCTTAAATAAAGTCAGAATTTTAGTGCTTTTAATTACTTTCCAAAGTTCGCAGTGAAATAGTGTGGACTAGAGAGGTGAGTGGTTGAATCGTCCCTTCCTAGTGATACTGTTCAGCAACATTGACCGAATTAGACTTTAATTCCCGCAGTGGAAGAAGATGGGATCTTCTGATGGTCTCCACTGCTGCTGGACAGTGCCCGGGCTGGCTGAGAGCGTTCAGCCTCTTTACATGTGTATGCTTCTTTAATTTTCTCTTTTCTTTTACTTTTCCAGCTTCTTCCTCTCCCTTCAATGTTTTATCTTTCACATTCTACCCATTCCCAAAGAGGCAACCACTCCTTTCTCATCCCCGTTCCTCTTTGCTGTCCTCCTCACACCCTTTTCTCCTTTTAGATGCTCCAGGAGCACCAAGCCAAGGCTCCTTCCAGCCTCAGACAGAGAAGGGCTCCTGTTGCCTCCTCAGGAGAAAGCAGGTGGAACAGGTTCAGTAATGTGATCATTCCTCACATGGAAACAACAGTTCTGCCGGAAAAACTTGTAGACCCTTAAATCAGACTTTTGACAGGTCTCTCTGCAAAGCTTTTAAGTTCCTTGATCAGTCAGAATTAGCTGGAGGAAATAATTTTTTGAGCTTGATTAGGACAGATTATCTTGGAGAGGAACCTTACCTTAATCTTAGAAATTGCCAAGCTACATGGGATCTGGCCACTACGGGGCCTGGGATCGTGTGCCCAGGAGTGACCAGCTCCAGGCCTTTCAGCAGAAAGAGCAAAGAGTATAGTCTGTTCCCATAAAAGATTTCAAGACTTTGATTTTTTTTTTTAATTAGGTTGATGTTCCTTCTGAAATGAATTTTAGCATTAGCTATGATTGTTCTAGGTGGTTTTCCCTACAGATAACCTGGTTTTAATCTTCATACCTTCTTGGATTCTTCCATCCCATGGCAGCAAGCTGGTCAGAAATCAACATTTCTTTTTCCCAGCCATATATCTACTATCACCTTGACTTCTTGGTTCTCCTGAATTGATTTCCTCATTCCTCTTTCATCACACCAGAAAATAAAAAGCCCCTCATTTACCTTCTCTAGAGCATTTGTTATTTTCTACTTTAATCACCTCCATCCTTCCTAGTAATGTGAGTCCATGTGAGCCAGGACAGAATCCATACTGACCAGGATGGGCAACCCACAGTTTTAGTAAGACTTTACCGGGACTCTGCAATGGCTGCAGACTTAAAAGAGAGTGTCAGCTAGAGAGCACCCAGCATGAATGTCCACAAAATGAGGCTGTAGACCTTCTAACAGCTGGAGTGCTCACTCTGAACTCCAAATCACAAAATCACAGAATCACAGAACATCAGGGATTGGAAGGGACCTCGAAAGATCATCAAGTCCAATCCCCCTGACACAGCAGGATCACCTAGACCAAGTCACACAGGAACACATCCAGGTGGGTTTATATGTCTCCAGAGAAGGAGACTCCACAACCTGCCCTGGGCAGCCTGTTCCAGAGCCTTGTCACCCTCACTGTAAATAAGTTCCTACTCACATTCATATGGAACCTCCTGTGTCCAGCTCATTGCCCCTTGTCCTATCACTAGATGACATTGAGAAGAACATGGCTCCATCCTCCTGACACCCACCACATATTTATAAACATTAATGAGGTCACCCCCTCAGTCTCCCCCAAGCTAAACAGACCCAGCTCCCTCAGCCTATCATCAAACAAAGGTTTTACTTTGCTTAGAAGCCTTCAAAGAGCAATAGCAATTAATTTTTATCTTAAAAGAACAAATTTTAGCTTAATGCAGAGTGCCCAGTTTGTCTCTAAGTTTATTGTGCTAGATCTATTCACCTATGGGAACTAAAAGCTCTGTAGGCTCCTTCAGCAATGCAGACAAACTCTTCTTAGAAGTCTTAATATCAGTTTTGATTCACAGGAACACTTTGAGGTCAGACACTATGGTTGATAAATAAATGTGGTCACAAAGTGCTACAATACTGACTAAATTTTTCTCTTCACCTTTTCCTCAGTTTTCTGAGGAAGCAGAAATGTTAGTATATCTCTAAAATCTTGTAACAAATTGCTAGAAGCAATTTGTTAGCAGTAATGGCTGGCTCACACTTTTGGTGGCACAAAATGGGAGAAGACCTCCATCTGCTAGTTAAAGGCTCAGACTTAACCTAAGACACAAGGTTGAGTTACTTGGCTAGAGTAGAATTTCCTATTTAATAACAGTAGGAAAGGAGACAATAAAGACTTTTTTCTATACATAGGTTCATTGGAGTCTCATGTGATAACATGATTCTAGGATGTGGACCTTTAAAGATAAAAAAACAGCAAAACATATGAAAAAAACATGTGAGTTCTAGTGATAAATATTTCTGTCGAGCAGCAGTACTTGCTGGAACCAGTTTTCCATTGGAGGAAAAAAAATCAATCCTGTGGACTCATATGATGCGAATCTAATTAATTTTGTTTACCCACTTGAACTAGTCTGGAACAGATCATTCAAATAGCAGTTGAGCACACCCCTATTCTGCACACAGCCAAAGCCCGATGTCCTGTTCTCAAAGAGAGCTAGTAGTGACATGAAGTCAGAACATACTCTCCATACTCTTCAGACACCCAAGCAGCAGAAAAACATATCCAGTGCGGTGTTTTCTTCCAAGAATCAAAACTCCCCTGCACGCAATGACCTTGCAAGGCTGAATGCAGCAGCACCATCTGGTGATGGCTGCATTGAACCTCTGGGTGCCAGGCAGGTCTCCAGGATCCAGCAAGACCTTCTGAGACCAGACTCCAGACATGGCAAGTTGAGTCATTCCATGCCCTCAAGTGGGCTTTTCCTAGAGCCTCCTGCTAAGCTGTGGGGTTTCTCAAGCAGGTTGTGATGACATATAATTGTTCAAGAAGCCAACTGAGAAGAATGAACAGACCTCCTGCTTGTTGTGCCTGAGCAGCAGCATGGTGGATGGCACCCAGTGGCAACAAATACCAAATAAAGCGCATGAAGCAATACAACCAGAATTATAGGCAAATTACTGGACAAACAGGCAATCTTACTAACCTGCTGCCACCCTAGGAGAATATTTTACTGTGGTGGTGGAGAACTCCCTGAAAAAAGCAGTTTAGTGTTCATCAACTATCAAAAAGATAAATAGACTATTAGTAATTATTAGGAACAGAACTGAGAGCAAAGGCAAATCTGTCACTCAGGCACTGTATAAATGACACACCCAGACTGTGCACAAGCCTGCTTCTCCCTCCATCTCACAAAAATACACCATAAAACTAGAGAAGACATAGAAAAAAAGATGGCAAAGATGACCAAAACACAAAACGTGGTTGTGAAGGGAGCAAGGCTGCCTAGCCTAATATCTAGATGAAGGGGAAAAGGTGAACGAGATCCATGCAATAATAAACCACATGAGCTGGACAAAGGGGAAAGTATTTTTTCATTCTTTCCCAGAAAAGACCTGCAGGAGCACTTGTTGAAATTATAAGGTAGCAGATTAAAATCATATAGGTTTAAGACATACCTATCCACACAGTGCACAGCTGCAATACAGAATCACTTGCCAGAAGAAGGAGGTCAGAAATATGAACAGCCTGATAAAGGGGCCAGAACTTAATGAGGACGGACTTACTAGTAGCTGCTGATCATGAGAAAAACCCTAGTTTAGGAATTTGTTAAACTGCAAAATGTAAGCTTCAAGGACAACTGTGTGTTTCTTTTTTTTCATCCTTTTCTGTTTAAGCATTTTCGTTTTTACTTGAAAATCTCCGTTCCTAGCCACTCTCTGGAACAGTGTGGCTGAGGTCTGATGAATCTAGGAGGGACCCAGTGTTCCTATTCACAGAACATCAGGGACTGGAAGGGACCTCGAAAGATCATCTAGTCCAATCCCCCCTGACACAGCAGGATCACCTAGACCAAGTCGCACAGAAACACATTCAGGTGGGTTTTAAACGTCTTCAGAGAAGGAGACTCCACAACCCCCCTGGGCAGCCTGTTCCAGTGCTCCGTCACCCTCACTGTGAAGAAGTTCCTTCTCACATTCATATGGAATCTCCCATGTTCCAGCTTACACCCATTGCCCCTTGTCCTATCACTATTGTGTACCTCTGGACTGTAATTTCCATACCAAATAAGAAAACTCAGGAATGACACCTCCTGAGACTGGCTTTGCCACAGTTTCCTGCAGATGGGTCAATGGCCAAAGATGGGAACTGCTCTCTGAGTTTACTCTTGATTCTTCGTCCAGGTCACAGTAACCTTAAGGATAAGCTTATGTAAGTTCTCTCTCATGCTTTTGGTAGTCTATCTGGAAACTTTCAATTCAGATCCACAAAGCCAAAGAACTTAGCTAAGACCTGATATAAGTGTATGATTTAAGCCTGGCCTCATCTCACTCCACATCTGTACACAAATGAAAGCCCATTAATGCATCATTGAAAACCTCCTCTTCATTTTCCTCCTGAAGTGTTCATTATTCCCTCCACCAGTAACCTCCAATTCTGTAATAACTTAGTACCGTCTCAGTTTGGCAAGTTAAGAGCAAATGCTTAATTTGCTCCACTTTAAATTTTTACCAGACACTGGTTACATTGAGAAAAGAGTCTGTAAAGCGACGGTAAAACTTCGGTTTTCATAACTGCTATGGCAGAAACATTACTGGCAGTCCTTTTAAATGGAACGGCTGTTAAATACACTTTAAAAGCACAGATATTAAAATAACTTTAGAGGCTAGTGAAGCAGGAACTAGCTCTATTTGGTTCCTCTGTTAATTTTAGTCTATTTATACGACTTCCCTTTTATAGCTCTTTCTGTAAGACTTCTTATTAAAACTCTAAATAATGACAGCTGCTAAAAACTGAATATCCCATGTGTGGAATCATTTGTGGTCTCGGGGGGGAGATCAAATTCCTCTCTAATGATAATAATTATGGGATCAATCCAAAACTCACTGAAGTCAAAAGCAAAGCTGCCACCAATTTAAGCTGCACACAAATCAGCCCTGGTCTGTACATCTGCTCTTGCTCCTGATTTATTCTAGTGCAAATTAGAAAAAAATATTTAGTCTAATATCAGCTTTTCTTAGTTGGTATAAATACTTACTTTCCACTACTAAATTTGAGCTCACCCAATTCTTGTTATTTTTTTTTTAAACACCAGTTCAATCTATAAAGCGCTGGTATTATAAAGTGCAGAATATAGTTTATAAGAGCACCAACTTCTACAAGCCAACCATTAATACAACTAATGGCCTGTTTGTTGTATTAAACTGCTCTCATTTGTCTGGGTCCGTTAACAAATGCAGTGGTCATTAACTGTTAACAGCAACTTAGTTACTAGATTTTATTACTTGTACAGGAAACACTGGAGAACAAACTGATTGGTTTGGTTTACTGGAGTTTATTTCTTTCCCAGCAGTCCTGTCCTGTTATTTATAATTTAGCTTCTCACTTATTCCCAAACATGACTGACACACTCAGCAATGAGTTCAAGCCATCCATGTAGACAGTCTGTTCACATGCCAGCCCCTCCTGCTAGCCCACTCAGCCCCTTTCTACCTGCTCTGAAGTAGCCTCTGCTTCTCTGATATCTCCATACTTTTTTGTAAAAGGTACATTAATGTGTAGCTAGGAGGCTGTAAAACCTTATGCTTCAGTCATGATTCTCTCTCTAATTCACTAAAATCCGACAATGAATTTTAAAAATACCTTTTGCTTCCTCTTTGTTGGGACTGATGCATCAAGCCTTTCTGCCTTGAACACATGTTTAGTCCAGATAATTGTAGAGGTCTCTCCTAGCCTTGTGGTTTACAGATAATCCCAGATCCACAATCTTTCAAACCCTTGTACATGAGGAATATTACCCAGGCTCATCAACATCTGAAAACCTTTCTGCATCCTGAATACTGAAGACCCCTGATGCACACCTCACTTGCTCTGCTTTCTCCACCTCGATTAAGTTCAAAGCAATGGAAAAACAATACTAGTGTCAAATTGTCATGAAGGACCAGCAGTGGCTTGTCATGAAAGTGGGTCATCATGAAAGTGGCTTTCATCAAGCAGTCTGAGCAATTTTATCCAACCTGCTGTGCCATGATACACAGATGAGGGAGGAGACACCCAGCAATGTGTTAGCGCTCTCTGGAAACAGGATCTTCCAGACACTCTCACCAAGTGGTGTTAGACCCGACTGATGTTGCAAGACAGCTATCAGGTGAAGATAGGTGGAGTGACTGTGGTTTGTCCTGTGTGGAGATAGGTGTATTAAATGAGACTGAAATAACTCTCTGAGCCAGTGGTCTTTTTCTATTGCAGTTAGAATTATTAACTGTACTTACAGCCATAAGTACTTACCCAGTCCTACAAAGGCACAAGGTTACAACTAGTGTAAATGATCCTACCTGCTTCTAAAGACTCGGGTCAATGGGAAAGACGGGGCCATGGTGGCCCAGTCAGTGACCCAGGTTGTGTTTAGCTCTCTGAGGAGGAAAGGCCACAGTCCTTCGAATAAAGTGATTCACCGTGCAGCACCTGAATGTGCATTGGAGATGCTCTACCAGTCCTCTTCTTGTTTGCCTTGTGAAATACAGTCTTGCCATGCCTTGATTACATACAAAATGGTCAGAGCATGGCTGTGGAGTGCAAATTTGGCCAAATTTCATCAGTTCAATATTACCTGCAAATGCATTTGGATTCTGTGGCAGCTAATGGGTCCAGTGCAGCATGGGGAGGAAAAGGAGGACAGATTTCACCATGAACAAGTTCAGACACTGCCAGTTTGTATGACCACCATGGGTGACTAGGAAGTACTATTGGGAGATGATTCTCTCCCTCTGCTCTGCTCTTGTGAGACCCCACCTGGAGTACTGTGTCCAGTTCTGGAGCCCTTGTTACAAGAAGGATGTGGACGTACTAGAGTGAGTGCGGAGGAGGGCCACGAGGATGATCAGAGGGCTGGAGCACCTCTCCTATGAGGCCAGACTGAGAGAGTTGGGGCTGTTCAGTCTGTAGAAGAGTGACATTATTGTGGCCTTCCGGTATCTGCAGGAGGCCTACAAAAAGGCTGGGGAGAGGCTTTTTAGGATGTCAGGTAGTGACAGGACTAGGAGGAATGGAGCAAAGCTGGAGATGGGTAAATTTAGAGTGGATGTGAGGAGGAAGTTCTTCACCATGAGAGTGGTGAGAGCCTGGAATGGGTTGCCCAGGGAGGTGGTTGAGACCCCATCCTTGGAGGTGTTTAAGGCCAGGCTGGATGGGGCTCTGTCCAGCCTGATCTAGGGTGGGGTGTCCCTGCCCATGGCAGGGGAGTTGGAACCAGATGATCCTGTGGTCTCTTCCAACCCTGACTGACTATAAGACTTGGTGATCCTGCTGTGGCGGGGGGATTGGACGGGATGATCTTTTGAGGTCCCTTCCAATCCCTGATGATTCTGTGATTCTGTTAACCTGGGGCAGAGGTTAAAGCCTCGCCTGTGTGCCCATGCCTGAGTCTCACGCGGTATGCACATGAGGATGTGTAATGTGGTGCTGGGGACTGAAAGATGTGAGTCAGCTTGACTGCTCCTGCCTATAAACAAGGCACTTCTTATACAACTTCCCTGCTATCAGCTTCTGATAACAACTTCCTTCCTACCCTCTTTCCCAAGCTGGCAAGTGCCCACATATGGTGCAACAAAACCAGTCAAACAAGAAATTTAGAAGTATTTAAGCACCCCAAGGATGTGCACATTATGCCATTAAGCAGCTGGTGTCAGCAGAGACTTGCTAGGAGTGGCCCCAGACTATCAAGCGTGTGGTCATTCTCCTTACATTGCACCAACAGGGTAGAATAAAAAGAGTGTCTCTGCCTGTTTCAGTACATAAAGGGGCTGATAAGAAAGATAGGGACAGAGTTGTGACAGGACAAGGGGTGATGGTTTTAAACTAAAAGAGGGGAGATTTAAACTCAATACAAGTAAAATAAGTTTTTACACTGAAGGTGGTGAAAACCTGGTCCAGGTTGCCCAGAGTGGCGGGGGAGGTCCCATCCTTGAAACATTCTGGGTCAGGTAGGACAGGGCTCTGAGAAACCTCATCTACTAGAAGATATTCCTGCTCATTTCATGATGGTTAAGCTAAGGGAACTTTAAAGGTCCCTTCCAACCCAAACCACTCTGTGATTTGCCGGTGCAGCGAGCCACAGCACACAGACAGGCTGAACCTTCCATTTGTGAGATACCTCATTAATACTCTCCATATTACTCTGGTCAGGAGGTGCTGCCTAAACCGAGTTGATGAGTCTTAGATGCATGTGGTAAGAGCTTCGCATTCAGCTCATTTTTAAAAGAAAGTGCATTAGGATTTATTCCAGTGAATTATGTTAAGATTCAGAAGGGGAGTTTGGCCAGGGCCCATCACTGCAACACTATATAGCATTATTTCAGATCAAGGAGACTTAGCCCTAACATCCCAAATCAGAGAAGCAAGATTTTAGTGAGAATGAGCACTCACTTTCAAACCTGATCAAGCACAGATTAACATTTCTGAGGTCAAGGATGCCAACGTATACTGGAGGAAAAAGTTTCTTTAAGCGCAGCCAAATAAAACTTGCACTGTTCTGGATCAACAGGATGGACTTCCAGCTCTGCTAGGACTTGTACAGGAGTCAATATGATGTCTCTGGGAATGGAACTCTGCTGGCTATGAAGAGCTGGGGGCAGAGTTGATTTGGAGAAGTTTGCCAGGCAGCTCCAAGGACCGCCATGTTCTGGTCCTGAGAAGACAAAGAAATACTGCTGTCTGCTGGCACTGAGTGAAGAGTAACCTCTGAGAAACTAGCATGAACTGTTCCTGTCTCCCTCATGGGAGAGACTGAAACAGAAATAGGTGAAACAGCAAAAGATTAAGAGCTTGATAAGCAAAAGTGGTTGCCAGAGATGTGTTTAAGAACAAGCAGTCCAAGTGTTCCCCAGAAATGTTTAATTAACATGAATATTATTCCTTAAGAAGTAGGATGTTGTTATTTTCTGAGTAGTTTGACTTTGCTTTTTTTTAAGTCCTCAAACCTGTGCTAAAACAATAGGAGATATTGTTTAACAGTAAGTAGGCTAAAGAGGAAAGAAAAAGAAATATCTTAACATTAGGGGACTGTTGCAGCTAGACGTTGGAAACTCATTATATTAGCTAATAATACCTAACAGAGTTGACTCTTGCTGGCAAAGGATCAGCATCACTCAAAGTTCTTTTCCTGGTTAAGACTTAGCCTGATCTCTCAGTTTCCTGCTATGCCTCTCATTAAAATCTCTTTTTCCTATTTTATTTTTAAAAAAAAAGATTCATTTGCCATGAACTGCAGATTCTTCTCCTCATCTCAAGTGCTGAACTTTGTTGCACTAAAACACAGGAGTTCACCAGTAACCTCTAGTTACCTGTACATTTTCTAGTAGTCACAAGAACCATCATCTATAATACATACAGAGCAGACAGAACTTGAAAAGGCAGCAGAAAAGGGTTAGAACGAATGGATTTTGAAGTATACTGAAGTGAGTGTACTACAGAGAACATCATAGAGCATCCTTCATAATGCTCAAAGGGAGAAGAGAACAGTTATCTGTGCCATTACTAATCAGAGGAAAACATGCTGTGTATGCACTTTCAACAAGACTTTTTAAATATCAGTAAATCACAAGAACTCCTTGAGACAAGCTGTTAGGTTCCAAATTACTTATCACCTCTGTTGGTGCACACCAAAGGAAGTTACCACAAAAGTTACCTGCCTGTCCCCATCTCCACTCCAGAGTGGTTACCACAGTGACAGTTTCGCCAGAGTCTAGTAGGAGGCCTGTATCTAGTGGAGTGCCCCAGGGATCGGTGCTGGGACCAGTCCTGTTCAATCTATTCATTGATGACCTGGATGAGGGATTAGGGTGCACTGTCAGCAGGTTTGCTGATGACACAAAGCTGGGTGGTGTTGCCAACACCCCAGCAGACTGTGCTGCCATTCAGGGAGATCTGGACAGGCTGGAGAGCTGGCCTGAGAAAAATTTAATGAGCTATAACAAGAGTAAGTGCAGAGTTTTACATCTGGGCAAGAACAACCCCAGGTACCAGTATAAGCTGGGGACTGACCTGTTGGAGACTAGTGTAGGGGAAAGGGACTTGGGGGTCCCGGTGCACAGCAGGATGACCATGAGCCAGCAATGTGCTCTTGTGGCCAAGAGGGCCAACAGCATCCTGGGGTGGATTAGAAGAGGGGTGGTTAGCAGATCAAGAGAGGTTCTTCTTCCCCTCTACTCTGCCCTGGTGAGACCACGCCTGGAGTATTGTGTCCAGTTCTGGGCTCCTCAGTTCAAGAGGGATGTGAAGCTTCTGGAGAGAATTCAGCGTAGGGCAACGAAGATGATAAAAAAGGTGGAACACCTCCCTTACGAGGAGAGGCTGAGGGAGCTGGGTCTCTTTATCTTGGAGGAGACTGAGAGGTGACCTCAGTAATGTCTACAAATATTTGAGGGGTGGGTGTAGAGAGGATGAAACTGGGCTGTACTCGGTGTCATGTAGTGATAGGACGAGGGGCAATGGTTGTAAGCTGGAACATAGGAGGTTCCACCTCAAGCTTAGATGGAACTTCTTCACAGTGACGGTGACAGAGCACTGGAACAGGCTGCCCAGGGTGGTTGTGGAGTCTCCTTCACTGGAGATATTCAAGACCCGACTGGATAGGTTCCTGTGTGACTTGGTTTAGGTGATCCTGCTGTTGCAGGCAGATTGGACTAGATGATCTTTCGAGGTCCTTTCCAATCCGTAGTGATTCTATGATTCTACAATTCTTTTGAATCAGAATGAAGGCTCAGCCACTAAATACCAGTGTAGACTCGAGCACAGTCCTCTGTCACATATGACACTGACCAGTTCTAAGATGTCCGTGAATAAAGAGGGAGAAATGATGGTCAGGACCTCACTGTCCATTTCAGTTCTGCTCCACACCCTGCACACAAGCAGCAACCTGCACAGATGTATGCTCAAGAGCACATATGGATGCTCTTGTTGAGCTGCAACTCATTCTGAATAATAAACATGGGAAGAAATTAATATCTCAGGATTGCTTTCAAACTTCAAAGCCCTACTTCAAAATCTTAGAACTGATAAAACATTTAGAAACCAGAAGGTAGAACCACACTGCACAAGAGAAGACACCTCAGATACACACCACTGCATCAGAGAGGAGCTCTCTGAGCGCAAAGCTATGAAAAAACACATTAGCTTCTCTTACCAAAGACCTCTAGATGGAGCTACCTCTTCTATTTTCAACTCAAGCAACTGCTGGTGAACCACTACCAGCCGAAAGACGAAGCCAGACAAGTATAAGTAAATGATAGGTAGCTTAGGCATTTGCAAAAAATATATCATTTTGCATGCATGTTGTGCTGCTGTTAGACAATCCAAGCTCCGCTATAACCCTTCGAGAAACTAGCCGTGTTGCCAATGCCCTTGTATTGCAATAAAGTTGCCCTTTCCAGAAGAGTAATATTTGGGAGAGAAAATAAAGTCAAATTAAATTAGCCCAGTGTTGTGACACTTATATGGAAAATCCTGGGAGCTGAGCTCAGTTCTGGACAAGGTCCCTGTGATGAAGGAAAGGCTGCAAAACTTGAGACACCAAGGACCTCCATGACTTCCCATGACGGTGGAGATGGGGTGGCTTCATTTCTGGAAGACTTCTCTCTTCTGTGGACAGCAGTAGTGATTTTCCCAGCAGTCTGAAAAGAGCTGCCTGCATGTGTGTCCTGCTCTGCCTGTGTGATCCCATAAGCCTGCAAAACAAGCCTTGAGTGGTACCTCCATGCCAGCACCATGTACAGGAAATACTGATGATGTTGTGTCCTTTTTGTTGGGAACGGTATCACTGTTCCCAACCAGGGCTGAGAATGGCAAAGATCTGATTTTGGAATGGTTAAGGCAGCACCTATATCACTTTAGACATAACCCACTTTCACCCCGTCACCTTTGCACAGGGTGAAGAGCACAGAGGAACAGGGTCCAGAGATAGCATTTCATTTCCCCTAATCTCTCCTCAGTCCTAAAAAAGCCACTGGGAGAAGTCAGGGAATCCTGCAGCAGTCTCTGTTTCACTGCTGCCTGGTGCCTGTTCCGCTAGAGGGTCCCCACACCATACAGCAATGCTGCTCCTAATGAAACTTGAAGGCCAGGCCCTGGAAAGTAGAAAACAAGCTTTACAGAAAAGCCTGCTGTAATTTTATGATGCACTTTAATTTGATTCTGTTTACTCAGAGCAGCCCCCCAGGGCAGACCAAGACTGCACCATGCATCACCGGGTTGTGCTTTCAACAAACAGCTCGAGCCTCTCCCAAGGATGTTAATGTTAAAGCCTCCTCCTGTGCAATCAAAGCTGAAAACTACTCAGTGGAGTAATGTGAGCACCCACAGGTGCTCACATTGAAAATACATCTTTAATCTTATTGAAGGGATAAGAGCAAAAATGTTCAGCTCTCTAATTTGATTTGCACTATAGCAATGCCTGAGGGGAGACAGAGAAGCATAGGACAGCCCTGTACTGGATGAACACACAGCTTGTCACACAAAATGTGCAGTCAAAGCAGAAAATGCATAAAGGAAGAAGCAAAACAGACCAAAGAGGGAAAAACTGGTGGACCAAGACTACCCTGCAGATAGGAGAGAGCTAGGAGTAGAATCGAGGTCATCCAGTTTCCCTACCAGGGTTCTCCTTCTTGCCTTATGTTGTCTAAAATGCTGTCTGTTCACAGCATGCTCTGGTTTCACTGGGGTTTGGATTTTCCATCCAGGTGACAACCAGTGGTACACAGCTCTTCTGAAGGCCAGGTCCCCTGCAGTCCAGCTTCAGCTGAACTAAAACAGGTCACGGGAAAGACCTAGCATGAGTAAACATTAGCCTAAACTGTGACCTAGTGAAGTGAAACAAATATTTGCAAATGCCAAAATGCCTTTTCATCTCAATGGAAAATACACCCAGCACATTGAGCTCTGCCTGTTCCAATACCTCCCATACCCCTAGAGGTTAGTGGATGAATCCTTACCTGCCATATGCTAAGGGAAGCTCAGAAGGACTCTGCTCAGTGTGGCTCACATGACTGGCCATGCTAATAGTCAATATTTCACCCAGATTAGGGATACTGTCCTGGAATGCATGCAACTCCGACTCATTTATGTGGGAAATGACAGTTCTTACTGGCTACAGCAAGCAAACTCCCTGTCCCCATTCTGGTCCATACTGGTGCAAGATCTAGTTAGCTTTTTACTAAACAGGTGTCTCAACAGCCTCAAACCAAGGAGAATGGTAGTTTATGTGAATATTTGGAGTTGCTGCTGGGGTATCACTGCTGTAATGTGGTCAACTTATAAAGGAAATGTTGAGACATGTATCAGCCTGAGGTCACTGACAGCAAACATAGCAGAGGAATCATTAACTGGTAGGGCAGAAGAGAATTGTTGAGCAAAATATAGTAAAACGTTTCACTGAAACAAAATTCTCTGATGGGAAAGGTGAGAGTTTCCTCAAGTCTCCAAAGGGTGGTTCAGCCCAGGATGGGATTTTAGTCAGCATCAGAGATGGGTCAGCAGACAAGACACTCTCATGGGATATGGCACACCAAGACTAAGTCCTATATTTAACTTGGGTCCTCAACATGCCTAGGGATTGCCTTAACCACAAGGCTGTTTGCTATTCTGGTACCAGCTCTCTCAGACAACGTTTCTGTAATGAAAGGAGAAAAGAAAAAAAAACCCTGAGTTAATAACAGAAAAAGTTTTCTTGAGAGGAATGAAAAATTTTTTTGTTTCTCCATACTAATTATTTAGGATCTGCCTTACGTGCCTGAAACTGCATTGATGTGTAAAAAGCATGTTTGGTGGAAGAGATTTCTGTGAGCTGAGCACTACTGGACTTGATCTGAGAGCCAGGAGAACCTATATGTAAGCTCTTATATCTGATCTGGCTGTAGAAATGATTGAAACTCTATTAGCATTGCTGAGGAACTTTCCTGTCCGAAAAAACGTAAGGAGCTGTCCTGAAACATTAAATGTGACTGTTATAAAACTTGTCCAGAGATTGTGGTAGCTCATTTTTCATTTAAACCCTTTGTTTGAGGGGAGAAAGGGGGAATAAACTATGACAGGGTTCTCACATAAAATTCTATGACGTGGTTTTGACTATGTCAAATTAATATGAACATTTTTGATGTATGTGTCTACACACCTCTGCCTGTAAAACATTTGAGGAGCCCCCTGTGCACAGGATGCGTTCTGATAAAGGTGAGTTATACATGAGCAAGCGGTGCACTGGGTGCACACTCACAGGCTCCCCAAAACCCCTGTGGGTTTGTCAAGATCAAAACCAAAATCTGAAATTTCTGCTTGGAATCCTTACTACATGCTCAGAGCTTTCTCCCTGTACTTGACTGACGGCCTTACAAAATGAATGGCAGATGAATGCCTGTCTTTTCCCCTGATTCAGGCAGTGGCTGCAGCCTCATGGCAATCGACATCCTTTAATGGAAAACACCATGTTTTTCAGCTGGATTGCTTAGCTGTATTTGGGCATTCTGCTGAGGACACAGAATTATTTGTTATGGAATCCTTAGTGGTGTGAAGCATTAACTTCTTTCTAATTACCAAGGCAGCCAAGTAACGGTTCTTTTCATTTACAGATATTTGTAGGACTATAACCAGAAAGCAAGGCATCAGCGACTGGGCCAGTAAACAGTGCAGTTTGCTGACTAGTGTTTGTTTTATAACCTTTGGCACATCTTGATATGTACATAATAATAGTTCTTAACCCATAAATAATATTTTACAGAGGTCACACTATAGTTATATAAGTTCAGGGGTTTATTTCCCAGAACACTAAGTAGCTGCGAATGAATTATGTTTAGTCTGATCTGCCACAGAAGGGTCATAAACTTGTAAGCTGTAGCAAAGCATGGAATATTACTCCTGAATGTCAGGCAAACTGTAAATGTAAGATAATAATGCTTGATAAGGGGAAAGTATTTTTTTTGTTAAAGTAATGTACGTTCCTAGGGACAGACTATAAAAATTCATGTTAACGTAAGTGACAATTTGGGCAATGTCTCCACACACAGCTTGTGAATTCTCCTTGCTACAGGGGACTCTGCATGTCCAAGAGACTACAAACTCCATTCTGAGCAGGCAATCTCTTTCTTTCTTGGCTCCCTTTGAGCCAAGTGTCCCAGAATCCGCAGGAGGTGATGAGAGAAACTTTTGTGCCTTTGCATAGGGATAATAAAAAGTGGAGTCATTAAACATTGCCAATAGCCTGTTTAACTGCAACAGCCTTGGACTGAGGCTGCTACCTCATTTATTAAGTCTGATGAACACATTAAGAGACAGGGAAGAGAACTGAGCTGTTGATCATCAGGTAGGGACTTTGATCACCTTAGAGGCTGCTTGGGGTCACCAGACAAGGAAAGGTATAGCAGAAAGTGGTGGCAGGGGATTGAAATTTAAGATACCCGAGGGACTACATTCTGGGAAAGATGCCTGATGCAGGACACAGGAGGTGAGGGCATAATTTTATAACAGAATGTAGTTGTGTTGATTGCAAGACCAGCCTGGGATAAAGAAATCCAGCCAAAAAGGAAAATCTAAAGGAAATCCAGCCAAAGCCTGAAAAGATAGACACTAAGACTAAGAGAGAGCCAGACCTGCCTTGTCCCAAAGCTCACACAAAAATGAGGAAGGCAGGGAAATGCATTTGAGTCCACATGGTTTGTGGTGTTGATTATAGTAATGACCTCAAAGTATTAACTGAATTTTGACCCTGATGCAAAACCAGTTTTGGTGTTCTTCCACCATCTTTTGTCCCCAAAGCAGTGACCTGCAGACTCAGAGTTCCAGATGGGTCTAGGCAAGGGGGAATTAAAACACAGGTCCTGACGCTCTTCTGGTAACAGATCCTGTACTGGGGTTAAGTTCAGGACAGCTCCCACTGCCAGCTACTAAAATGAAAGGATTTGTGAGAAGAGCTCACTGCATGTGGTCCCTGCTGATGGCAGCAGTAGCTGGCACACTGGAGTCCCTGTCACACCTCCCTTCCCAGAGCCTGCCCAGTCTCAGCTGTGGCCAGCACAGCACTGTGCTATTCCCAGCATTTTGTTACCAGATGAAATGGGGAAAACTCTTCAAAACCTGAAAAAAATAGTGACCTCTAAGGGATGCAGTGCTGAAGGGGTGACAACTTCACAGAATTATGGATCTAAAGTCCTAATCTAGTCCATTCCCTCAGCAGAGCAAGTCACATAGGAACATGTCCGGGCAAGTTTGGAATGTCTCCAGAGATGGAGACTTCACAACCTCTCTAGGTAGCCTGTTCCAGTGCCCTGTTACCCTCACTGTGACAATGTTTTTCCTTATGTTTAGTTGGAACTTCCTGTGTTCCAGTTTCTGAATGACTGTCCCTCGTCCTGTGGCTGGGCACAACCAAGAACAGCCTGGTCCCATCATCCTGACACTCACCCTTTCAATCTTTGTCAGTGCCGATCAGGTCCTTCCTCAGTCTCCCCCCCCAGGCTAAACAGCCCCAGCAGTCTCAGCCTCTCCTCATAAGGAAATTGCTGCAGCCCCCGATCATCTCAATGGCTCCGCGTACTGGACTTTCTAGTAGCTCCCTGTCCATCTTGAGCTGAAGAGTCCATAATATTCCTAAAACTTCCCAAAACAAGAACAAAGTATGAACCAGGAAGATCAGATGGTTCTGCTCCTCCAGAATTTTCTGACTCCTAGTAATTATTTGCTCCCACTGTCTGCAGGGGACCTGGCTATGAAATTCTGGTCTGGAGACGTTCAAGGAGAGAAGATCAATAAAAATAAAGCAAAAAGTCTCCAGCTCCATTTTGCAAGTTTGCACTGCCATAGCTCAATGCCTGAATCCAGGGTTAGCTGTTGTGAGAGCACTGTGGCATGGTGAGCCCTCTGTTCTTTGCAATTTGTGTCAGTGTTCTGCCTCTTCCCTCAGCCTAAATTAATGCTTCAATACCGGTAGGGGAGATTTTGAAAGCAAAAATATGACAGTGAATTGCTGAGTCCCCACTGGAAGCCAGCAGGAGATCATGCCTAGCTTGTCCATTTGCCACAACAACTGCAATGAATGTTATTTTGAAACTCGTTAGCTATTAGAAAGAAAAATAAAATTTGGGTGATTTTTCTTGCCTTTAAGAAACTAATTATTTGATGGAACTTTGTAGAACTCATAAAAACAAGACTTTCAAAGAGAAGAAAAGCACTCTTGAGTGTCCTGACCCTACTGCAAGTATTCCAGTTCATAGATTCTTTCTTATGATGTTGGATTCAAATGGAATTGTAATTTCAGAAGGTGGACCAAGGGTCTTGGTCAACAGCAAATCTAGTGAATCCTGTTTATCCATGGTTGTGTCTCATGTTTGGATCATACTGTGTCTAATAGAGCATGAACTCCAGCAGAGGCTTCTCCTGCTCTTGGGCTCTTCAGAATGACCATTTCTCATGCATTTGCCATTTCTGTTACTGTGCTGCAGCCTGTCTTTCAGGAGGATGGAAGCCATTCATTTGCATTTTGCATTTTCCCTTTTACACTGACACCTGTTTCTATAAAACCTGTAGGAGTTCTCTGTGAATCCCTTTAATTTTTCTGTTTGTCTGATTTAGTTGAAATACCCTGAGAATATAAAAACTTTTCTTGTCTGGGTGACAGCTAAAGACACAGGCATGGGAAAACATGATGGGTACAGTAATGTTTGTTTCCTTACCCATAGCCATAAGGATATCAACTACATGCTATCACTGAGTTTATCTACTGTGAAATTTCAATCAAAATAATGGGAGAATAAAATAATGAATTGACAGATCAGAACATTGCCCAAGCCCAGAGCATTTTAAGAAACAGAGGGTTCTTCCTTAAGGAACCTTGTGCTCCTTGATGATCCAAACAACCGATGTGTCACCAAGCTTCTGGCTGTGCTTTGTGACCATCCACTTCAGAGCTACCAGCATGAGGTCATGTTCTAATTGTTATTATCTGTATTTTAATTTCAGCTTCTGAGATTACAGCAAATAACATCACTGTTATATAAAGCATAGTAATTGCTCCAGCCCTTACTTGCCAACCTCAACCACGAGACAATAGTGGGGTGTTAAAGCGTTCAAAAGTATTTCCTATGTGTTGAAACCTCCCAAAATACAGTAGCATAAAGATTACCAGTGTTTAAGTCTGCTTTACATGCCATTGCTCCTAACTAGACAGAAGATACATATAAATAACACTTAATAACACTAATAATACTAATACAGTGTATATAATACATAATATTTATAAATATAAGTATGTTTATCTTAAAATACAAATATATATATATTGCTAGGGCTCATACAGTGAATAGGGCTGTGATTACTGTGATATCAATGCATTAATGTCTTGGAATTTTAGATGCACTAGAAATAAAAAATGAGACTCTTTCAGATGCTATTATCAGATGCAATCTATGATAATTGATTTAAGACTCTGTATTTATCCTTCCTAGACATGAATCATTTCCGAGCATCCCTCAAGCACCATTCTTTGCTCCCTATAATTTGCTGTGTATTCAGCCTTGACTAATCATCCTAATTAGGTCTAGTACTTCATCCTGCAGCACCCCTCCTCCCCTCAAAGACACACACATGACAAACTATGCTTTGACCATATCATGTTTTCTTCGGAGCCTTCAAAAATGACATTTCTAAACTACTCTAAGATGATTATGTTTTAATTACAGCAGTGCCTACAAATTGCAAACACTATTTTTAAAAGAGAACACAGATGAGAGAGAGGTGTAAAAGCCCAGCAGATGAAAGGCCCACAGACACAATCACATTACAGCGGTTTAAATTGCCACAGGTCAACCAAGCTACAGATCCTGACCATACTCCATGCATATGCTTTTTCCTAGGTTAGAAGAGACCTCTAAGATCATCAGGTCCACTCGTTAACCCAACTGTCCCAAGGCCACTGCTAAACCCTGTCCCTGAGCTTCAGATATCCATGTCTTTGAAACACATCCAGGGATGGCAATTCAACCCCATCCCTGGGCAGCCTGCTCCAAGGACTGATGATCCTTTCAGTGAAGAAGGTTTTCCTCACGGCCAACCTAAACTTTCCCTGGTGCAGCTTCAGGCCATTTCCTCCTGTCCCAATTGTTATATGTGAGATAAGACCAACCCCACCACTCTACAACCTCCTTTCAGGTAGCTGTAGGCAAACATTAGGTCTCCCCTCAGCAGTGAATATATTTTGCCTTGCTTTTCTTGCATGGCTGCAGTGAAAAAGTAGCTGTGGTGTTAAACCAGGGTAAATCATGAGGGCACCTGAGCCCCATTGGCACTTCCAGACTGCAGCTGTCCCTGGGGTTATGGGTATATATATATATATGAGGTCCTACGTCCTACTTCCCTCTGCAAAAAGGGAAAATTAATGGATAATTAACACATACTGACTTGTCTTGTGGTGCTTAGAAAACGTGTTTTGCATTATGTTTTTGTAACAGTTGGCCAGCAAGCCATGACCTGTGAGAGTCAGGATGAATACCTGCACAGCTGGAGCTGCCTGGTGGCCAATGGCAGACCTGCTCTCATCATTTCCCGGGTTTATAAATGTAAATATTGGAGGTCTTGTTTAAACCTTCAGAACCTAAACATGTCATCGCTATTAATAACATCTGTTATAAGACACCACATGCTGGCAAAATAACCTGCAGTAAATGACACCAAAAATATTGAAAAGCTTAGCATAAAATTGAAACTCGTTAATGGTACGGGGCACAGTTTGGCATACGACTAGAGACAAGAATTCCACACAATGGGACTGTGTGAGTGCTAACAGCAGGCTCCCACAAGATAAAATAAACTTGTTTTATGGACATGAGGAATTGATTTTTAATGAGATTCTACTCAGCCGTAACATCATCCTGGGAGGGTTAGCAGGTTGTCCCCTTGCCTCTGGTACAAAATCATAGCTTGCAGGATAAAGACGTTTGAATTAGGCCCGCGGATTTGTACTTTCGTCCTAGTAAGTGAAAAGTGGGTATTATCCGATGTCTGAGTATGAAACAGTTGTTAAAATGTCTACAAAGCAGATCTCTTGTCCGTGTTGCCTATCTGTGCACTCTGGGAGCAGGAGGTCAGCCTACACACAGAACACACACTCCTCAAGTTCCTTAGGAGATAAATTAATCTTACAAGCTTATTTCCTGAAGACAGAAAATTGGTTAAAAAAGGGATAAATCTCTCTCCTTCGCTGAACGCAGGCATTTCAATTTTTCTTTCATGCCCAGTCCTCAACTGCCTGGTTAAAAAACATTGAAGAGGTTATCGAACTTGCAGTTTGATGTCAAATTACTGACACATTCAATCGCAGCAAGAAAGTCCCTTTGCTGCTGCTCACATTTGATTATCGTTCATTTACATTCCACCAATTGAAACAATACTGAACCTCCTCTTTAAACCTCAGAAAGGCAGACTCAGACAGATGAGGCAGGCAGCACTCAGGGAAAAACAGAAAAGCAAGAAGAACTACCAAGCCTTTGCAGCTTTAAACTCAAAACATTTTCTTTACAAAGAAACCACATCTTTCCTTCCCAAATCAATGTCATTTGGCCCCGAACAAGCTGAGCTGCACAGTGCTGCTGCTTTTCTTTCCCCTCTGCTGTCACTGTTTGCGCTGTTTGTGGGCAATCATTGGCTTTTAATTGCCTTCTATTGCCTATTTCATTTGTCAATAAATAGAAAGTGCAGACCTATCACCAAAGGCCTTACATCTGTTTCTCATACATTTTAGCCACCCATGGTGCCTTAAGCTAAAGCTATCCCCTACTGCTAGCCAGGCTACCAGTTTATTAGGGTTTTTTCCCTGCCCTTTTAAAAAGATGAAAGTTTCTAAAAGCTTTTTTTGTGCAAGTGATGGTTGAAGTTAATGAAGTAAGCATCTGTTAGGTGAGAGAAGGTCACCCTGGGGTTGGGCACCTCCCAGTGGTGGAACTGGCATTAACCCAGCGATTAGTATGTGATGACAACACCTTAAAGATAATTAGTTGACAATGAGTTGAGAGCCTGTTAACCCCTTTAACACCTTATAGTTTATGATTATAATGAAACAGTTTGGGACAAAACAAAATAGATCTACTTTTCCTTGAGTGATTTACCTTTCTGTTTTGCTGTTTCTCTTATCATTTCTGGGACCTTCTTCCAAAGGAAAAAAACAGCTGCCAGCAGCCCAAAGCATGTTCCTTTATCATCATCATCAACCAGGGCTGAAAGGTAGAACCATCTTCCTGTCCTTTTTTCTGGCTATGAGGTTAAAGAGCTTTTGGCCTGGTAGGAGACATTGCTGATGCAGACAGATGAGGACAGATACACGTGAATTAATGGCATTTCTTACACGACTGACAACTAAGGCAAAGTTTTTGCCAGGTGGTCTTTCACACTGATGTGGACACACCCTCGCAAAGTTAATCGAAACCATTGGCTCTGACTCACCTGAGTGTTACAGCTGGGCTCACCTAGGCTTTCCCGAGGGAATAAGGGCTCCTTGGCAGAGAGGCTTTTATGAACCAAATAGGAAGAAAGACAGGACCAGGACACATCTCTATCTGAGGAAAGCAAACAGCATTGATCATGGGCATGGAGACACGAGGAAGCAAATGGAGAACAACTGGCAGTCGGCTGTGATTTATATGTACTAGCATTTCCCATCTTTCTTCATTCACTCAGTGTGTTTAATAGTGACATGAAGGCTCAAATGAGTTGTGAGTCAAGAAATTTGGCAATGGTAAAGTAAAACAAAGCTGTGCACAGTGTTCAAAAAAAAAAAAAGCCTGTCTTGAGACTTAAAATAAAATAAATTCCATTTCAGTTCAAAAGATATATTTCGTGCCTCCCTGTATTTTGCATTTCATGTTCGGTGTGATAAAGGCAGTGCTGGTGAGGAAAAAAAAAAATGAGAATATGTCCTCGTATCAGTTTTTAACACAGACTCAGGACTGATCTTGCTTCCATTGCTTGCATTTCATTTCCTTGCACAGGACTTCTACTGATTTCAGAAGGAGCAGGCTTCATGTTTGGTATGGTCTAAGCTATTCTGTGGACTTTTTGAACAGTTACCAGGGCACTGGGATGAACAACAGCTCCACATAAATCTCATTTCTCCTGTGCCTCCCATTGCAGTCCGTTAAAGCACTTTAAAAACATTAGTAAATTAAGTTGGATGTTGTGGCAAACCTTCCCTGGAGAGACTTTTATTCCCAGGTGACAGGCAAGGCAAGGCTTGCAAAGGATCCCTACAGCAGTTACAACCCAGACCTCCTGGCTCCCAACCTTGTGCTTTACTGCTAATTAAATACCTCTATATTAGTGCAGAAAATATAGAGAGCTTTGTTATTCTTTTTAGATTTAAAGTCAACGTATGAATTCAGCACTGTATCAAATGTCCATAAACCCAAAAATAAAGTATTTCCAGCAATTTCTAAGTCCTTTATTACCTAGCCTGTACTATGAGGTAGTACTGAGTTTAAGGAAAATTTGCTAGCATCTATCTTAATAGAATAGAAACACTATCCTCCAAAAGTTAAGACTATTATCCAAAAACTGATTCACCTTCCTGACGTTATGGCCATCAGTTCTTCTAGGAGTGAAGAGAACTCATAACATCTTAAACACAGTCAGTGAACATAATTAACTATAGGAGGTAGATGGGTAATAAATTCAAGATTCCTGAAACATATTATTGGTTAATTATTAAATGTGATTTAAGCTTAATTAACCAATCTGCTCCATGATACAGTGGAAAAATGTGCTTAAAATTTCACACAGATTCAGATTCTCTTTTCTGAGGAGTATTGCTATCATATTGGTCTTTAGATTTACTAGTCCCTCCTCCAGCAACCCTTAAATGCTTTATCAGTCACCATAAGTATAGAAATTTTTATCTGACTATGAATTTCAGAAAAACAGCTCATAATTAATGACAGAATTAAAACAACTTTTTGGGCTTAAACATCAGCTGATAGAAAAAGACCTGGCTCCACTGGCTTCAGCAGAGCTGTAATTTATGTCACCTGAGGATCTGTCCTTGTTTCTACAAAATCTTTTTTAGCTAGTTATCTCCTTCATCCGTTTTGAAACTGCTTTAGAACACCGCTCTGGGGAACACATCGAAAATATCTGTTCATAATCAGGTTCTGTGTCAAGCTGCACGATCCTGTTGAATTCAGCTTCTTCCTGCCTTTCTTCTTACCTCGTGAAAAATGATGAAAGCTCCTGCTGATTTCAGCACACATGAATCAAGAAAATGCGTGACCCAGACAGGTATGTGTGAAACGGGAGCTGGGCAAATGGTGGAAGATTAGCTGGATGTCAAGTAAGCAGAATTATTAAGGATGTCAAGGACTAGTGCTCTTATTTTGCACAATTCACCATTTCTTTCAGAGATGCTTACAGCACTGGTATCACCACTCTGCTCTGTCTTGGGCTTATGTCTCCTTGATGGTCAACCCAATTCACTTTCAAGCTGGATTTGCATTATCCCAGTAAAATGGGAACAGCTAGTTTGGATTTGTTGATCATAAAATATTTCCTCAAGAATTTTCAACCCATATAATCAGGTGTCCAGATATTTTTAGTTCTCAAGGAGAAAGATATGTCAATATCCAAGGATTCGCATATCAGGTATTTCACCCCACCATTTGAAGGGTGGGTGTCAGGAGGATGGACCCAGGCTCTTCTCAGAGTCATCTAGTGATAGGACAAGGGGCAATGGGTGCAAGCTGGAACACAGGAGGTTCCACATAAATATGAGAAGGAACTTCTTCACAGTGAGGGTGACGGAGCACTGGAACAGGCTGACCAGGGAGGTTGTGGAGTCTTCTTCACTGAACATGTTAAAAACCTGCCTGGATGCTTTCATGTGCAACTTGGTCTAGGTGATTCTGATGTGGCAGGGAGATTGAACTAGTTGATTTTTCGATGTCCCTTCCAATCCCTAATGATTCTATGATCTAATCTGCCAAACAGACCAACCCAAAGCATATAGACTGCACAGGTTAGGTACCGATAGAGTTACAGTATGTTCCCCATGTGTTATAAGCGAGAAGGAACAGTACAAGTTGGACATTTTGACAGATGTGATTATTACGCAAAGTTGTTCTACAAAGGTGTGACCGCAGCCACAATGCAAAGCCATGCCATGTCTGATCTCATCACAGCTTCTGTAACAGCATCCTTACTAACCAGCAAAGCCATCCTAGACTGAACAGAAGCAGGAACAGGAAGGACCAGCAGACCCTGTTGTTCAGTCATGAAACCTGTTGGATTGGCTGTTCAGCAAAGTGGTCACTGCTTCAGCAAATGGCTTTGACTGAAGAGGTTATCAACATTAAGTCATATGAAAAAAGTTCTCTGATGACAGTGCTGCAGATGGGGAAACTTTCCATTGGCATAGAACTAAATAAATGTCCTTTTTTTGATGTCAGCAAAATGCTTCTACCAGCATAGCCAAGAAAAAGAAGGAAAGCAGCATGGGGGCCAGCATACAACCTTGTTTGGGGCTGCTCGACACAGGAATGGAGTCTGATACGTTGCCATTTTCCATACTCTGGCCATCATGGAAAAATAAAGCTACAGAAGCAAACTTTGTGGGACTTCAAAAAGATGAACAAATGCTTCCAGACTCCCTCATGATTTTACAGTGTTAACAGCTATTGCTAGATCAACCAATAAATTTGTCCCAAGCATTTTTCTGGAAGTTGACAGAGATCGTTACGCATTAAGCACGACCAGACCTAAATCCACTAAAACTTAGGCAATATTGAGGGCATGTGTAGATCTCTTCAGTAACAGAGACTAGGAAAATTCCAGGAGAACTGTTGTGGTTTGCTTTGTCATCTTTATCTTTAAGAGAAGTTTAACACGAGTTCCAAGCCTGTGTCATTGACTTTTGCTTTCAGATAACACTAAAGATTTAAGCAAGATTTCTTCTGCGAGGGTAACCACGTAACTCCAAAGGTCACTTGTACCTACATTTATTCAATAACAGCCTATGGCTGTCATGTCCAGAACCACACAGTTATCTGTGGCCTGATTCTCAGGCCAGCAATGTCACTGCAACTCCACCATGTCTTAGTGCTGCTGCTGATCTGCCCGTGAATAGCAGCTCTGAGAAATTTCCTTATTTATGTGACAGCTGGTATCTGTTCTGAAGGCCCATCCAGTATCCACAGGTCTCAGTAGCATGTAACACCAATCCTGTAATTTTCTCAGAACCAAGTTGTCTAATTTCTTCTAAATTATAAACAAAAGTGACTTAAGACCTATAGTGAAGAGGCACCAAACCTTAACAATCCCCTTTTCATATGAAGCTTTCTGTGGACAAAGGGTCTGCTTCTGTGCAGGTCAAACTGCCTTTTTATAGGGCCGGAAGGGACTTAGGCAGTGTGTTGCTTCATGGGAGACCTTGGCCATTTCACAGACCTGTCCAAGGGCCACCCGGCATGGAAGGCTGGAAGTTATAAAAAGAATTTCTTACTACCTGCCATGGGAGGCTGGGAGTCAGTTATAAAAACAATGTCTTACTAGCCCTTTTAAAGAGGAATAGGTACTGAATTAACTTTCCGGACAAGAGGTGAGGATTTATCATATAATTAGAAGGTTTTGAAGAAAGAACATGAGTGCAGTGAGAAAACTTTTAGAGGTAAATATACCAGAAGTGTTTAAATGTTTAAAGTCTGTATATTTCTCTCAGAACTTGATGTAGCAGCATTATTAATTACCAGAATCAGTAAGCTTTACTCATACACTGATTATTTTTCAGCTATTACTTGGCTCTGAAAATATAACCTCTAAGATTAGATGTCATAAAAGCCTGGAGATCTACAGAGGATATTCAGCCTAGATGGAGCATCTTTGAGGCTTTGTGGAGGTGACAATAATGTCCACTTTTGCAAGAGAACACGGAAAAGGCACCTTAGGAAGTATGCCACATAGAGGAGGACTGAGGTCGTGTTATGTCCAACCCAGAACAAGGGGAAGTTAAGGATAAGCAGGTCCTGTGTGGTGAGACACACACACAAGAGCCAGTTGTGTGTCCAGCTGAAGAAATTCTACCATCTGACATGAAATGTTCAGGTTTTGTTAACATCTGTGTGGTCTGATTTTCTATTACTGTCAGCAAGTTATTTCTTGGAGTACCAGGTTATTTTGTCCATAAACATTGTCCCCATCACACATTTCTAATTTTAACCCTATTTGTCTCCAGTTGATTTACATTTAGCCAGAAGCAAATTGCCTATTGGAAGCATTTATTGAAAATTAATTAGGTGGCTAAAATACCTCCAGCAGATTCTGTTAACAGTGTCTGTTCCTTGTGGCTCTCCAGAATTCAGCATTTCCCAGTTAAAACACCTAGCAATTAAAAAAAAAATCCATAAAATAAATTATATAATTAGTTCCAGAATGGAACATAGTCTCTTTGAAATCAGATGCTTTCTTCTAAGGCTGCAGTGCCATACAATAGCAAGGGGTTTATAGTGCCAGAGGATTTTTGATGGAGGGGTGAATAAGCACATACAAAGCTAAATCTCTCCATGAAGCGAAATAAAGGTGTCCTTCCTCACTTAAAAACTCCCTGGCAAACAGGTAAGTGTGCAAATACCAGCGTGGGGAATAGGCGAGAAGACAAGAGGTATAATGCAAGATTAAAAGGAAAAACACAGGATGAAATCAGAGGCAACCCCAGCACCCAAGAACGTGGCAGAACCACACTGCACCCTTCTAAAGAAAGGCCAGGATGTTAACATGATTTACTGCAAAGAGTTCCACAACATTAAAATGAGTTTTTATTTTCTGTGTGTGCTGCTTCAAAGAACAGCTCTGTGGGCTCATAAAAATGCAGAGAACAAATAGGGGCCTCTAAGACCAATTTATATGCCATGCCCACTGTGCACCGAGACACATATAATCTGTAAAATGTCAGCTTCAAAGTTCCACAGAGATTGGTGTTAACCCTGACCCCCGACCTTGCCGACTCTAGCTGGGCCCTCATGCTCTCTTGACCAGCTGTTTTAGATAAATGTGCTCCATTTTTAAAGAGATTGTCTCAGAGTTTTACATGAGTAGTAGTAATATTAACTCTTGCTGAAAAAACCACCTTAACCGAGAGTCTTTACAGATGGGCCAATCAAAAGTCCTACCCCATGCAGAGAGTGGTGGGTTAATAAATATGTCATTGGACTGAAAATATTTAAACACCACCGGGAGAAAAGAGCAAGGCATACGACAAAAGGAAAGCATATTAGTACTGTTTCCTGTCAAAATACACAGAGGAAGCACTTTACTTTGACCATTTTCCTCATAAAGAGACACGGTAGGCCAAAACAAACAAAGCTAAGGAATCTGGTTTATCCCACTGTTGGATACCAAGGTCTATCAACTTCAATGAAGTAAGGTTGAGTGACCCAAACCAGGTGCTCCTTGACAACAATGTTAATTGGACATATCAACAAAGATAATCATGCAAACTGGGGCCCTCAGATCAATATTTCCATATTTTAAGACCTTGTGTATGTTTCTCATATTTTACTTTACATATCTCCCCACAGGTAGTGGGGGATTAAACCGTTCATGGTCTGTCGGAAGCCCAAAAGTATGATGTAGCCTGCTGGTTTGGCAAACCATGGACAAGTCTAAATCATCCTCTTGGAAGGAAAACGTTTAAGTTCAAGGGCATGCAGACAACAAAGAAGCAGCTGGTGTCCACTCATAATAAATAAAAATAAGTTTGGGTCAGAAATACAGGTCAGCTGGCTCCCCATTCACTGAACATGAGCCAAAGACAACTGGAGTCAAAGGGAAAGGAAAGCTCTGAATGATTTCACAAGGTTTTGACTTGGGCCCACTGTGAACGCAGACCTACTTTGCACATAGACAGAGTGAGAATGTAGCCACAGATTCCCATGGCACTTGGGTCTGGTTCTTCAGCCTTGCATTCACAAACCACCCATCCTTTTATTTTTTTTTTGGCTACTAAAATGTTTGAACACTTTCTGAACAGACGAAAGAATAAAATGTAACACCTTAGAATCCACAACAAACAAAAGATACTGCTGGTACATTAAAAAAGTATAGAAGACTTACAAGTATTCCCACTCTCTAATAACAAAGTTTTTCAGTTCAAGCCACTGTTTAAAATACGGCAGCCAAACTGCTTTCCCACTGTTTGCTTTCTGGGACCACAATACAAACCTGTCTACACAGTGTGCATCTAAACTCTCCTAATAGTCTTTCTGGCTTAGCAGATGACCCTAATGTTGAGAAATGAAGAACACAACCATCAAAACATGAGAAGTTAGAACTGGGAGTTCAACTTCTGCTCTTCCCTTTGGTACCTCATGACTCAAAAGAAGTAAACCTTCCTAACATCACCAGTTGATGGGCGTTACTGTCACACAAACAAGAATCTTATTCACTCAGGTTCAAACTACCCTGCCTGAAAATTGCCTCAGTTTTAAGCATCATAATAGATTGACAAGAATCCTAGAACTGTTTAGGTTGGAGAAGATCTTTAAAATCATCAGGTTCTACAACCAATCTACTCTACCAAGCCAACCACTAAACCAGGTCCTTGAGCTCTATAGCTGCATGACTTTGGGAGTCTGAGGAATAACTCATGATCATCCAACCTCTTGCATAATTAAACATTTGCCTTTCCAGCTATCTGTGCCTTAAAGTTTGAAATTTTCCAAATAAAGCAGGTTTGGAAGCTATTTTCCACATTATAAGATTCATGTTTTCTAAACAGAGCAGAACTGCCCACTACAGAATGTAAAACACACACATGTGCTATGAAACACAACAAATGAGAAAAGAGAGGAACAGAGGCTTCAGTAGATATAGTACATACAAACAAAAACCTACAAATGCATACAAACCTATAATTATTTCATAATTATTACTGAATTTATATAGTAGATTATTTAATGTAATATAAACATCTGTGATACTTTCCAACAGTGGAAACACTAGGAAGTCTGAGGACGGGACAAAGAGAAATCCTTTACACAGAACCAACTGCTCTGCGGCTGCTTTGCTTTTGTCAGCCTAGAAAAACTGTTTGGTTTTGAAATGTCATCTCCTTAAATGGCATGGGAGAGAAAACAGGTTTAAAACTACTGGCAAAACAAGTCCGTGAAGGTAAATATTTTGTTTTCTAAAGCCCCAAAATCAGTTAATAGCTTTGAGTTCTGAACTCAAGGAGGTTTGTCTTACCCCACATGAAATACTGACTTCCCATTCCTGCTCGTGTCAACAGAAATTCTGTTGACTAACAGGGAAGGAACAAACGACATGAACACATGAACGAACCTAAATAAGAAACATGTCTCTCAATGCTTGTTTATAGTAAAAATCCAATTACGATTCCTCAGGATGTCTGAACAGTATGACAAAGCCCTTGGGAAAGAGGAGATTGTCTTGCTTTCAATTACAGCTCTTTTGAGGAATAATAAGCTGTTCATCCTTGAAGCTGACCCATTTTTTTCAAACCAAATATTGTTTCTACTAGAACCACAAAACCATCTTTGCCTCTCATTAGGATGCTACAAACTCTGTGTGGATATTCAATAGGAAGCACATAATGGAGCCAAAGACCCCTCCTTGTTTTTAACCCCCCCCCCCATGGATTTGTAAATCTAACCTCACATTACATTCTGCATTACCTCTGGACTCTACATCTTCAGTGTAGGGCTCTGTCCTCTCCTTTCTCCCCCTTGGCATGGCTCGCTTGTTGGTAGCATTCTCGTGTTGTTGGTTGCCTATTAAAACTCTTTGTGGGACACAAAAAACACCTCTTGCTCACCTTTAACCTAGTCACTGCCTCTGTGTTGAGACATTGCAGCCTTCTAGTTAAGGTACTGGCCTTATATTTGGCAAACTGGGGCTGGGAGTAGAGGGGGAGAATCACCTCCCTCGACCTGCTGGCCACACTTCTCCTGATGCAGCCCAGGATCAGGTTTGTCTTGCAGGCTACAAGTGCACACTGCTGGCTCATGTTGAGCTTTTCATCCACAAGCACCTCCAAGTCCCTCTCCTCAGGGCTACTCTCCAGCCAGTCACTGCCCAGCCTGTATTTGCGCTTAGGATTGCCTCGACCCAGATGCAGGACCTTACACTTTGTCTTGTTGAACCCCATGAGGTTGGTTTGTGTCCTCCTCTCCAGCCTGCTCAGGTCCCTCTGGATGGCATGCCTGCCCTCCAGCGAGTCTGCTGCACCACACAGCTCGGCGTTGTCAGCAAACTCGCTGAGGGTGAACTCAATGCCTCTATCCTAACTAGGATATTCAGAGATAGGATTTTTCCATCTCTCCTGTTTGTATAAAGTAGTTAAAAGCTTGTTGGTGCAACTGCTGTTGCCCGAGTGATTGTGCTAACCACCGAACTAGAATAATTCAGCCTCTGACCCTTCATGCATCTCAATGTTTAGAAAAATTACTCCTGTAATGTTATGGAGCTGCAGTTTTCAATAGTTTTCAGTTTACAAGCCCCCTAATTTTTTTTCCATCAGAGGTATTTATCCTTGTACAGAGAATTTAAAACAACTGACAACAGGCTTGCTTCTGTTAGTTGTATTTCATGGACCTCTTGGAGTATTAGACAGACTCCCAGAGGTACACAGACCACAGGCTGAAATTGGGAAAAAAAGCCCATGTTTAATAATACATTCTCCTGAGGCCTTAAGATTGCCGCCTTCATAATGCATGTTCTGCATAACTTGGCTCTAGGAAGACAGAATATGAGACACAATCTAGACGTTCACCTGCCACCTGAGGAAAATCCTTCCCCTTCCCAGTGAGACACCAGTATTGCCACAGAAGGTCACTAAAACCAAGTGTTTGCTGTTGTGGTGATGTTGGTTCGAAAAATACAGATGTGACTGAAACAAGATCTTCTGTTGCATAAGATCCCATTGTACTGTAGGAAAGTCAAACAGGAACTCTTACACAAGTGGAGACTGTGAAGTTTGGAATTGCAAAAGACATGGTTTGATCCCCTTCCCCTCTTTCCTGTGAACAAAAAGGAAGAAAAGAGAGGTCTCCCTACCTGAAGTTGATGTAAAGCACATTGCAGCTAATCTGGAGGCATTTCTGAACTGCAGCTTATGGTAATAACATCACAGCTATGATATCAGACTGTTAGAATTGCCCTAAGATATTCATGACAGGTACAAGCTCAGCCTGGACATGGGGAAAACAGTGCAATAAAGCAATCAACAAAGTCACACGTATTCCAGCATTTCTTTCTCTAAGGAATTGGAGCAGATCTTACATGCAACAGTCTGTTTTATAATTACTCCATGCTCCCTTTAATCACTGGGGAGAATGGAGATGAAGCAGATCGCTTCCAGGTCTATTTCATCTGAATTTCAACATCTTCAGGAAGATAAATCATACACCATGCACCTCTCTCTCCATGGACTATGAAGAAATGCAGAGTACTAGCTCCATGCAGAGGGCTACATTGTAGGCACTTCCATTTGGACAAATTAAAGCCGCGTCTCGCATTTAACTGGTGCTGGTTTGAACTTTCTGGTGGAACAGCAAAAATGCAGAGTCTTCAGCAAAGAAAACATCCACACCTGCAATCAGGTTTGCAGACACATCTTTGTTGTCCTATTGGGAGCCCGGGACATTTACTTCTGGTCAATACTCATTTCTCCACACATGACTCACCGAAACAGGGCCTGCAGGCCAAGGACCTCCAGGCTCTGGAGGTCACAATGCATTGCTGGACTGTGTTTCCTGTAAAGGACTGTGGCAGTTTTGGCAACCAGGAGAGAAAAACCCAGCTGCTGCTTATCTGGAGCTGGAACAAACTCCTGTAATCTAGGCTTGTATATGAAGGGGATTGGGATGAAAATCCAGTTGAAGAGCTGGAAGCCAGATGGCTGAGGAGCAGAGACTGAGCTTATTCAGAAAGAAAGCTTCCTGGAAGCAAGCAGCTCCTTCTGCAGCAGCTCAAGAGTCCAGTGACTGGTACAGTTGAAACAAAACCCTGCTTCAAATCAATTACTTAAGTACTCTGCCTGGGGGGCAAAAAGAGGAAAAAGAAAGGCATTTAATCAATTCCAGTGACATTTACAGCACATAGACTACCGAAGTGTAATTAAGGTCATAATTAAATTTTCAATAAAATACTAAAGAGAGAACATGAGGAATAACGTAGGTACTGATGGACACTGCAGTGCTGTTAGACACTGCACCATTTCCACTGTATTGGTTACGGTGGGTGTTTGCCAGCTGGCATCAAGCAGAGCAGTGGTCTGTTGTCAGACGATGACCAGCCATGACACTGTACGGTTTCCTCGTTTCTAACTCCAGACACCTAATGGAAAGCAAGCTGGACATACAGTGAAACTTAAGATGTTCAGAGAAGCGCTAAACTACCCCTTCCACAGAACAGCATCCAGTACCAACTTTAAGAGTCCAAGCGATGGAGGTTTAAGCATCCTTAGACAACACCACTGTTGCAATTGTCTCCTCAGGTTTGTGTGTTCTTTGCCATGTCTTCCCTCTTGGTATTTTTACATGTTAATTTTAAATTTTTTGCTAAAATTCTCATGCCTGGCTCTACAATTGAGTGCTTGATGTAGTTGCAAAGCCTCTTTGCTCTGCCTGGCCCCTTTGTTTCTCTTGCAAAAAGAAATCTCTCTCTTTGTGTAGGTTAGAGTAGCTGGAAAAACAAATCTTTGTGCTTTGACCATTGGTTTTGTATCTATTTTTCCTTCATTAGGTATCAAACCCACCACTTTTTAATAGATAGTTTTAGCTTTGTTTCCTTTGTGCTCTTGTGGTGTCTGTGGCTGTAGTTCAGTTTGCATTTAAATAGGTGCTGCCAGTGTAAAGAAAAAACACTTGCACCCCACCACCACCCAACCCCTCCTAGCCACCCACTTCTGCCTCTGCAGGAAGTGTTTGCACAGCCTTGCAGCAAATCAGAGAAGGGAATGGTTCTGGCTGGAAAACAAAGACATTCATGCAGTCTTATTAACCCAAACCCAGTCATCTACATGTTTTCAAGTGTGACCAGCTCACCCCCAGCTGTGCAAAGAACACAGAGAGCAGCAATGGAGCTTGCAATGAGCACAGAGTGAGGGGTGCTGTATTTTTCAGTGGCCAGTGTGAAGGGCCGCCACACTGGTCTGTGTGAGCATGTGCGTGTGTGCACAACCTTCAGCAGTATTTGCTGTTCTCTTCCTCTCCCCGTGTAGCTCTTAAATCTGTCTGGCAATCTCAACTAAACCTTTCAGCAGGACTGAGGACTAAAATACATCAAGTTCCTACTTCTTACACAGACATCGGAAAAGAGGAGAGAGACTGAAGTCAGAAAGGACTCAGAAAAGAAAAAACATAGTGTGAGGTCACCTCTTATCAGCCATCAGAGGATTCACATGTGCAATCACTTCAGAGACACTGCTGTTATTAGACACCAGAGCATCCAAGCTGGAAAGTCACAGGAAGGCTCACTTCACAAGTTCCACTGCTCGCTGAGCAACTTGTTAGATTTACTAGCTTTTATTCAGCTGGGTTGGGGTCTCCAAAGAATCTGCAGTGCTGACTGTACAAGAACAACTCCCTCTGAAGAACAGCTTGCTCTGGCACTGGCACACAATTGGAAGGAAAAGAACCAGAAGAGCCATTAAAATAGTCAGGGCAACTTTTTGATCCAGGACCCTGGAAAAAAAGAGAGAACTAAAAAGGCTTAAACTACATTTCAGCGTTCAGGAGAAGAAACACTTCCCAGTCCACCACACATTATACACACACACCATGTCCCCCATATCTCAGGTTTGGTCTTAAGGGGATTGGAAGTGTTAACAGCCTTTTCACACTGCATTTCACCATAGTGTAACCTTCCAGATTTGTAGCAAAGTGTGACCTGTTCTAGGGCCCCACAAGCTCTTTGCAAGGAGCTTTTCACCCTGTATAAAACTAGTGGCGAGAGCTGATTCCCCTCCACAACCATTCTGTGTGTGCATCAGCAAGAACAAATGAAACCAGCTTTGAGGAAAACTGGGAACTGGCTTGTGGTAGTAGCAACAAAAAGTAAGTGTTCTCCCATTTTTTTGGAAAAAGTCTGTCCTCTTTCCCTATTTTCCTGAGTTAAACTCATATTGTCTGTTTATAGAAAGGGTCACGTGAAATTTTGGGGTGAGCTCCATCCCTCCTCAGATTTGTTTCACTTTGTCCTGCAGAGGTCGGTCTTGCCTGCAACACTCTGCGAAATTACAAGTCCTCATGCTTTGATCTTCTAAAATATTACAGGGAGTAGGAGAGTGCAAATTTGGCAAGATTTTACTCCCCCAAAGCCACTTTTGTTGGAGCTTCTCTGTATAATCGTTTCTAAAGGACTTAGGTTCAAAAATCAAAAAGCTATGATGATCCTCCTAAATTGTTTCATCTATCCCGTCAAAAGCAAAGAGCAAAGGCTGCATTTCATTTCCCTCAAATTGATGGTTATTGGAAAATAAACTAGCCACACTTGATGAGTTTTGACATAAATATGTTGAATCAAGGCTTTTTACTGCCTTTTTAAGCTCAGCATTTGCACTTGCGTGAGTGAAGGTCTCTGGACACAAGATATGAAGCAGAGCAAGCCCCTAAATGCAGTTGGCTTGTAACACGGGTTCTCTGCGCTGGGATGCAGCTTTGCTTTGCTCCTGAAGCCATACCAGACTCGCTCTCAGACACTACAAGAAGCTTTAAATCCCACTTAAACTCCGCAATTCTCAAACGTATGACTGGGACATCTTTTCCTGATGCTGCGCCCCTTGGGTTTAGTACACAAAGCAGACCTGCGTCCCTCAGGAAGAGAAAACAAAATCCCAGTTCCAAAGCAACAAAGCACGGCAATTTCGCTTATTTACCCTAAACAGGGTTTGATGCCTCAAGTGCTAAAATTTAGCTCCTGGGCCCTGCACTGGGGGTGGGTCTCTTATCTCCTTGGTGCCACTGAAACATGAGCTGAGGGGCAGTTCTCACTAAGTTGCTTTTGAAGGTTATTTCACTAACATTTTCCCAACGAGTTCAACTTTCCCACCGTCTCAAGACCAATCCCCAGCTAGAAGTATTTAGTGTGGCAGCTGTTTCCTGAGACATTTGGCCTCCTGAATGCATTCCTTTGGGAATAGGGGAAGGATTTGAAGGAAGCCGGAGGTAGTTCACTTTTCAGCATTTTGTGGTCAGACTCCTTTCCTCATCTGCAGCCCTATCAGGAGGGATCCTCAAATTAGAAGGAAGAGAATCCCCTAATGGCTTAAGTAACCTGGAAAGAAGCAGAGGCTCTGAACAAAGATTAATCTTCACCTCAGCTTGCAATTTAAGTCAGGAAACTTGTTTAAGCTCCAACTTTAGCTTAAACTTGTTTAAGAGCCAACTGCTGTCAGAGAGAGAACAGCATCGTTGAGTTTTAGTGGGAAGATTAAGAATTCAGGAGCAGGAATGAAGGCAAAATTTCACCTGAGAAAACAGGTCTGAAACGTGTCAGGGTCATTTATTTAGACTTTATCATGCCCTTGTACATTCCTGTCTATTGCTTCATATTGTGCAGGTGTGGATGAGCAGCTAATAGCAACTGGCCTGATTTAATTGACAACTCGAGATTGCCTTCAGACCAAGCAGTAGAAATTTGTGCTACTGCAGATGTAGATGACCTGACTCCTACCTATGCATCCCACTAACAGACAGGATTTCCTTGTAACCCTCCAATAGTTTCCAAGTGAAATCACTGAATGCCTACTGGGGATTGCATATAGGATAGATCAGAGAAGTAGATCTTTGTCCATAGTTATGTCTCATTATTCTTGTCTGGCAAATGTATACTCTCACCTTTATTTGTCACCTTTCCTGCTCTTACACTTGTAAATGCTCCCCACAAGTTAAAAATATTTCTGAAGTGACTAGTCGAATATATAAAACAGATGCACAGTTTCATCTTGGGATGAATTAGTTCTGTCTGTGTGCAAGCAAGAGGATAAATGTGTGCGTAGGTCAGAGAATACATTGGACTAAGCACACCAGATGATTTTTAAATCTCTAGATCTTGATCACTGGTTCTTTGTGTGTGTTTTTCTGCCCTCTTACGTATAGAGAGACTCAAACAAGGACATTTTAAGAGGTAATCCCATATTGAGTATCACATTTTAATTTAAATCAAACTACCTGAAGATAAGGACAGGAATGTCTCCAACACTCATAATTTCTGGTTTTCTGTCATATGAAGCAAAATTTAAGAACAGCCAAACTGGCAGAAACTTTCCTTTAAAGAGCAACACAAGGAGCCAGCTCTTTAGACCTTCTTTCAGACCAGTTCCTGCAACCCTCACTATCAACAGGCAGTACAAATCACTACTGGGAATTGTAGGTGTAAATTAGACTACCACATACGCTGCAGTGCACTTTCGCATGTGGAGATGCAGGTTCCCTGTGTGTTTTGAGCAACCGTTCCTTGGGAGTTTGACAACCTAGCCCTGTGTCTCAAGTGTCAGGGCTACAGAAAGTTTTATGGCTAGGCTCAGGTCTTCTTCATTCCATAGATCATCCTGTATTGAGAGAGACAGTTGGATATTGCTCTGCTGAGACAGCAAGCAGCATTCATGTAATTAAATCCTCACCTCTGAAAATGCACATCACATATTCACATCCTCCAAAGAGAGGACTTCCCGACAAGTAAATTAACATGGCAACCAACAAAGCTAGAGTTAATGGCAAAAGGTGTGGCTGTGGAAGGAAGGTCTGCATAGCCTTATGACCATCCAGGACCCTGGATGAGGCATATGGTTCACTGATTCTAATCTGGGGTACCATAAGCAAACCTGTCATCACTATCTCCAACATGTTAAAAGCCACATGCCCAGAAGAACAGCCATTAGCCTCTTAATGGTTTGCTTTTGTATCATCTGCTTTGTTACCTTTACCAGGACAAGTGTTAAAATAAATAACTGTTTGTGTACACGGTATTAGTTTGCTCTCAAGATAACTCTGTTCGTTACCCAATACCTTCTCACACAGCCCTGGGTATAGGAAGCCCAGATCCATCAGTACAGTTAGTTGTTAGTCCATTTATAGCGATGAAAATTGTACACTGAACCATTTTGAGGTGAATCAAGTTTCAGGTTTTGGTGGTTCGGTTTTCAATCTATAAAATTCCCAGGTTAATGACTATGGGCAGATTTTGAGGACGTATGCATGTCTCAACATATTTTCTGTAGATGTGTTTGCTCACATCTTGCAATGTAGAGGACATGACAAACACCTAGAAGAGTAAAAACAGCCATGCTGAGCAGTGAAGATTTAGTCCTCTTTGTTTATACTGGTTCTTCTGCATTCTGTGTTAGAAAGGAGATGTGACAGGGCCAAATCATTTATTCTCTCACACACTTGTTATATAGTTGTGTGTAAATATCTGGACTCACGCAATCTAAAATAATGCATTAATGCCCCTGTAAAAATTCAGCCTTTCTGCTTTCCTGCTAAAAGAAACAGCTACAGGGTCAATCTCAGGTATAATAGATTTTTCTTTTAGGTTTCAACAATAAAATAGTTGGTGGTCTCTAATGCTACTGCCTTTAAAACATTCCTGGGTTTTATTAGGATAACCCATAAGTCTGGAAAGTCCCACACTAAGAGCAGCAGCAGCTTTTGTTCAGAGAACACAAGTTCCTTCTTGTACGATGTGGGACTCAAGGGTGTCTGAACTATGAAGGGGTGGTGGAGGGCATAACAGGCAACAGGTTTCAGACTTTTATGAGTAGGGGGAGAAAGGCAGCCCTACACTACAGTGCTAACGTATAACACTACCTGAAACTTGAAAGGACTTCACCAGCTCCTGTTATGTGATCATTCCTCAATGGGTAAAGCATAATGAAGCTCCATAGATCTCCAGGGAGCTGTGCTGATTTACATTCCCAGACCTGTCCATATAGCTACACACCATGTGTTGTCCTCAAGCAATCAGAGAACACAGATTTCTTCATCAAACTGTTTCATGAAACCACATGCAAATGAATGTGGTTTCTGAAGTGCATTAAATGTCCCTGTGCAGAGCTAAAAGACAATTTCTGAGACACACATAGTCTCACATTTGTTCCAGGGCAAATGACTGGGTTCCTCTTCGCTCTAAAATGCCTGCAAAGTAATGCCGTGGCTCAGTGCTTTTATGAAACTGCGTTTCTGCTTGGTTTATTATTGCTGACTGACCTCATGAGCTAACTTTTCAGCGGAGCTCATGTGAATTTATTTACATACGTGCCAATACATTAATAGAATCTGCAGTGACTCATCACTGCACATTGCTAAAAATCCCCCCACATCTCAAATTCACAGGATGATTTGTGTTCCATGTGAATTTCCTCAGCTTACCTTGCTGGAAGTTCAGGTGTCCTTACTCTTCTAGGAAGAAAAGTTTATTTCCTTTTCTGAGATGGCAGGCACTCGGCCCTCCAGCTCAGCGAACAGACCCACAGCACCTTGATTTTACTGCAGCAGCTACTATAAACTCTGATCCTATTTGGGATTCAAATCCCATCACTCTTCCTGGCAGAGAATAGCCGCTCAGTCTGCTATCTCTTGCTCCTGGTTCAGTGATGCTTTAAGACCACACAATACGAATGTATCATAGAATCATTTAGGTTGGAAGAGACGTTTAAGATCATTCAAATCTGAAATTCTTTGGCAGTAAGACCGGAGCTGGATGAAGCGTTATACACTTCACATAGATATTTACTAATCAATAGATGTTCTCTGTGTTTGTTTTGCTCTTTCACATAGCTCCCACATCTTTGGTTTCCCCTATCTCCAGCCTTCCTTTTTCTTAACCCCACTTGGTTTTTTTCCCCGTTCTTCCCTCTTATGGCCTCGTCTTCACAAAACACCAGTCCAGCCAGAATCAGACTGAACCAACTAACCTTACAGTGCTTGCATACACTCAAGATTAAGCAAACTGCTCAGTATGTGCAAAGACCTGCAGGTAGGTGGCCAGCAGGACTGTCCTATGGTCCTTTCTAACCTTAACTAACTGTATGACTTGGTCTAGGTGATCCTGCTGTGGCAGGGGATTGGACTAGATGATCTTTTGAGGTCCCTTCCAATCCCTAATGATTCTATGATTCTATGGAAGGACCAGCTTTACAAAACTGCTCTGTGTTTCGAATGGGGCTGTTGAAAATTCCACTACAATATTTTAAACTCTTGATCTAAAGTTCAGAACTTTCCTAAATAATTCTGTTTTTCTTTCAAAAACCATAACTAATGGTGGTGATTTACAGGCTGGAGTCCAGAGAGGGGCTGCTTCTTCATGAGGATTATGAACCTGTTCAAAATCATGACAGCCAGTCTGTTGAGTGAAAATCAGAGTAGCTGGAGTAGCTGAGGTGGTTTTGCACAAAACTGCCACGACAGTCACATTTTATATACAAAGCATGGACAACTATTCTAATGCCCTACTTTGGGTTAAGCAACTTCAGGTGACTTGAGAGGATAAGAGCAGTAGTTCTCAAGTGAGTCTGGGCAAGGACTCCTTGATTAGATCTAATAGATGTTCACTCTGTAGTACATCAATAATGAGATTTGTTGAAGGCACTGCTGTTAACACAACATATCAGATAATATTTCTACTGTGCAGAAAGGAACCAAATTGGGTTGTTAAGCCTAAAGAGAAGACTCTGCGGGGATCTTGTAGTGACTTTCCTATCTGTGAAAGGGGCCTGTCACAAGGCTGGGGAAGACTGTTCAGTAGGGCAGGCAACGATAGGATGAGAGGTCATGATTTGAAGCTGGAAAAGGGGAGATTTAAGCTGAACATTAGGAAAATGTTCTTTATTCTGAGGGTGGTGGATCCCTGGAACAGGCTGCCTAGAAAGGTGGTTGGAGGCCTCACCCCTGGAGACGTTCAAAGTCAGAGTTGATGGGGCCCTGGGCAATCTGTTCTACTTAGAGATGTCCCTGCTAGTTGTAGGGGAGTTGGACTAGATGACCTTTGGAGGTCGCTTCCAACCCTATGGTTCTATGATTCAAATGAAAAAGTGGTCCCTGCCCCAAAGAACTGGCTCATGTCAAACCAAAGTAACGAACAACTCTGTTTTGTAGTGATGCAAAAGGCAGATAAGGGTGTGCATTTTTACAACAAAACAGAAGGAGAGAAAGCATGTAAGTGTTTCAGTCTGGGACCATAGTGGAGCACAGCCATGAAGTCTGAGACAGTGCAAGCAGCTTCCCCCAAGAGCCCAGAGGTCACATCACATCACAGACCTGAGCTGAGTTGAGCCAAACCCAAGCCTTTCAAGTCCCAAGCCAGTGCTTTAACCATCCTTCCACTTAGGCAACTTTACCCAGGTAGCCTCAGGGGCCCAAATCCTGCCCTGGAGTACGTTATGGCCTCATTAACTTACTCTGAATAAGAGCTGCAAGCAGAACTTCACCCACAGCAAGCAAGATTTATGGACTGAAAATGCAACATACTTTGCTTTTTATTCAGTGAGAGGGTAAAAAAAAGCCTTGAAACAAGCTGAGCAAAGTAAATGAATCAAGCCTGCATATTTTTCATTCAGCAAACAAGAAAATGCATACATGGGGACATAAAAATCACAGGTGCCCCAATACTGTAGTCGCCTCCTAAATCTGCTATAAAGCACCAGTGGCTACGTGATACCTGTCTCCAGACAGATACGTAAGTGATGTGGGGATTTTTTTGGAGGGGAAAAATAGTCTTAAATAAACTTCATTTTTTTCCATCTTTCCCCCTTAGGCCCTGTGTGTCTAGGTGCTATGCTTTTTGAACATAAACTGCACAACAGTTTATTCTCAACAGGAAAAGGCAAAGCTTTGGTCATGCCGCATTCCTAATTATTCTGTGAAGTTTATGGAAAACTCCCATAAACAGGGGACAACACAGCAATCTTTCTCTGCTAATATGCTGTCTAGACTGCTTAAAATATGAGTTCTTTTTGCCCACCATGTATCATGGCTTAAACTTTTGACCTTGTTTCTTTTCCCTTTGACCATTTCATAGACTTTGACCCTTTTCATGTATTTAATACCCAATTGGGGTGTCACTCAAGCTGCTGGGGTTATAAGAAGAACTCTTAAAATCTCTCCTTTATTGTGAAGTTGAGGAAATGGGCTGCATGAAATCTAACATGAAAACTGAGAAAATATCTTCCACCTTCACACAGTCTCCAGCATAGGGCTTCTTCCCAGGCTGGGCGACATTGATGCATTATAGAAGTGACAGCAGACTACTCTGTAACACCACCACATATGTGCTAGAAAGGGTAGAGGGTTCCTGGCGCAACCATACAAGCAGTGGGGCATTGCTAATGCATGCCTTTGATTTCTGTTTATGGCCCCCAAGTTGAGTGATCTGTCTTGTTGGCACCAACCTGACTATTTTTAAATGATGTAGCAGCTGGCTCAACACACACTTCAAAGATTTATGTTCATGTCGCGAGGCTCTTACTGAAAGGGAAACTCTGTAGTAGCTTCTACTAGCTTACCCCAAACAGCCTACAAACTCTATCCCAAGCCATCTTTTAAATAAAAGAAAGTAGCCAGGTATGCGAGGGAAGACAAATATGGAACAACAAAGACAAAACCAAAACATTTGAGGGTTTACAAACCTTGAAGTTCCTGATTTAGAAGGCAGGATTCTGGAGTTCTCATGCTGTGGAATCGGACAAACTCCTGATGGGCATTAAGTGCAGAAATTAGCCCTTCCTGTGGAATGAAATGTAATACAGAAATTCAGTTACTTCCTGCATGTGCAAAAACACCTGGATAGACAGACACCCACTTAGATTTTTGGAGCAAGAGAAGAGCCCAGAAGGAGAATACAGCTGGGTCTTAGATTTGCTCATGTTTCAGTAATAGAGCAGAACAGCTACACTGGTTATCACTGTGCTGATTATTGTAATCAGGTATCAGTTTATGGAGGATATCTAAGCTCAGGGGAGAACCTATTACTGTCTACTACTACCTGAAAGGAGGTTGTAGAGAGGTCTGTTTTGGTCTCTTCACCCATGTAATAAGTGATAGGACGAGAGGATATGCCTCAGGTTGCACCAGGGGAAGTTTAGGTTAGAAAAATTTCTTCATCAAATGGGTTGTGAAGCCCTGGCACAGGCTGCCCAGGGAAGCAGTGGAGTCCTCATCCCTGGAGGGGTTTAAAAGACATGTAGCTGTGGTGCTGAGTGACATGGTTCAGTGGTGGACTTGGCTGTCTGGGGTTAACAGTTAGATTGAATGATCTTGAAGATCTTTTCCAACCTAAATAATTGATTCTATGGTCTAACAACACCCTTGTCTGATGCAGAATCACAGAATAGTTAATCTAGCTAGTTTCTAAAGACACTCTTGCACAGAGGCACTTGATGCATTTGGCCTGCAATGCATTCCGTTACAAACCGCCTGAGGGTAATTCTGTGGTTTATGGTCATTCCAGAAGTGGACCATCAGCCTTGCCTTCACAGGACTCTAGATATCCAAGGGTCATGGGGGAATGCTTTTCACTACTGACTAGAAAATTATATATAATACCCAGCACTGTTTCCCAGGTAAGATGGACACTTGCACAAACTGGAGATCTGCAGAAGTAGTCTGGCCCTACACAAATGCAGGAAGCTGCTCCAGCGCAAGCTGTGTATTTAGGCCTGTTGTGATGGGACAGGCACTTACCCAACCACCTCCAGATGTGAATCCCATCATGAGACCTGTAGTGATGGGTCACAAATTTCCCTGAAGCTATTGCAGCTCTGACACTACACAGGGGGACACCTTTGCCCCAAAAACCTGAAGGAAGACAAACAGTGATCCCATCTGACTTGTGTACAAGTTCACTTTGATTGAGCTGTTCCTGTTACAGTTGGTTTTAGCATAAACTAACAAAACCTGGCTACCTTTATTTGGAGAGCAAAACCTAACTGACTGAATGAAATGACAGTCCAAGCCCTTGCCCCACAATTCCACAGAGCTGAACTTGTACTGCTGACTTCAGGAAAGCTGCACAGACCATGACGCAAGACTGAGAGAGGTTAAGCAAGACTCTAGCACAATGCACCATCTCTCATCTGAGTCCTCCCAGCAGGTGAGCACAAAGCACTCACCTCTCCACCCAGTTTACTGAGAGGAGATTTCAGCCTAGCATCCTCTTGCCTCCTACCCTAACCTCTGAATCCGTGTCTCACAACGACACACTCTGGTGCAGTCCAGTCCCAATGAATTTTGTCCATCTGTGCAGCAGCTCCAGTTTACAGCTCTGAACTTTGCCCCTGAGACCAGCTGGACAGCACTGAGGGCATCAGAGAAAACCAGGGACCTAGTGCTCTGGTAGCTGCATACATAGAGGAGAAATAAATCCCCAGAACTCTCCTCAGGAAAGAGTCTCTTCTTTGCCCCCGAAGTCCATCCTCTCCTGAACTCCAGGCTAGACAAGCTGTAGGAGGACACAGAGCTCTTTCCTCCCTTAGCCTCTCTGTGCCATTAACCACAGCAGAAGGGTTTAAAACCTTTTTCTCTATTTGAGAGCTCAGAGGGGCTGAAAGTAGAGGGGGAACTCCATCCACAGGGTTTATCCTGAATTCAGAATTTCCTTCTGCACTGAATCCTGAGATGCATGTAAATTTGCTCTTTCAACCACCCTTGCTCGTTCAACCACCACAAGCTGTTCCCTGTGCTGTCTTGTTCACCATCCTAAAATAAATAACTTTTAAAAGAGATTCATTAAAATGTCCAAAATCAACTGGTGTTCAAACACCTGGATTATGGAAAAATTTTAACAGTGTAAGAATTTAAACCACAGGGAACTGGGAGATTTTCCCTCCTACTCTGTCTTATTATAGTGTTGGTGTTGGACCTGTCTGGACCTTGTAGAGTGTTTCTCACCCAAGTGCTCTCCAAGATTCTTCAGGCACCTCTGCCAGTGATCACAGCTAGGCATCACTGGGTGGGGTGTTCCTGAAGGGTAGCCAGACCCGGCTGTATTCTCCTTCTGGGATTTTCTCTTGCTCCAAAAACATTTCAATTTACTCACAGGAGGTTTCTCGTAGCAGAACTGGCACTAAGAGAGTCCTTCATATGTTAGCCAAGCCCTCAGTCTGTGAGTCAGCCATTGATTGCCCTCCTTCATTATAGAATAATGACTGTATTCTTACCCTTCAAACCTCCCAGTCTTAATGACTAAGTTTTACGTTCTGACCTTTGATAATGCAAGCAAATAAGTCTTGAGTTTCTGCTTTTCCCTGCACTGTTTGTGCCCCGCTTTTGCTGTGGTAGAAAGGGAAATCCACCTCCTATCCTTTCTCATGACCCATTTTTCAGGGTTTTGATACCCTATACGGGGTCACTTTTTTCTTTTGCATCTGCCTAAATGGGCATCTAGCTCATTCTCATCAGCCTAGAGCCCAGAAGTACGTGTAGCCCAGCACCCTCACTCAAGGCTGGGCACGTATGGGGCTGGACCATACTCCTGTGCTTCAGAGCAAGAGAACAATCCCGTAAATCTCATGGTAAACATATATATGTGCATACAAACATTTATTATCCATGTCTGTCTCAGCTTTACTCAGGCCTAAGAAAAATTCCTTCTAATCTGTATCAGGAACTGTGTCTGTCACCCCTGATGCTCCAGTGCCTCACTGCTTCCAGTGTTTGTAGCTAATATTAGGAAATATTAGCCAAAAGCCTTTGAGTACAGTAGGAGTTTTTCTGTCAACCCCCTTGTGTTTCAGATCAGGACCCGAATTCCTGGTCTAAGCGAAAAGTTGTATATTGTCCTCTCTGCTCAGTCCCATTTTCCCATGTCTGCCACAATTTCTCGCCTTTCTTGCAACATCTGGTAGAGTTCTTTATGCATCTGTATCTGAGGGCTGAATTAGACACATGACTTTCAGAATGCTTAAAATATTTTTACATCTTCCAACCTACTCCTAAGTCCTACATATGGGTCAAATTAGCTGCTAAGATCTGCTCAGTGGGTCTCACTCTAGTGTCTTCTTGTCCCCTAAATGTGCAAAACAATTATGTGAAAATGAAAAAAGCTCAAATTACAATGCAATTATAATTAAAGCTTAAATTTATGGTGCTGAGCTGAGGAGATAAGTTCAGCCAAACATTTTGTCAGCATGTAGCAAACCAAATGTGAATAAGGAATTGATATTCTCTGTGCGTGGTCTTGTATGCATTTTCTTCTTGTACATCTCAAGAGCAAACATGGTAGTGAAAAGGACTTCAGGCATGTGCTGAATACGCGAACACCACAATATTGATACATCTGTAATGCTCTTCAGATGGAAAACTCCAGCAAGTTGAAATGACTCACTGAGAATTTGTTCAGGTATTCGTGTCTGAACCAGAAACTCTCCAGAGGGTCATTTGCTTGTTTGATAAATCAGAAAAGAACACATTTTATACAAGTATTTTAATACAGGAAATATTAGTCTAGTCAGTATCTTTCCAAATGTATGTGTCTGAGTGCTTTTTGATGTGAAGTGCTGTTAATGTCTTTTAAAGTACTATTTAAACAACTTCACTGAGCAACTACCAATCGATACACCTCCATTTTCTGACACTAACAGACCGATGCTAAATATGTGCTTTTTAGAATCATATGTAATGAGTAAAGCAGAAAGCAAGCAAGACAGAAAGAAAACAGCAGTAAGGCGTTATTTAGAATACGTATTGCCCCCTCAAAATGTAAATAGTCACCCCTGATTTGGCTCTTTAATTGGAAAGAAATAGCATGAAATTGGGCAATTATAGACTTTTCACAGAGGTAGGACTCAGCCTGCTACATTTAGCGAGGGCTGGCAGGACTGGCACTGGCAGCACTAAGCAGCGTCCAGCACTAAGTGACTGATTTATGTCACAAAGAGGGGTGTAGCCAGAGAACAACTCCTAACAAATGCATCTAAAAATGAGCTGTAAAGCAATGATGGATTGATAGCAAAGAGCAGGCCCTCAGGAAGTGCTGGGATTTGAAAGCTCCCATTTAACTCTGGTTTTATTCTGGTTTGAGTGGAACCAGCAGAGAGAGAAAAGGCTTTTCCCAGAAACCATAATTTTTTTTCTTGTAATGTGCAGAGCAATTCAGACAGAGTCCCAAGCACCTCAACAGAGGAACTAGAAGACAAAGCTGCTTGCCAAACACGCACTAGCTGACACAAGGTCTGTGACACAGAAAGTCACATGAATGGGAGCAGTAGAGACCCAATGTTTTGAATGTTCTGTTTTTGTGCTGATCAAAGGCTGGAGAAAATGACAGTTGGACAGTTACACAGCCTGGACTGTTTTGCTCATCAATAACAAAGAGGAGACTGAGAGGTGACCTAATGACTATAGATGTTTCTCCATCAAAATTCCAAGTACTGGAGCCTCTCTAACTCTAAAAGAAAGGTGTCACAAAATTCCATAGGTGGAAGAAAGAGTTTTAACTCTTGTTATAAAATACCAAAAGACAGTTAGTTGCAAGGACTCATCATCAAGGAAAATGAAAGGATTTCTGTCCTTTGTGTGTTCAGATAAGGACATGATGCATTTCTGGAAGAGATGATTCAGCCAAACCCAGCTTAATCTTGTGCCAATCTCAAATTACCAGTCTCAAAAGAAAGTTACACTTAGTGAATGGATTAGTCATTGCTAAACTAGACTAGACAATTTATCAGTCTGCTCTGACCTGAAATTATCTCAGCCTTTAAGCCTTTATCTACCCACTTCAGTGAGTGTGGGTACAATTGCTAATGTTAAATTAACATGCGTATTGCCATTTGTGTTAGTGTATTATTTCTGGGTTGGGAAAGCCTCAGTCCAGTTTAAGGGCACATATTAAAGCTCCACTGAGTCTGCCAGGATACAGTCTCATGTCCTAATGAAGCACGCTATAGAAACTATAGATATCCATATAAAGTTAAATACTTAACACTTCACAACACAACAGCCATGTTTTCTAGTTCTGTTTTTCAGTGTTTCTAGAGCACACACTTGTTATTTTACAACTTCTCTCTTCCCAAGTACAGGCAGTTAGCTCCAAAATAGAGGAAAAAACCCGGCATAATGATGTTGATGGTGAGAGCCTGGAGTAGGTTGCCCAGGAAGGTTGTGGAAGCCCCATCTTGGAGGTGTTTAAGGCCAGGCTGGATGAGGCTCTGTCCAGCCTGATCTAGGGTGGGGTGTCCCTGCCTATGACAGAGGAGTTGGAACTGGATGATTCTGTGGTCCCTTCTAACCCTCACTGACTGTATGACTCGGTCTAGGTGATCCTGCTTTGGCAGGGGGATTGGACTAGATGATCTTTTGAGGTCCCTTCCAATCCCTAATGATTCTATGATTTAAAATGCAGTACAGGCAAGACCAATTGAACTGCCTTTTAGTATACCTGTTCAACTTTGCTACCATAATGTCCTATTTCACTAATTGCTTGCAATTTATGAAAATGCAATTACATGCACTGAGACTTGTGATAGGGAAGAAAAGACCTTAGTTTAATGCTTGGGATTGTTTTTTAAAATAAAGGAGACTATCTCTTTCAAAAAGAGTTGGGAGAAACATACTGTTTTATCTTCGTTAAAACAATTCTAGTGCCTTTGCTATGAATAGCTTTTGTGATTCTTAACTTCTAAGTGAACACCTACAGAACTGGTATGGTGCTGGAAGGTGCCTATGAAAATCTCCCTGTACAGCACAAGCAAGAAGCTACTGAAAAGCTCACAAACCCCACATTCTCAGAAAACACTTTCTGCTAAAAAAAAAAAAATAAGTACAAACCCCACTTTTACTGAATATCTTTAACTACCTTACAGCTCCTGGGGCTGCTCAGAGTGGACTGGGAGCTCCCCTCAGAGCCACTATAGATGCTCATGGGGACTCAGAAGCACAATGTCTGTAATTATTGCTCTGTCATTTGGGTATGATGACCTGGGCTCTGAGAAGAGAGCCTTGTCTTTTCTGTGACTGCTCTTCTGGTGTTCAACCAGCACAAAGTATGGAACAGCCTTATTCAAAATTAGAGCACATGAAAGCTGCTTCGGGCAGGGACAGAAAAAGATGTCCTGGTTAATTTAACGAAGAGGATATACAGGAGTAATTAGACTGTGAAGGACAATATGACTAAATTAAGATCATAGATACCAGGCCTGAGAAGTTTCTGAGTTTTTTAGACCCTATTTTCAATTTATACCGATTTTTAGAGGTCCCTTCCAGCTCAGTACATTCCACGATGCCTTGATTCTATGATGTTTTTCCTCTACATTATTTTCATACAGGCTGTGCAATTGTCACGCATCAAGGCAGGGCCAGCCACTAGACAAATGAAAGATACATTCTATTAACCCTTCTCCCTCCCTAAAAGGAAAGAGAAAACTAATAAGTGAGGGAGATCTATGGATGGAAAATAAAACTAAACTTCTTTAATGAAACAATAGTAAACATAAATTTATACAAATATATACAAACTCAATATGGAACCCACCTGCCCCAATGGCAATTATGTCACCATCACCACCACCACTGATACTATATGGGCAGCCACTGGGGAAGTCCCAGACTCGACTCAGTGGCAGATAGGAAGTGGATTTAGGAGCTGGATTCAGAAATATGTGTTTTGGGATTGGTGGTGGAAAAACTGCCTAACACTGACCATAGAAGAAGTGATATTGACCCTTGTCATCCCTCAGCTGTATACCAAATATGACATAGAATGATGGTCAGCTTAGGGTCACCTGTTCTGTCAGTTCCTACCAACAGTTGCAGCCTGTAAGTCACTGCACTCTCAACGTGACACACAAGATTAGCTGTGTCCTTGGTCTCCATAGGAGCAAGTATAAGCAGGAGCCTTTCTGCATACCAGAACTTAGTAGTAACTGTAAACATCCAGTACAGTCTGCACAGATGTGCCATTAACTGCAGAAAGTGACTTAGAACAGACTTATTTGAGGAATAAAATCACTGAACAGAATTAGTTCTGTTCCAGCTTAAAATAGGATGATAATCACAGAATCATTTATGTTGGAAGAGTCCTTAAAGGTATTCAAGTCCAACCATTAACCCACCATTACCAGGTCACCACTAACCCAGGTCCCTCAGCATCACATCCATACATCTTTAAAATAACCTCTAGGGATGGGGATTCCACCACTGCCCTGGGCAGCCTGATTCAATGTTTGACAACAAATCCCCTGGTAAGGATTTTCGCACTCCTTGGTGTTTTTAGCCTGGCTCTTAGTAGCTCCATGTTATGCCTACTAGTTCTTCTAATGAAAAAGACAGTGCTCAACATCTCCCTACAATTTGTGGTGCTGTAGAACTGCTCTACACCCACCCCAGTCCATCTCTTTTCCAGGTTCAATCATTTCTCCCATGGAAGTAATTTCTAATGCTTTATCCTTCCTTTTGCCCTTTTCTGAAGCTTTTCCAGTTTGCTGTATTTTTTTCACATGAGGGGACAGAATAACACACATCATTTGAGGAGTGGATGAACCATAGCTGTAGAGAGTGATGAAGTGATTTTAGGTTTGCTTTCTATTCCTTTCCTAATCATTTAACATTCAATTTGCCCCCGTTTTTTTTCTCTGGTGACTCCTGAGCCACGAGCTGATGTTTTCATTCAGAGTTCACTTCTCAGAGGTAACAGTCAGCTCAGAGCCCATCTTTTTATAATGAATCTAGGATTGCTTTCTCCCCGACGTGCATCACTTTATGTTTATATACACTGAATTTCATCGTCATTTTATTGCCCAGTCACTCAGCCTCATAAGGACCTTCTGCAATTCTTCACCCTTCACAATCCTCACTGTTAAAAGCCAACAGGAAGCCTGCGACTCCTTTTTCTTGGGAAAGGTCAGCAGGGGCTGAGCGGGGCAGAAGGACTCATCTTTGCACAAAGTCATCCAGATGAGCTGCTGTTAACACTTTCCTCAGGGCAAACCAAGCACTTCCATGGAGGCTGGGCAGGTGAACAAGAAGAGTGCCTAGCACACCTTCTCAAATCACTGCAGCCTTCGCCCAAATAGGGACTGAAAGCCTAGGTATGTGAGCGCTGGGAGGAGCAAAGCAGCCTCACATGTTGCTGGTGAGCTAGACTGGCTATGGTACAGCCACACGTCTGCTAATGTCAGCTCATAAAAGAAAAGGGGGGGGGAAGAAGAAATCTGTGCCTCCCTCTTTTTTCCCCCCCACTCTGCTTCAAAAGAAAGACAGATCTGAGTCTGACTCTGAAGCACCCTCTGCTACAGTATGTGCCATTTACTTTAGTAAGGCTGATTAAGTCATGCATTTACAAGTAGACCTTCCATCAGAGCTAATTCAAAGCAGATGTTCTGGGTTCCACTGCCAGGGAGGCATCGATCTGAGAACTGCAAGGGTCTCTGTAAGAGCACTGTTTTTACTGCACTTTATAGTGCACTGGGAGGAGGTTAATTGGTGTAAAAATTTAATTTCAAATAAGGATCCCCTTTTAAAGTTGCATGTATGCATATACTTTTTATGGAGCGTTATATTACAAAGTCAAAGTGGGGGAGAAAAAATCATCCAAATAACATTTCAGGATCAAAGACATCCAACCTGTCAAATGCTAAGGTATTTTTATGAGGAAATAGGACTCACATTTTCTCCAGAAGACGCAGAGAGAAGTAAGGAGTGGAAAAATATTTAACTAGATTCCATGGTATATTAGGAGGAGAAAAATAACCCACCCATGCCAATATGTTGGTTTCAGAACCTTCTGGCTTGGCTTCTGCTGTTGAAAATATTGGCAAGAAAATGCTTTGCACTGGGATTATTTATTAGAAAAGCAGTAGATTTGTACAGTTTAACAATAGAGGGAGGATTCAGAATCATCCACTGTGTTTTAACTTTCAACTACTTTTGTTTTTCATTTGTGAGCCAAGAAAACGCTGCTTATCCATTGAAATGGTCATCAACACTGGCTTAGCATAATTTTATTATTTGATTAATTGTGTTGCCTATGGAGGGGTTATGGCCTGTTTCTTACACTGAGAACTGCACAGCCTACTCCCAGACGGGAGACCAGTGTTCTTATGAATCTTAAGGCATTGAGATTTACAATCTATGCTTGTTAGAAATCATACACACTTATTACGAGTCACTTAGATTTACATTTTTTACTTATTAGTAGTTATTGGATTTCTGCCTTTAAACCAAGAACAAAAGGAACTGTATTTACCTTGAAGTTCAGTCTAGTTTTGCATGTAATACACACCAGGACACTATTCAGCTCTAAAAATCGCAGAATCATTTGGGTTGGAAAAGATCTTCAAGACCATCGAATCCAACCATTAACCCCGTTGTTCCAAGGCCACCGCTAAACTATGTCCCTAAGCTCCGGACCTACAGGACTTTTAAGCGCATTCAGAGATGGTGACTCAACCCTAACTGGACAGGCTGGAGGTACACACACGTAGGACATTTCCCAGACAGCAGAACAGAGCAGGTGTCACATATGCTGGCTGAACTGGTGCCTTTATCATGGCCAATGTGGTGAAAGTGTTGGCAGGATTTTATTGGTTTTGAAAAATTATTTTCCCAAAATTAAGAATAGCTGTGTAGGACTCAGTCCTCAGAGTTGAACCCATCACTACAGATGTCCCTTCAAAGAGCAACCTGAAAAGCTATTTACATGATCAATGAAGTTCCTGTGCAGGTTTTGCACCTACTCTTTCTAGTCTGGTTTAGTGGTACACAGAGAACTGAGTGGGCTTCGTGCCCACAGAAGAATATCCTTCAGGGGATATGGAATTAACAATCTCATCATGTACTGCAGCCAAAACAGGCAATGCAGACTGGGCCAAGTGTATCCTGACTGGAAATCCTGTGACTTGAGAAGGCTAGATGAATTTGACCCAATGCACTTTGAATTTAGATTAGATGCCAAGTAACAACTATTCCCATGTGAAAACAGCTAACGTATCTCTTGGAGACCAGCACGTTCCTATGAAGTGCATACATGCAAGGATTTTTTTTTCTTTCCAGGTGAATAATGCAAAAATGAGTTAAAAGCAGGAAATCTTGTTAAGCGCCACAACGATGTCCATGCTACAACATCAGTCCCCATATTCTCAGGCTTCCTTTTTCAACACCTTCCTCATTAATCTCACTTTCAATGTTCTGAAACGAGTTGCTGCCATGCCTGGTATCTGAGGCCAGGTGAAGTTTCTTGCGCTACAGCCATGTGGAACACGTCTTGCAATTCTGTTAAAATACGATGAGACTGTCCCCAAAAACAATTACTACCCAGCTTATGCAAGATGACAGCAGGCTCCAGCTTTTTTACCTTTGCTCCATCTTTAAAATTAACATCTGAAATCCCGTGCTGTAATTTTCAGCCTCCCAAGTGCAAACTGTGAGATCTTGCAGTCACCAAGGAAATCTGGAGCCAGTTTTTCAAAAAGGTCTTTTGGAGCATGTTAGAGTCCTTCTGATTTTAATCAGGCTGTTTGTTCTAGCCCTTATTGACATCACTATGTTCCTAGTAAACTACTCTTCACCTTTCAAGCCCCAGACTTGCAGTTTTCTAAATCTCTCTTTTCCCAGATAAAATACAAGTGCTTACCAAGACCTTTGGCAGTTGCATCTAAGTCCAGACTTGAGATTCCCCAAACTCCTATTCATTACCTTCACACCCTGCAAGTGGCAAAGATTCTAGTGCCCACCAGAAAAGGACCCTAGACACCTAAATACATAACAGAGATTAGGTGCTACCTCCTCCTTCCAGATGGCATTAAACATCATCAGCATCACTAAAGGACCACAGTCTGAACTGGGAATGATAGACAGAGGAAGGTGCTTCTCTGAAACCGGGTTTAGAGGCACAATTATCAAAGCGGAGGAGAGATTACTGCTACAACCTCAATTTCTCCTATTGTCCAGTCTATGCAACTTCCAACTTGATAAACTCCTTGCTTTCTACTTCCCATTTGTAGGTACATGTTACCACATAAATTGCCAGGGAAAACCAGTTAGTAACCAACTTTGCCTTGTGGCTTCTTGCCACATATTTTAAAGTAGATGTCAAACTAAGCTCTATTGTCTCCCTGAAATGCAGGAGAAAACATTACAAATATTGATCCATCTTCTAAACTCTAATAAAGGGCAAAGCCAATGTAATTCCTTTGTGAGATACCTTTGGTATGGAATTATCCTACAGAGGCAGTCAAAGGTAAACTAGTACCATGACTTTCCTGAAAGCAAGGAAGACTAAAGATAGGTGTAAGCCAGATGTTTGCTTCTCTTTTTGCTACAGAAAAGGCTCCAAATTGCCAAGAGTTGGCCCAGCTGGAAGATTTCACCATCAGGGGTAAAAGATTATGTCCTGAGACAGCTTTCAGCAATGACATTCACTGCTCATTAGGGATGATTTGCATTTTATTCTAATTATCAGCTGCTCAAATGTCCAGGGGGAATGAAAACATCTGAACTGCTCATGTCTGAGCCAAAATTTTAAGATCTGAATGCAAGAAGGAGGCTGACTCTGAAGGTCTAATATGATCATTTTCATCTTTTTCCTTTCCTTGAGTACCTGTTACTTGTCTCTGACATCAGACGAGAAATGCTTGCCTGGAGGTGCCAGCATGAGTAGAACTTCCCACAAAGGAAAATAATTCTTAGCTCACTCAACTTTTACAGTGAAACACACTAAATCAGAAATGCCACCATTCTACAGATGTATGGTCTCATTATTTTTCCTTATATTTTCCTTATTATTTTTTTGCATTCATGAAAACCAGGAAGCAAAATGGAAGACAGCACCTTTGGATGCATCTTCATGGCTCCTGGAGTCTGGATGCTAACACCAAATGGACTCTGTGCACAGCACCCCATTCAGCTCTGCCAACACATTTCTTGCTCCCCACCAACTTATGATGTCACTTGGAGCAAAATTCCCCTCAATATCTTACTTTTATTATGGTTACTGTATGGTAAAGCTGCAAATTAAAGCAGCGGTACCCTGGCTCCTCAGTTGGTATAAAAAAAGGAGAGCTGCATCAGATTATGCTAACTGCTGATGTGGTTCAAGCTGTCTGAGGAACTTGGGGTTGGTTTTTTCCCCTTGCAAGCTGTTTGCTGTAATCTCAAGGACATTAGAATAATGTTCACATCAGCCAGTTGGGGGCAGGAGTAAAAAAAGGCCTGAAAATTTAATAGAGTTGCAGAGCACTTTGTTTTTTCCATTAGCTGATACTCTCGGGTTACCAGAAAGGAATTCATTGCACTTCTCCACATCCACTGCTAATGAAACAAGAGATTGAAAGATTTGGAAATAAATTGCCAGGCTGAAAACCAGCAGTGCTTTTGCTGGGGTTTGGGTTAGGGCCTTTACAAGTCCAAGGCTGATGAGGCATTTATTTCCTGGCCCTCATCAATGAGACTAGGAAGTACTGGGAATTCGTTGTGTTCAGTTGCCACTGCTGGCTCGCTGCAATAGAATACATCACTGAAGACAGGCACAACCCAAGATGCCCATGTCAATCTGCAGCTGCCTTTAATCACATCCAGATTTATGTGACACCCCCCATACCCTCTCTTGAGATTGAGAAGCTGTGCTTTGTTTTGACTTAACATATATTTTTCCATTTGAGATTAAGAAGTATGAGCCCTGTTGGACCGCACGGCAGCTACAAAGCAGAAGAAGTAAGGCTCCATCTGAAATGGAGGAAATGATGATGTAATTTTGAACCATTAAGGACTGAAGGGATTAAAAGATTTGGAGTAGGATTTGGAAAGTCTCTGGTGTTGCATTGCCTGCCCCACCATCTGAACAGAGAAGACCTTTTACCCATTTACTGGTGTGGGGGTTGTTACAGCTGTGCAGCTCACAAGCACCACTACACTTAATAGTCCATCATCATCATTTCCATCCTAAACTCTTCTTTCCCTATAGGGACTACAACATAATGGTGAATATCTGCTGGAGGGTACAGCTTGCCACTAAGGTCTGGTCTCAGGCCTAAAACAGCAGGGGCCTGAGGCAGGATCAAGGCTTGGAAGCTTTCCACCTTATAGTAACGTTACACTTACCTCATCTTGTAAAATGAAGATTTCTAGCAATTATCAACAACCATGGACCAAAGGCTGGTGCTCCTTTTCCATAAGTTTGGACAGTTTGCTGCCCAGTCCATACAGTGATTTATAACCCAGTTGGTTTGGTGGTAGGACACGTGCCCTGAGTGATCCTGGCTAGCCACATCCCACACAAGGCGGGGATGTTTAACTCCAGCAGGCTCATCACACAACTGGCCCAGCTGTGTGCTGGCTCAGCAATGCTGGTGACTTCAGGCAGCTGCTCTCTTGATTCAGTGCTCTGATGCTCCAAGCAGGAGCTGTATGGAGAGGTGGCTGGTTTTCCTCAGCCGTTCTGCTCTCATCAGAGGTCCAAGAGAATAGGGCTGAAGTCATCACATCCCATAGAAATTACAATATTGTTCTGCACTGCCCAAGTCCTAGAGCTGGTCCCTGCAGTGTGGCCATTCAGCAGCTCAATAGCATTTGAGATCTCACTGGCTGTTTCCATTAAGAGAAGAATTTTACTTCAATTTTTTTAACTCCATAATCCAAACCTCTTTACGAGCTCAAATCCTCTTGATTTATGGAATTTTGAGTTTTCCAGGCACAAGTATAACCATATCAAGTACATTACACTGATATCAAGCTAAGAATTAGTTAACTAAAGGCAAGAAAATCAATTGTTTTGTAGTCTGTAAGAGCAGAGGTGATGCTTTCACAGATATTCTTGCCAGGCTTTAAAGGATGGCCAACCCCCATCAAACTAAACACATGGAAAGCAGAGATGCATGGAAAAAAGTGAGCAAATCTCCTAGTAAAAACCTCACTGAGAAAATGCATTACGAATATATTTTCAAAGCCTGCTCTGTAATTACGCTGCTGTATGGAAACAGCATGAATCTGTGGTCTGCTCCTATGAGTTTAATCACAAAGCAAGCAAATAAAATCTGCCATTTAGACATACTGAAACAACTTTAATGGCCTGGTAAATTCGCAAGAGCAATCACTGTTGCAAATCAGAAGTTATTTAGAAATCAAAATGCATCAGTTTAAAGAAGCTTCCGGAGATCTGCTTCCTTATCTGTCTCCCGTGTCAGAAAATATTAAGCAAAATACACCACAATAACAACTTTCACAAGTTCCTTATCTGAAGGGAAATAGCACAGGCACCATCTTCTCTAAGGTGACTGTAAATCAGAAATGAAGCAACAGTTTTAGTAGAGCCCTTGAGATTTATTTCAGCTGAAGACTGGGCCATACCATTACGGTGTAGGTGCCGGCCATAAAGATAGCATTAAATGAACGTTTAAAACTTCAAGAGAGATCCAATTTAGTTTCAGGAATGACAAGTGATTTACAGGATTAATATTCCTGGATTATTATTTTTTTACATGGTTCATCTAGGGTCATTTGATGCTCCAGGGCTCTCCAGACCCAAGCTGTGCCTGTTGCAGTGACAAATGCAGGAACTGACACTGAGGAGGGGCAGCAGTTCCTGTCTGTCCCATACCTGGGCATACATATATGCTGCAGAATGGGTTGCTGCCTGGTAGGGAAGAGGGTATAGCACTGTGATGCAGCCTGGGGCAGGTCTGTGCATAGCTTCTGGAGCACAGCAACCTTCATGGGTCCCAACAGGAGCATTTTGAGGTTTCCCAAAAAAGAACTGATTTCAGCAGCATAAAACACTCTGATCAGGTACATTCTGCCTAGTCTCTGAGATACTGCTGAGATAATGGAAACTAGGCCAATGTAAGCCAGAGGACAGCTTGTGGAGTTGTCACATACCTCTGCTTGGATTCAGGTGAATCTGGTGATCAACTTAATTAAAAAAACGGACTGGGTGACCTGTACACTCGTGGATACCTGTACTCTCCTGGACAGACTGGAGGGCTGGGCACAGAGAAACCAGATGAAGTTCAACAAGGACAAGTGCAGAGTCCTGCATCTGGGGAGGAATAACAAATTCCACCAGTACAGGCTAGGAGGTGATGTACTGGAAAGCAGTCCTGTGGAGAGGGACCTGTGGGTCCTGGTGGACAACAGGTTAACCATGGCACAGCAATGTGCCCTGGTGGCCAAGAAAGCCAATGGGATCCTGGGGTGTATTAGGAGGAGTGTGTCCAGCAGATCTAGAGAGGTTCTTCTCCCCCTCTACTCTGCCCTGGTGAGGCCTCATCTTGAGTACTGTGTTCAGTTTTGGGCCCCCCGGTTTAAGAGGGATGGGGATCTGCTGGAGAGGGTCCAGCGGAGGGCTACGAGGATGATTAGGGGACAGGAGGGCATGGCTTATGAGGAGAGGCTGAGGGACTTGGGGCTTTTTAGTCTGGAGAAGAGAAGACTTAGAGGGGATTTGATAAATGTTTATAAGTATCTGAAGGCTGGCCAGGAGAGGGGGGACAGGCTCTTTTCACTTGCTCCCTGTGATAGGACAAGGAGCAATGGGTGTAAGTTGCAGCAGAGAAGGTTCCGCCTCAACACAAGGGGGAACTTCTTTACTGTGAGGGTCACAGAGCACTGGAACAGACTCCCCAGGGAGGTTGTGGAGTCTCCTTCTCTGGGGATTTTCAAGGCCTGCCTGGATGTGTTCCTCTGTGATCTGTGTTAGATAGTTTTGTCCTGCTGCGGCAGGGGGGTTGGACTCGATGATGTCTTTGGGTCCCTTCCAACCCCTAACATCCTATGATCCTATGATATGGTATTCTTATTTTGAAAGGCCAGAAAATCATCGTTCCCCAGAAGAAAAGTATTGAGCCAAATCCAAAAGTCCTTTCTGCTCAAAAACCATTCCTCAAAGACAGAGTGTCTGTCAAGGGATCACAAGCCATAGCCCTTAGCAAAACTGAAGTAATATGGTAGCATAATTTTATAGGCTGCCCTACAACATGCAATTAGGGAATAAATGTACATATGTACAACCAACGTTGATTGCCAGTAGCTGAGAATCAGAGGAGATACAGCTTCAATTCACATTTTCTTCTTTCTCTCTGTCCCATGTTCAGACTAGCCATGCAGCAGAATGGAAGCCACCCAAAGTCTCATTGCTCAGGCTCAGTTCTGCAGCCTTTTTGCAGGTCTGTTGTGCTCATTACAAGTACCAGATAGAATGATGGAAAAGTATCTCAAGATACCTTGTAATAAGTGATGCTTTCATGATTACAAGCAGCAGTTGATCTGTAGGCTGAAAACAGCAACCCGTTTTAACCAAACTGCTTCCCCCCCCCCCCCATTTACCATCTGCTTCAACACACTGCACTCATCAGTTAGTCCTTATGCTGGTAAAGAGTTGCCTGAGCCCTGACAGACAGGTGGACTTTTGCCATCCACCTAGGAGGAAGCAGCCTTTCAACTTCACATGCATGAAACTGAATCTAAGTTCTGGTCAGTATTGCCACTGCTGGCTTCCACCAAGTTTTTTAAAAGGGTTTTTTCCCCATTGTTTTTCCAAGGACCTGCCCAGAAACGTTTCCATCCAAACCACCATCACGCAAGACTCCAGCAGAGGAGCTAAGAACAATAGCAGACGAGGTTCCAACTTCAATAGCAATTTCAAGGATTTCAGCCATCGCAGTTAATTAGGGGCAATTTCTCTCAGGCCCCTTTTGCTTAACCCCTGAAGTACAGGACTTGGAAACTGCTGTTTGATGGGACAAGAGAGGTCAAAAGACCAGTTCTGTAGCAGCCACGAATTATTAAGAAAGCAAAATTAAAAAATGGAATGTGTTGTGAAGTCAAAGGTCCAGACAAAATGAGGTTCAACTTCTATTTCCACTCCTGCTGGAGAGAGAGGCTGGAGCCTGGAGGGTGGGGTCAGGAGTCTGCATTTGGGATGGGTTATTTTAGAAAGCTGAACACACTCCAACTGTTGTTCTAGGGCAAGCGCTTCCCAACTTTTGGGGTATTTTTAAAAAACTCTGGATCCTGATCTGAAATCCGTGGTTTGGGCTCATTTCTAAGCATTTCTTTTTTTTGAAAAAAACAAAAAGTCATCCTATGGTAAACCACTGCAAAAAAAAAAACCACTGGAGCTCTGTTTCCTTTACAGTAAACTAACTTTGCTTGCCTTCCCTTCCAAAAGCTGGGGTGTGTTGCTAGAAACAAGACAGAAAGCCAGAAAAAGTGGAATAGCTGAAGTTCCAAAATGTTGATACATAAACTACTTCTAAATGATACCCTGCTGCAGCTCCTGGCACCTCTGTGTGAAGGCCTCCAACATCCTGAGCAAGAACCTCCATACAGAAAGCAATTTAGACTGCATAGCATCTCAAAATCTAATTCTATTCTATAAAATCACAGAATGGAAGGGATTTCTGAAGATCATCTTGCTAGAGCAAGTTCACCTAGAGATGGTTGCACAGGAACAAAGCCAGATGGGGTCTGAATGTCTCCAGATAGACATTCAGTGCCACCTGGGTGCAGCCTCTTCCCTCACAGCTCAGAGATGCTGCTTTTCCCCAGCAGACACCAGCCCACATTATGACAACTGTTGGCCTGTTGTACTCACCACCTCTGAAGTAAGGCCCAGGACACAGAACACTTACCCCAGTCCATAGCAGATCTCAGGACAAGGGGCTGACACAGGACAAGCATCAGCTGAACCAGCCCAGGTCTCATGATAGACTTATGTGCCCTTGATTGGATCAGTTGGTCATGGGAATGTGGTGTTTCAGGTCTCACCACACAGCGCACATAAGGGTAAAACTTGTCCCCTGACACAGCCAGAGCTCGCCAGGCCAGAGCTTCAGAAAGAGCTCAGATGGAGGCAGACATGCCACAAGGAACAACACAGGATTTTAATCTGCAGAGTGAGAAAGCCTGAAATTTACGGGCAGTTAGAAGCCCTGCCTTGCCAGGTACAGCTTCCAAGCTAGTTTGTTACTCCTGCAGCAGACTTAAACCTGTGGGAAACAGGGAACATTGGAGCAAGAGATGAAAAACATGATAGGCTCTCTCCCAGTGCCAAACTCAGCCTCTTGCATCACTTTGCATCCTTTGTGCTGCTATCACTGCCCACGGGCTTGTGCAACCCAAGCAGCTGCTCCAGCTCCTGTCCCACAGAACCCTCCTCCACAGCTGTCCTGTTGGTATCAGTATGGCATAGCAAGATTAAAGACCCAAGACCAGGCCACTACCAGAGTGGGGTCAGGCAAGACCTTTTGCCTAACCAGTGCATGGAGCATCCTGCTCTGCTGCTCATGTAGCACATAATGGAATGGAAACCCAGACACATCTGAAATCCAGACAGCAGTGACTCTCCAAGAGGCAGCCTCATCCAACTGCTTGCCTCACTTGCTTTTATCCCAAACACACACATATGCCTGTTGTAATATGTTTCTCCCACTTTCCTGCACCTCACTAGTGTCTGGGGGCCAGCAGGGCCCCATCTTTGCTGACACCCCACACCACAGCTCCCTGCTTCCTCGGCCCCATTGTAACACAATCACATCCCCCAGTGTGAATGGTGCCACAGATGGGAATTGACCAATATTAGGGGTTGTCCTGCAGAACACAGCAAAGGCAGCTCAGTGGAAATGAAGGGTCTATTCAGAATATCTGCACGTTGGTGTTCCCTGATACACATCTCGTGTAGCTGATGTGGGTATTCCTAAGCCTCCTGTCCATCCTGCAGCAGTAACAGCTGAAGCATGGGTAAATCCCCTGGTAAATCCCAGGGGAAAACAAGACGCCCTCACATTCAAGGAGAATGCTCATCACAGGCTTTGTGTGACAGCTCAGCTTTTTATATGAATAAGGAGGAAGCTGAGAGCAGGAGGAGATCTTCAGGGGATGGAGCCAGGCTCTGCTCAGTGGCATCCAATGATAGGACAAGGGTCAATGGGTGTAAGCTGGAACAGAGGAGGTTCCACAAAAATGAGAAGGAACTTCTTCACAGTGAAAGTGACAGAGCACAACAATAGGCTGCCCAGGGAGGTTGTGAAGTCTCCTTCTCTGGAGACATTTAAAATTTCCCTGGACATGTTCCTGTGCAACTTGATCTACGGGATCTTGCTGTGGCAGGGTGATTGGATGGTCTTTTGAGTTACTTTACAATCCTTAATGTTCTGTGATTCTGTGAAACATGCTTTGTTGGTTTCTAACACCAGATACAAGTCTGTGATCAAGCTAGAGTTTTATCAAACAATTTCTAATGTTGCCTGTGCAGTGCTTCAGGCTCATCCCAAGAAGCAAGAATCATAGACTTGTTCAGGTAGGAAAAGACCCTTGAGATAAGCAAGTCCAACCCTACTGTGCCAAGTTAACCAGTGAACTCCATGTCTCTAAGCACCACATCTAATTGATCTTTAAACACATCTAGGGATGGTGAATTAACTCCTGCCCTGGGCAGCCTGTTCCAAGCCCTGACTACTCTTCTAGTAAAAATGTTTTTCTTAATGTCCAGCCTAAACCTCCCCTGGTGATCATGAAGCCATTCTCTTTGTTCTGTCACTAACTACCTGCGAGAAGAGACCAGCACCCGCCTCTCCACAATGTCCCTTCAGGTAGCTGTAGAGGGTAATTGTAATCCTTCCCACATCCAGAGAATACATTGGTCAAACTCAATGTAGGTTGATCTCAAATTTACCAAGAAACCACATGGCCTCATGGTGGAGGTAGAAAAGTGCTCCCTGGGGAGTTCTCATTCAGATTGCAGAAGATTGCCTTTAAGCCAGTATCAGTGGTGGACTTGAATGTCCTCTCATGAATTTTAGAATGAAGAAATTCACAAATCTACTTCAAAATTCACTTTTTTTACACAAAAGTTTTTCTCTGCCAGCAAAAGCTGAAATGCAACAAGGAGGTACAGAAAACAGTCAAAAGAAACATCCATTCAGAGAAGGAGAGAGCAGGAGTATTGAAAGCAAAGGAATTCCAGGCTGTTCAGCACATCTGAAATCCACGTTCCTCCTTTACAGCTGGGAACTTGCCTCACCAGAGAAGAAACCATTATTTTAGCAGCCTTTCTGTGTTCAGTTTTGGTCCCCTCTGCACAAAAAAGATGCTACCAGGGTGAATAGGGTTCAGAGAAGGGCCATGAGGATGATCAAAGGACTAGAAAACCTACTATATGAAGATAGGCTGAAAGAACTGGATTTGTCCACCCTTGAGAAGAGAAGGCTTAGGGAGGACCTTATTACCACGTGCCAGGACATAAAGGGTGGTGACAAAGAAGATGGAGACTCCCTGTTCACAAGGACTCCCATAGAAAAGGCAGGGGGTGATGGATACAGATTGCTCCTGGGGCAATTACGATTGGACTCCAAAGGAAAGTTGTTCATCGTGAGAGCAATTAGGCACTGAATGGTCTTCTAAGGGGAGTGGTGGATTCCTCAACTTTAGACAGTTTTAGGGCTCAGCTTGCTGGGCCATCTCATTTAAACTGTATCTCTTTAATTTAATGGGTTGGAACTGATGATGATCTTTGGTAACCCTTCCAACCAGGTCTAGTGTGATACTGTGGTATAAGGGGCACCTTGTGCTCACAGAAGGGTAGATCAGACCCAAGAGGTTATGGATTTTTCAGTTCTTTGGAGACAAGATGAAAGCAAATAGATTTTGCTTTTGGTGCAGTTGCAGGAAATTCTTCTTTAAGAAGGAATACACTGAGATCTCTAAGCACCAGTGTCCATACACGTGGGTGTCTGCTCACCTTCTTTGACCTGGATGAGCTCAGCATGTTTCCATGAGGAGGATACACATACTGAGCTGCAGTAGGATGCCACTTCACTGCCACTCTGTTTATTTTTAGGAAATGCAAACTGATCCCCATGTGCCCGGACATGGTGGGATAAGACAGCAGGAGGTCGTTCCTTTGCTCACCCTTCAGGCCCTGAGCTCATTGCCCCAAAGCCTTTGTCCTTTGTTCTTTTTCAGGATGTGCCTCATGTTTGCTTTATCCCTTGCTGATCTTGCCCCCTCTGCTCTATCAAAAACGTCAGCCTCTTTATTATAGGAAATGGAAATGTCCTGGGAATGGCTGGATATCCCTCTAGTCTCACAACACAGTTTTTAACCATTTTCCCTGTTGTCACGGGAGAAAATATAGACTCACTTGTGATTAGGCAGCAATCTAAGGTTTATTAATGGTGAGATGCAGACCAAAGGGTTGATTTTTTCAACATCTCTTAATCACTAACCAGTTTACAGCTAACAAAGCAACCCAGTAGAATGTTTTAATCAAAATAGCTCCTTAATTACAGATTTGGTAATGACAAGATTCACACTAACTTCAGGATACCCTTAATGTAGATAATATATGTATATATTATCGATATTCCTATAGATTATATGTATTATATATGCTGCGTTGCCAGCAGCCAGGAAGGAACTTTCCATCCCATTTCAGTGGATATGGTGGCATTGGGTTGACAGTTGGTCTTGATGATCTTGTAGGTCTCTTCCAACCTTAATGATTCTATGGTTCTATTGTTATCTATAATATACAATATTATAGATATTATATTATTATTATTATAGACAATAGCTATTGGATATATATATATATACACATAAATGTATGTATTTGCATATGCATAGACACAGTCACTAAACAAACAGAGGCATTTGGAACCAGTGACAGTGAACTTCCCACCCACACTCGTATAAAGAGGTGGATGAAAGGAGAGGCTAGCCTATAATTAAAGCTTCATTCCCAAGTTAGAGCCAATTCTCACACTGCTCCAGCAATCTCAGCTGAGTCTCAGGAAGCATGACTTTGTCCTGGCCTTTTTATGCAGTTTGTATCCGAGAAGTATTCCAGCTTGGGGGAGATGCTTGACCCAGGCCAAAGGGTCTCACTTTAGGATGATTATTTATAGGGTCTGAGATTATTGACTTTTATCAGTTACTTTCCCACTCTGGTCCACTTCAAAATTCAAAATACTCCGGTATTTTCTGCCAATTGTTCAAGCTCTGGACTTGTTGGTTTCTGACTTTTGCTATCACTGCCCTGTTGGCCTCGACTCAAGTTACAGCTGTGCCAGGTTATTGTGATCCAAGCAGGGATATAACAGGCTATCAGGAGGTGACTATCTCCCAGTGATAGGGAGGGCGGAGAAGGGGCCATGGATAGATTACAAATGGCACAAGCAGCCGCTATTTTTTGTCATGGTGTTTTCATACCATGAGCTCTCAGTCTATACAAACCTCTGCTATACAAACCTCCTGGGGGATGGGGAGATAATCTTCCTGCTCATACTTGTTCCATCTGTCTCTTCAGAGAATCTCTGAGTCATATTTATTCTTTCTTTGGAATCTGCCATCTCTTTCATAATATCTTTCTTACTTGTCCTATAAAAACTATCCAGGACAGATCTCCTTCCAGTTTCCAATTCAGTTTTGTTCTGTTCAGTTTATACACAGTTGTTTCTGTGCTGTGGTTGAGTCTTAACTTGAGCAGTCCTTTTCCATCCCTGGTGTTCTCCCCCACCACATATGAAAGGTAAATTATTTCTTTCAAGGGCTCCTCATATTTCTTTTTCTTTCAGGTGGGCTGCCTTGAGCTTATCACAGAACCCTCATAAACAGTTTATGTCTTTCCCTTCAAAGACTCTGCATGCATCAGGATATCAGGTAGGTACAGCACACTGGACAGGACACGTACCACATTGTGGGTGGATGGTGCATTTTCAAGCTTAAAGCCATCTCTTTCAATGGGTACAAGCCTTTTTCTTCCTGTGTTCTGCATCCACCACTACTTTTTCAGATCTAATAAGAAGGGCGTGGCTGAATCCACTGCAGCATTCTGAACGCCATCTCCTCATGCAGGCAATAGTCATATATTAAAATTGCTTGATCCAACTTCCCAGTATTCATAAAGCAACTGATGCTTTCACCTTATTTCATAGCAAGAACAGGATGAAGGTCAAGGTTTGACTGCAGGTTTAATTGTGCTTAGTCAATACATTTTCTCATTTGTGCATAGAGCCTCTTCTCTTTTTGGTCATAGAATCATAGAATCATAGAGTCATTAGGGATTGGAAGGGACCTCGAAAGATCATCTAGTCCAATCCCCCAGCAACAGCAGGATCAACTAGACCAAGTCACACAGGAACACATCCAGGCGGGACTTGAACATCTCCAGTGACAGAGACTCCACAAACACCCTGGGCAGCCTGTTCCAGTGCTCCGTCACCCTCACTGGGAAGAAGTTCCTTCTCAGGTTGATGTGGAACCTCCTATGTTCCAGCTTACAACCATTGCCCCTCATCCTATCACTACATGACACCGAGAACAGCCCAGCTCCATCCTCCCGACACCCACCCCTCAAATATTTGTAGACATTAACGAGGTCACCCCTCAGTCTCCTCCAAGCTAAAGAGACCCAGCTCCCTCAACCTCTCCTCATAAGGGAGGTGCTCCACCTCCTTCATNTCCCAGCACCGATCCCTGGGGCACTCCACTAGATACAGACCTCCAACCAGACTCTGTCCCATTGACCGCTATTCTCTGACTTCTACCCTGTAGCCAGTTTACGATCCACCTCACTACCCGAAAATCTAGACCACACTGCCTCAGTTTGTCTGCAAGGATGCTGTGGGAGAGAGTGTCAAAAGCCTTACTTAGGTCGAGATAGATCACATCCACTTCTCTGCCCTCATCTGTCCACCTGGTTATACCATCATAAAAGGCTATCAGGTTGGNGCTGTGAGGCTGCTGCCAGCTGGCTGCAGAAGACTTCATCAACTTCCTTACTCTGATCTGGAGGTCTGTAATAGTCACCCACAACAGTGTCACCCATGCCAGCCTGCCCCTTAATCTGCACCCACAAACTCTCAACTCTCTCCTCTGCTGCCCCTGGATAGTACTCAGTACATTCCAGTTGTTCTCTCACATAGAGGGCAACTCCTCTACCCTGCCTCGCTAACCTGTCCCTTCTAAAATGGACATAGCCATCCATGGCCACATTCCAGTCATGCAAGCTGTCCCACCATGTCTCTGTAATCGCTACCAAATCGTAACTGCCTGACTGTACACAGATTTCTAACTCCTCCTGCTATTCCCCATGCTGCGTGCATTGGTGTACAGGCATTGTTACTATTAAGTGATGGAGTGATTATTTCGTAAGCCTGTTTCTGCCAGTACCTGGACTGGATTTAACACCTATACATCTATGAGAACTGAAAAATAAATCCTAATTCCTTTTCAGCAATCCAGTTCCTTTTCAGAAAGTGTTTTCTGAAAACACTTTTCCCCCCCAAATCTCTATGCAGGTCTCAACCATGCTGCACTTCTCTATTGCAAACCCATCACTGGAGGAGCTGTTGTGATTGTTCTTGTCCGTGGAGGTGACAGGAGTCATGCACAGAGAGTGAGATCCATGTGCCTGCCCTCCCAACCCTGAACCACATGTTAAAAAGGGAATAGCCAGCACACTGTTGGCAACATTTTTCTTCATGCTGCCCTAATGCAATTCAGAGTGGTCAGCAATTCTTTTGCTACCTAGTCAGTCTTTGGGTTCAGACCTCAGAGATTCGGTTTTTAATCTCCATTTAAGCCCTTTTTCAACAGACTTCCCAATCACTGACACCAAGACTAAGGTTTGGATCCCTTGCTCTCTACCTGTTTTCACATGCCTACACCCACCACCTGTGCGGGCTCTCAGTGGAGCTGCTAACACACTTCTTCTCCTGCTCGTAGGCCACCATGACCTAAACCCCCATGAGGTGGATCTACAGCTTTGTGTCACCTCCTTCTGTAGCCCATGTCGGGGGAGAAACCTGAACTGGGCACTTCTGAAATACTGTTCTGGATTAGTTTTTGTCATTAAAGACTTTTTTGAGGATGTTATTTCTTTTTCTTTTATTGCAAAGTGGAAGACTGTAACAGAACTATTTTCTCCTCTTTACGCCAGTGCAATTTTCTTGTTCAATGGGGATTTAACAGTGTTTCAAGTCACAGGACAACAAGAATCCCCTCTCAGCAGCATCACATTCAGCACCATGTGCTTGCATCTTCCTCGCTAAAAGCTGCTGCAGCTCCTAAGGAATAGATGCAAAGTCCAAGTCATGTCCTGTCAGCCACTTCCACAGCCTCATGGAATAGCTATTTTTTTTGTTTTGCTGATACTTAATGTCAAAGCCTACCTGTGAAGCTGTAAACAGATCCATTGCCAGTTCATCTTGGAAGAACTCACTGTGCCAGGAACAAACTTTTCTTCTGCTTCTTTACCTTTTCCAGTAGGGCATCTCCCTTCCCTCTTCAGGCTTTGACTCTTAGGCCAGATTAGGTTAGTGGCTGGTGTCAAACTATACACAAAAGTTTCTATAAAGTACAAAGTCCCTATAATTCCATTTTTTTTAGTTCCATTTGGCAGTAAACCTTGCAACAGCATCAAAGCTTGGGTTCAGTCTTACAACCCAATACATGTTCATCCTTCCAGTAACCCTTTTAGAACATAATGTTGAGCCCAGCTGAAAAACCTTTGAGGAGTCTTTTCCTCCCACTGTGATTTTGCATTATTTGAGAAACTAAAATCTCCCTTATTCACACATCTCAGAGTTACAGAGGGATATAGAAAAGTGCTATGAAGCTCTTGTTCTAGCCAGATTTTCTAGCTGGCCCAGCTGCCCCACCAGGAAAGGTGACTTGCACTGTCCTCTGTGACCCGTCTGTCATCTTAGTCAGGTAATTTTTCATCTCCCAAAAAGCAATTGCAGAATCAGGAATGAATTTGCCATATCATCATCTTCTGCACCATCAAGCACTATAGAACAGGAGGGATGTAAGAAAATACATCAGTCTTTCTTTTTTTAAGACTATATTTAGACTTTTTCAAGTTACATCAATCTATTTTTAGACTAAATAACTAACTCTTCACTCACCTTCGGCTGGTAGAACACAGTTATGTGTTCTTAAGCTGTAGTCAAATGTAAGCTGTTTAACTCAGAAAGGGGATAAAAGTGGATTAAATTCAATACCCAAGACATTAGAGTAAATGCTAAGGTCTTGCTAGACTTCAACCTCTCTGTTCATATATAGTCAAGGATTTTTCTAGTGTAGAGCCAGTATTTCAAGTGGAGCATCTTGCTTGAAAATCTTTTGAGGCTTTTACTCCTTCAAAGTAAAACCCATTTATCTGAACTTGTACACTTTGCTCTTTCCTTTCTGAGGACCTGGCAGGGAACACCTCTGTCCCATATTCATGCAAGACCGGTCAGAAATGGAGAGCAGCATGAGGTGCCAGCAGGATCATGGTGCTGGGTTTGTGGTGCAGAACAGTCCCTGTGGCACTGTGCTGTGGCAGCAGGAAGCCACCACAGGGTTAGGAGTGCCTGGAGGGTGTGCATAACGGTTCTGCATGCAGAGAGCAAGCAGCATCTCACTTACACGATCACCAGTAACACAAGACCTGGCAGCTTCTCAAAGATGAGCAGAGGTTTGGAAATGAAAGATATTTTTCATTCCTGGGTATTTCCATCATATACACTTGGTGTCTTTGATTGTGTTCTGAAACCAGAACAAGGCAATTAGAAATGTGCAAAAATGGTGGGAAAGATCACCCTTCTCAAGTCCTCAAGCAATTTGTTTGACCGTTTGCTAGAGGATAGCTACACATCCTCCTCCTTAAAACGTAATTTCCCTTCATTGTAGAAATCCTTTATCTTTTCGCTTTAAAAGCCAATGGAATGTGGACAATTTCACATCTAGAAGCCAACTTTTCACCAGGGTTTATTCTTTTGATTTGAAAACTGGCTCATTTCAGCTGGAACATTCTGTGAAATGTTGCAATGAAAGAAGTTCTATCTTTGCATGAAATATGCCCACACAGAAACCTGAGCGATACAAAAGCAGCAAACAAAGCAACACTGAGCCCACGAGCTCCAAGTTGCTTGGATTTTTCTTATTTAAACTACAGGCACCACACAGGTCCTTGCCATCTCTAATAATAATGCAAACTGCCACCCAGCAACAGCACAGTGTTTCCACTGGGCAGTACAATTTTCCCTGCAAGACATAACTTGGTAAATGTAGCTTCGGTTGCTTAAAAGCCATCTAAGCCTGTTGCAATCTGCTGTAAACCGTCAAGATTTTAGCCATATGCCATAAACTCACAACTGTTTCTGGATCTGCTTTAGGACTAAAATGTTCCTAGGCAAAAATAATTCACTAAGGAAGAAATCCTAGCCTCTTGGTTTTTTCCTCATTCCCTAGAAGTAGCTCCTCACTGGTTTTTTTTTCCTCTCCTTTCTTTCCTACTCTTGTACACACCATTTATCTTTCCCCATTACAGCAATCAGAAATGGCAGTACCTAGCTCTCGTGTATTGCAAAGTAGAGCAGTAATTACACATACCAGTTGAGAAAAGACAGAGGGAAAACCTAAAGCCAGGATAGATTTCTGGCTGAAGCAGCTCAGATTTTCCACTGCATCTGCAACTGAGCCATGCAAAGCACAGGTTAGACTGGGCAGTAGCCCCCAACAGCACAAACCCTACTTCTGTCAGACTTCCTCACAATATTTATGCTTGTGACACAACTTTCAAGCTTTTAGGGCAAATAAAGCAAAATGAGTTATGATGAAGATACAGACACCGAAAGCTGAGGAGAGGGGAGGTTTTACATTGATGAGAGACTCGCATATATTTGCTGGTAGATATTTATAGAGCATGACTGTATGGTGTCTGATCTGCAGTCAAGACATTAATTCAGTGCTGTCAGTTCAACATATTTTCCTTTCAACACCATGACCAAATTGCCTTGATTTTCACACCTGTAAAACAGGGATAATACTTATCCCTTTTACAGGGGATAGTGTTATAAACACTAGTTAAATTGTTTGGAGAAGCACCAACTCCATACTGTAAAATATCTTTATCTGTACTGGTTGGTATCACACAGGAGGAGCTGAAATCTAAACCAGGGAAGTGAGGGAGAAAGAAAGAGTAATTTCTTGATGCTGTGATGTTCTCTGCTATGTGAGTCAGAAAATAAAACTGAAGGATCTTGTGACAAAAGGATTTTTTCAGCCTACCTTCCCACTTCCATCAGGTTCTGCTTAGACACTGTCACAGTCCTTAGGAAAGGCATTTTATTATCATAGAAGGGTCTAGGTTGGAAATTAACTTAAAGATCATTTGCCCAGGGTGAGAGAGGAGGACCAAGTCCTTCCACTTAAAACAAATTTTCCTTAGATTCCAGAGCAGCAATGGTGCTGTGCAACAATCCTCTTCATGCCCATACTGTGCACAGCTGTCCCCTCTGGTTGCAGAATAATTCAGAGGAGCCATCACGGAGCAGCTGGGAAAGTAATGGAAAACCCAGCCATTCAGGAAGCTGCTGCTTCTTCATTTCTGTGAAGTCCTCAAACCATTTGTCAGGTTTTGTAAACTCAGTAGTGGGAACTGAAAAAAAAAAAGCCATCACATACAATTTTTCTGTGGCTTGCAAAAGTCAAATAAATCAAGAGATAAAGCAGCAAGACGTCTGTGATACAAGAGCTGGCTCATGAATGTTCAAAGCATTTAATCTCTGTCCCTCTGGCTTCCCACTCCGGTTGCTGGTACTTTATTATTTTACCTATTATGTAAGATGTAATAATTTAAATCTCAAAAATTTGATGCCAGTGTTCCTCATCCCCTTTACATGACTTGGATCCCCCATAGCACTGTCCATCTGTCCCTCTTTTCTGCCACCTGATTTATCATCTGGATTTTTGCCACATACCACCAGTGAAGATCCCATTGTCACCAGTAGGGTCAGCCACGCTGCCTTGTTATTTCCACCTCTGTACTGTCTCATAAGCTCTAGGCCAGGTGTCTCTATCCGTGCCAGGTCACCCCCATATCCTCTCATCTATGGGGCTGCACAAGTTGAGCTTGCCACTGTCACCATGGTTCCATCTATTTATCCATCCATCCACTGAGCCACAGTATATCCCCTTCACCCAGAGCGATGACAGGTAGTGTAGCTTAGGTTATTGTGGAGGATCTGGGGAGCTGCACAACCCCAGCATGAAACTGAGACTTCCCCCGCAATCCCTGGCCCCAGCTGTCTGCACAGAGGAGACAAGCAAAGGGAGAAAGAGGGATCAGCAAACAGCCAGCATGTATTTGAAGATTGGTGGAAGAACTGAAAATAGACTCTGCTGCCTCACCTTATTCAGACCCACACGGACTCGTCTCTCTCTCCAAATCCTAGTCATCCCAGGGGTTGCACAGAGCCCACTGCCTCCAGTAGGTCCCTGTCCTGCCTGTTGTTAAATCTTCGCTACTTAATTCTCATTGAAGAGCTAAGTTTCTTTTAATCTTCTCTCAAAACAAGGAGCTTAAGCTTTACAGCAATGTCTCATCTCTCCTTTGGGGAGGTATCTCTTTCTGTTGTAAACAAAATTTCTCAATAACTCTCTTCTGCTGCTAGGCACCAAGACCAGAGACAGTGTCGTGCTGCCACTCATCATTTCCTAAGGGACCCACACATCCCACTCAGTGCCCTCTGCCTTGAGTTTCCCATTCTCGTTCCAGCCTGTCTGCTTGAATTCATTCAAAGGTGTAAGAAAAAAAAACCTCTTTGGGACAGTCTCTCCCACACTGCATCCACCACCATAAAACCTCAGCTGCCCTACTACTGTTTCTTATCAGCCATCACACCTTAAAGTACAGAAGGTGTGTCTAATATTAGCCAGGAAACGTCGTGGTGAAGACCTGGACTTTTTCAGCTAATTCAGGATTAATAACTTCCTATGTTTGAAGACAGCCCATAGGAAATGCAGCTTGACTCATCTACCCTGTAATTAGATGAACTCGAAAAAGTGCAGGTGGCTGCACCACACATTAGCCAAGGTGCAGAGTATGCAAAGGGCAGATAATAACAGCAATATTTTCCTTCCACTGATATAATGCAAAAAAGCAATTTTTCTGACAGATTTGGCATCTGGCTGAAGCTGGAAACTCAAGCAGTCATTTTCGTTCCCTCTCATCTCACTCAAGGGAAAACAGCAATATGCGCAAAGCCTTGATTTATTTTTTACACTCCCCAAAATTACTGGAAAAAAATTATGGAGTGAATTTTCTTGAAAAACAGAAGATATTCAGGCCAATTTGCTTCATAGGTTATATCTAGACTGTGATTCTTACTCATGATATTTGCTTCCTGTGTTCTTTTTTCCTGCCAAGCTCAGCCATACATCACTTTTATGTATCTGAAGGCCACGATGTAATGTAATATGAAGCTATGAATGGGATAAAGTTACATATTCTCCATTGATTTTCCATTGTGTCCATTATCTTTAGTGCTGGAATGCGAATTAGTGCGAGGGCCGGAAGCCTCGGCACCTCTGCACTGACTCCTGCCTCATGGGCCCCATCCCCAGGGGCAGACAAAATCAGCTGCAAGTTGCAGAGAGGAGACACGAGTTCCCCAAATTGTCTGGCTTAATGGAGGAGCGGGTAGCTCATCTGTCTGTAGGAAAGAGAGGAGAAGGCAGACTTGGGGAGGGGGACGTGAGGGGCTGGGAGGAAACCAGAGAAGGGTTGGAAATGAAGGCAAGGGAAGGAAGGGGGCAGGGGGAGAAGAAGGCAGCTCCACAGTGCTGCAGTCTTCTTAGCAGCAGAGAAGTGCTTTATGCGTGTGTAACACAGGAAGAAAAGGAAGAAGTCTGTGGTTCATGATGCTGTTCTCTGCTGCAAGATCCCCCAGGCACCACCAGCATCAGTGCTGGCAGGGTGGTATCTGAGGCTGCTCAGAAGCCATTGCTCCCCAATCCCAAGTCTTGTGGAGGCCAAGCCAAGGGCTTACTGCCATTACTGCTCAGTCCCATGGGTTGGGATGGACAAGGAGGGTGTTCTGAGGCAGCACGGCAGTGCAGACCAAAGACCTAGCATCAGAGCTTGGGAGTAAGGAATGGGGATGAGCAGGATGGGAGGATGCAGCTACTTGGGACAAGCAGAATATTTGCTGCCCAGATGTGCAGAGGGACTAGAGGTCAATACCAGTCTCTAACTAACAAGCTTCTCAAACTGTGGTGGTTTTTTTGGGCCATACATTAACAGAAAACAACTGTTCGAATTTAGCAAATTCCAGCATCACTTTAGCCCCTGTTACACCTGGGTGGCAGGAGTAAGGAGCACCGCTGCCCCTTCATTTTTCATTTCTCTCACAGAGGGGTAGAGCAGTTAGTCCTGCAAGTGGTCGCCATGGGTAATCCCATACAAATAATCCCAGTGGGATTTCTCCTTTTGTGACTAACTGCTCCCATCAGGGAAGCAAAGGATTCCTCACGTTGGAGGCAGAGCAGTCTGTAATCTCAGCTGCTACTTCTGTTATGAATTTTTAGGATCAAAACTCTTCTGCAGGACAAGTGACCTGTTCATCTTTGTCTGGCCCTTACTACTCTGGCTACTCTGGTTGACATATGTGACTAATTCATGATCTATGAAACCAAGCTATGACCAACACAAAAAGTCTTTATTAAAACCCCGCCAGGTAGATCAGCAGAAAGCTGCTCAAGAAGACCCACCCAGCTCTGAACAATTCCCCAGAACATTTCTGAGCATCGCATCCCAGCTCACCGTGAGGTGAGGCACATCAACTCACAGCCATGCACGAACCTCCTTGCTTCAGCCAGAACAGAGCTTGGGGACCCTCTTGGGAATTTTCCTGCAGGTAGAGAAGAGGTTCAGGCCCATGCAGCGCAAAGCCAAGAAAAATGCAGTACCTTGTTCAGCTGTTTTAGCAGGGAGGGAGCGTGAGCCAGGCTCCTTCTCATGGCTTGGGGGTGTGTCCGTGCATATGCGGCACAGCAGGACCCCTTTTCTCATTTAAACAGCTAATTAAAGCCTACTTGGCACTTAGCACATGACATCAACTTGCAGTGCTTAAGCTGCCTAGCACCGTGTGAATTTAATTTGATAAAGGGGCAACTAATAAAGATCTTGGAAGGCTGGTTAAAGTTCATTAAACCTTCCCTTTCAAGGTAAACTTCCCTCCAGTGCAAAAGCTTGCCTCTTTCTTTTTTTTTTTTAAAGCTATGTTATATCTTGCCACCAGAAAAAGGTACCTGTGTCACATTCCAATAGGATCTATTTAAAGTCTCACCGCCAAAGTCATTTCAGGCCTTGGTCCTTTGTCCAGAAATGTGCAGAAAGAAAAACAAAAGCCCTTTTCCCTGAGTGTGAGTTGGTGCAGGCAGGCTCCGAGGCTACTGTCACATGGAGACACATTCATCCTCCATCTCTTGAGCCATCCATAATTCCAGATGGCTTTTATAAACAGATGAGGAGGCTCCTCCAAGTTGACTGGTTTAATGAAGCCCATATGGCTGACTCATCTAATAAGTATTTAATCATGCTGATGAAAATAATTTGTAGAACTTCTACCACACACACTGCCATTCCTGGTGCAGCCGTGAAGCTGATAACACAATAGCCCAGCCAATGAACCTCTGTTTCCCAGAGCATCTCCAGGTGCCTACCTTTACTTTCAGAAAAGGGTTGTGCACACATTTGTACATCATCACCCTCAAACAAGGACCTGTTCATCTTTAAAAATATTGATCAAATCTCATTCAGAAGTGCCTCAAAAGGGTTTTTTTTAAGCTCTGCATTCCCCAATGCAGCTGTTTCCAAGGTCACTCGAGGGTTAACACTGCAGTGTTTATATCAAAGAATCACAGAATTTTAAAAGTTGGAAAGGACCTCCAAAGATCATCTAAGTTCAAACCCCCCTGGTGCAGCCAGGTAAGCCTACAGTACTGTCTCATGATGTCCTACATGGGGCTCAAACCCATGACCCCAGGAATTCAGAGTCCCATGCTCTACCAACTCATTAGATTCTGTTTGAGCTCTCAAACTCAAATGCCTTAAATGTTTGCAGATCTTGAGTTGTGTCCATTTGTAAGCAGATAAATACAATAAGTTCTGAGTCATTTGAGCTGGAAATTGTCCCTCTTTTCAGAGAAGTCATTGTCAATGCAATAAAGAGCATGAGCCTTCATCATTTCCAGGGCATGGAACTAAATAAAAGCATGTCAAACTATCACACGGCAATTGTGATATTGAAATTGTCAACACAATTTCAATACCTTTCAAGCTAGGTCCAAGAAGTCAGTCCTCCTCTCACCCAGAGAAAACCCAAAGCTGATGTCCCTTCCAAGCAGGCTGCAAGCACAAGATGTGGGTGACCTTCCCTGAGCAAGTCTGGGAGCCTTATACCTGTTCTCCTGTGTCACCCAAATAGTCTGAGCTGTTACACTCAATCTCAAGGTTGGAATTTATTTCCTGGGGGACAATACCTTGGGGGATCAAAAAGGGCTGAAAAAGTCAATGAGACCCAAGAACGAGAGAGGGCACCTTGCATGGGCTGTAGAACTGAGAAAGCTGAAGGTGCTCTGCCGGGTACTGAAGTTGCTTCTGCGAAGGCTGAAAGAAGAAGCATTAACTCTATGGTTGGATTTACATTTCATGTTTGTTTTCACCTTTATAACTGGCTCATCACTTTTCAGCAGGTCCAGTTACATATCTGGGAAAAGGAAGATGATGAATCCCATACTGTTCTGCACAGGCTTCTAGTCATAGAGAGAGGTACCCCTGCTTTTATCTGCATGGAATTTTATGGATCAGTCCAATTTTCAGTTGTATTACAATCAATTAAATTAGATTTTACATCTTAATGGGGTAACGGCTCATTTTCTGACAGGAGACTAAACAAAATCTCCACCGTATGTCACTAACAGTTTCATTTTGTAAGATGTTTACAGCTCAAATCACTACGATGTAGCACATCTGGGCTTCAGAAACTGGAATTATTTTAATTTTTCTCACTTGGTTTTACAAAGACATTTTCCCCTTCTAAACACGTGGGTATATTGAAGAGGTACCAGTACAGGCTGAACACAAAGAAGTTTGAGGTCTTGTCTCACCCACAGTGTGCCCAGAAATTACCCTTTTTGATTGACTGACATATCCTTCATGCATAGTGGGTGCTGCTGTAAATAGCTGCTCTTTGTTCATTAGTGTCTTAGTCCTCAAAATTGGAAGTCTTCACTACTGGAAAGTCTTCAGATTTGGGAAGTCTTCTGTTTAACATTGAATCATAATTTCTGTAGCAACTAGATACACATAGCTCCAAATATCTGGAGGATCACAGTCTTTAGAAGCTTTGTAATGAAATCCAGAGCTCATTCATGAACTTGGGAATTTTGGAGCTGAAGAACAGCTCTGCAGGTTCAGGAATTCTGCAGCCCTTCTCATATCTCACTTCAGAGCATCTGATTAAGATGTCATCATGGCTTTTCAGAAGGACACCTTAAATAAAAAAAACAACCACTGGAACAGGAAAGAGGCCTCATTTTCCTTGGTTATGACTTCAAACACTGGAGCTAAAGGACACAAAAAAGAGAGGGTAATGCCTATAAATCTTGCTGTGTGAATTGATTCATGACTCAGACAAACTGTCTAAGCCCCCCAAGAGTCAGTAGAACAACCCTTTAAAATACAGTCCACTACTATCATTGGGAACTTTAAACCACTGACTTCACACTCAGAATGTTTAAGCTGCAAATGGCAAGAGAGGATTTATGTGCCCCCCTGAACAAAATACATCAGGGTTGGAAAACCTGACCCAGCAGTTCTGAGCCATGCCTGCTGTAAATAACCCATTGATTGGCTGACTTGCAGAGCCATTAGCAGGTGTGAGGTGCCTGCTGAGATGCAGACACCGCATAAAATGCTGGAGGTGCCAGCATAATGGACACGGCAATTGGCCATGCAGTCATCTTTCAGGACTGCTCATGAGAAAAAGGAGCGGCTTTCACCTCACTAGAGTGACCCCACTGCTCTGGAAGGGGATTGTATGTGGGATCTAGTCTGACTTGGGCAAAGGAGAAAGTAAAAAGAGGTAAAATTACCGCCTTGTGCTTGAGCAGTAAATCATCTGAAGGAGTATAAGTATTTCAAATGAAGCTGGAGATCCTGCCTCGACAGTTACAGATGATGAGTCTTTTCTGCTGTAAATCACCACAACTCCCAAGTGGCATTGATAGGTCTCAGTAACGGGGCTTTCCACCCCTAGAAAAGTGACAGCAGCAGTTATAGGAGAAATTTGATGACTTGAATGACAGGCTGCCAGGTGAGAGGACCAGAGGTTACATTTTACTAGCTAAGAATGAGCCAGTTTTACCTTCTCCCTCCATCTCTTTTCCCTCCCAAAGAGTGCACATGTAACACTTCCAGCTTCGTTCTCACTGCTGCAGCTACAGTTTCCATCCCTGTATTTATGCTGTTGCACAGTCCCACCCTGATGGAAAGCAAAACGGTTAGAGCAGTATAAGGCCCTTGGAGCTCTGTCAACCAAGTCTTTTGTTCTGGAGAAGATCAGACAGTAGAAAGCAGACCAGACGTTATACTGATCTACTCCCAATGCTCATTTATACCAATCTGAGACATAGGCACTCCGCAATGGAACAGGAATCTGTGTGTAAATGCCTCCATATGTTCAAAAAACACATAGATGTGGCCTTAGGGTGCACAGTTTAGTGGGCATGGTGGAGTCAGGTTGACAGTTGGACTGGGTGATCTTATAGGTCTCTTCCAACCTTAACGATTCTATAAACAGCAGTGTAATTATGAATCTGGGCCAGCTCCTCAGGGAAGCTGTGGCATTGGGCATTAGCTTTGAACAAGCCAAGATGGGGCATTGTTCCGGTATCAAACATGAAGTCAGAAGTGACGGCTGGGAGATCAAAGGCAGGTAGGAAGACCATGGGTATGTGCAATTACCTTCGATCTTGAAGTCTCATGCTTTTTCCAAGCTCTTACTGCTCAAGGAAACAATGGGCAAGCTCACAAGGACCATCTTCCTGGGTGGGTATCACCTCCTGTCCTGTATTTTAAAGGAGTGAGAAAGTCTTCAATCCTGGCATTGCCACCACTCAAAGCCAGTTACATTTTCAGAACTAGACGATTCCTCTGCTGTGCAGGACCTGGTTTCCCCTGACAGGTTTTCAGACAAGAAATTGATTAGATTCAATAGTCTTTTTTACTTCATTTTTTTTTCTCAACCAGCAAAGGCCTGCAAGGGAAGAATTGCCTCCAAATAATTGCAATAGAATGCAAATATTTACATAGAATGCAACTATGCACTGGCTGACTACTGACATGCTGCTGCCCAGGTGGTTTCCTGGTAGCTCCTAAAACATCAGGAATTGAGAGCACCAACAGAGAATTCATCTGCTTACAGGATTCTGGCCATATTCCTATTAAGACTGTGCAAGCATGACTCTGCTTAAAGTCTCACTACCGAGTATCAGGTTTTATTATAGTACTCTGTTATCCCAACAACATATTTAAAGAGGCAAAAATAACTTAATCTCTCCATTCAGCTCTAATCCCCCCATTCTCATGACACCAAGACACATAGAATCATAGACTCAATAGGGATTGGAAGGGACCTCGAAAGATCATCTAGTCCAATACCCCCTGCCACAGCAGGGCTTGAGGTGAGGAGAAAGTTCTTCACTGAGAGAGTCATTGGCCACTGGAATGGCCTGCCCGGAGAGGTGGTGGAGTCGCCGTCCCTGGCGCTGTTCAAGGCAGGATTGGACGTGGCACTTGGTGCCATGGTCTAGCCTTGAGCTCTGTGGTAAAGGGTTGGACTTGATCATCTCTGAGGTCTCTTCCAACCTTGGTAATATTGTGATACTGTGATACCTACACCAAGTCACACAGGAACATACCCAGGTGAGTTTTAAACGTCTCCAGTGAAGGAGACTCCACAACCCACCCTAGGCAGCTGGTTCCAGTGCTCTGAAACCCTCACTGGGAAGAAGTTCCTTCTCAGATTTATGTGGACCCTCCTACATTCCAGCTTGCACCCACTGTCCCTCGTCCTATCACTAGATGACACTGAGAAGAGCCTAGCTTCATCCTCCTGACACCCATCCCTCACATATTTATAGACATTAATGAGGTTACCCCTCACTCTCCTCCAAGCTAAACAGACCCAGATCCCTCAGCCTTTCCTCATAAGGGACTTGTTCTACTCCCTTCATCATCTTCATGGCTGGACATCCTCCAGTAGCATCATGTCCCTCTGGAATTCAGGGTCCCAGACCTGGACACAATACTCCAGATGTGGTCTCACTAGGGCAGAGTAGAGGGGGAGAAGAATCTCTCACAATCTGCTAACCATCCCCTTCTGAATGCTGTTGGCCCTCTTGGTCACAAGGGCACATTGCTGGCTCATGGTCATCCTGCTGTTCACCAGGGACCCCCAGGTCCCTTTCTCCTACACTGTTCTCCAACATATCAGTCCCCAACCTATACTGGTACCTGGGGTTGCTCTTGCCCACGTGCAAGACTCTACGATTACCTTTGTTATATTTCATTACGTTTCTCTCTGCCCAGCTCTGCAGCCTGTCCAGGTCTCACTGAATGGCAGCACAGCCTGTTGGGATGAATAATCGTCATTAATTAATAGATTGAATAGGACTGGTTCCAGCACTGACCCTTGGGGGACTCCACTAGATACAGGCCTCCAGCTAGACTCAGTGCCATTGAGCACCACTCTCTGGCTTCTATCCTGCAGCCACCTCACTATGCAATCATCCAGTCCACACTGCCTCACTTTGGCTGCGAGGATACTGTGGGAGACTGTGTCAAATGCCTTACTGAAGTTAAGATAGACCACATCCACCGCTCTGCCATCATCTATCCACCTGGTTATGCCCTCATCAAAGGCTTTTCATGACTTCCCCTTGGTAAAGCCATGCTGACTGTCCTTAATGACTCTCTTGTCCTTGATCTACTTGCCTGCAAAAGAAGCATCTTCTTAAACAAATCTTTAGGCAGAGCAATCTGCAGGACAATGAACATCAATAGAGCAAAGACCTCAACCATGTTCAAAACTCATTTCTCACAACTTTTGTCATTGCTTTAATCTATGCATTTAAAACCCTGAATATTGGCATTGCCACATACTGGTGCTCATGTCTCCTCTCGGACATTGGTTTGACCTGTGGTCTCTAAAACTGGAAGCTGAAGTAACAGAACAGGATAAAGAAGAAATCAGCTAAGTATACCCCAGCTCTGTAATACAGGAAGATGTGGAGCCCTGGTCAAAACTGGCATCTCTTCTATTACAAAAACAAGAAAAGATCAGGTTGAGAGAGATCAGTGTCTGGAAAACACTGAGGAAACTCCTGCTAAATCCTTTTAATTTCTTCTCCCTTTTTCTGTTCTATTGTTGAACTGTAATCAGCCTTAGGCAAGGGATTGGATGCAAGAAGCCTTCAGGATCTTGTTTCTGTTTGCAGACAGGAGTGACTTCGAATTCATGGGCTTTTCATATAAATTAAGGAGATGAGAAAAATCATAATTAATAATAACAGGAGACCAGCATCTCTTCTCTGACAGCAGTCAGTAGTAAAAGCTTTGGAAACAAGTATCAGAAAGGCAAGAGTGGCTGTCCTACGCCCAACCAACTTCTAGCTCACACTTTAGAAGTTCAAGGTCTTCTGAAGCCAGAGGTTGTACCTATATGGCTCCTGTACAGAACAGGCACTTTTTGCACTATTTTCCATGAGTTTGTTTAATTGTACCCTTTGAAAGTTTTAGGCACCACAACAGCATGAGGGAGGCACCCTGCAGTGCCATGAAGCCTCTCAGAAAAGTCGGAGATTTCCTTAGGTACCATCCAGTCCTGGTTTTATAGGATAAAGTGAAGAGTGGTTCCATGTTCACTTCACAAGAACTGAGGACTCAATCTTTCCTATCCTCTTTCCACCTATTTTCTTGCTCTCCTTGAGCTGCTCATTTCTTGGAAACCCAATGCTACATGTTATAATTATTTTTTAAATTATTTTATGTATATTGAAATATTTTATATATTAAAAAATTTAAAAATCTATATTAAAATATTTTTTAAAAAAATATTTTGCTACAGAAAAGAACATCCTTGATTTTGGAAGCACAGTTTTAATCCAAGTGGTGCAGATGTTTATAAATACACACCTGCATACAGACAGGACACTTGTCAAAACACATTCAAAGAATATCTGGGTTCTTTCATGTATTACATAGTCAGAGTGAAAATAACCAGCTATATTTAAACCAGACCCAAGCCCAGGGTAAATGATTTTAAAGGTCAGTTAAAGAACAGAAAATCTCACTAGCTAAGAGATAAAAAGCTCCCATTCATCCACAATCCCAATAGCTTGAACAGAGCAAAAGCACAGAATGAGAAACAGTAATTAAGTACAACTTCATGTAAAAATAATTGACAGCTCCAAGGTTCTGTACCTGCCAAGACCTGAGTGCAGATGACTGCATTTGGCCTACAGCAGTTGATGGAAACTCCATCACTCGCCACACTGATGTAGTTGTTTGGAAACCAGCAGCTCTTGGCAGACAAAACACATTTCAGCTTCTGTTGAATGACTGCACATCTGATGAGCAGAAGATGAGATAGGCCTATGGCTGGTGTTCAAATCTGGATTATGTTTTGGCTGTTGCTTAAAGTTCAGGTCTGAGGCCAAATGAAGGCTAGAATTGAGTCTGCAATATAATCCTGAAATCACATGGACTCTTCTCCTCAGGTATTGGACTTGGCAGCTGAGACCTGGAGGTATTTTCTCCCTTGCGATGATGACTCTTTCACTTTGGCAGGCACTGCTGTGCTTGCTGCATTCCTGTTATTCCGCCCCAGGTGACTCTGTTTCTGGAAAACTCTTATTTGACCACAACTTGAAAAGAAAGAGAGGGAAAAAAAGGGTGCCAAAACCCACAGATCAACTCTGTAGGATGCCTTTGAACCACAGAGTCCAGTTTTCTACTCTGACGCCTGCATGAGCTCAGCTCAGATCTCAGTGGAGTCCCCACAACAGCCACAAAGCAGAAGGAAGCATTCGCAGAGCTGAGACCCCACTGCAGCCACCCAGACTGAGCCAGGCAGGCGAGAGCAGTCCAAGCAGGAGAGCAATGAACATAGCCAGACAAATCCCTGAAGAAACACCAGGATTTGTTCTCTATGGTTGCTTGGAAAAGCTATTTCCAGATCTTAACTCAACACCTTCCTTCAACCTCAGAACACCTCCTTGGGAAAACATAATCACCTTCCAGGCTTGGGCCATATACAGAAATATCAGTCCACAAAGAATGTTATTTAGCACAGGTCACAGTTTAAAATGACATCAAAAATATCTGGAAGGGCATTCATGTTTCAGCTTTGCCATCAGCTCTAAGGTGAGGACACCTTGGTGCGCCTGCTCAAGGCAGGGATTTGTGATGTGCACCATGACATTTGTGAAATCAGCAGAAACCATGGCCCAGCCCCATTTCTTGTGAGACTGCTTTCTTTGCATGTCTGATGCACTGGGAACCCATTTGAAAAGCAGTGATGGAAAACTTGGAACACAAATGGAAGTGAAGAAAAGCTGTTGGTGTAATTTTACAGCGTGTGAAAGACTTAAAGCAAGAAACACTACCAGATGCCACAAGGAAACTACTTCCAATTAGTTCTGCTTTGTGTTATACCTACTGATGAAAAACAAAAACAAATTCATTCTGTCAACAACTCTATCTATAGCATAATCCTTAAATGAACTCATCCATCAAACTGGTCTCCTCTGGCAAAACACATTACAGTCCCTGTTCCTCAGCTGTGTGAATCAATCATCTGTTTCCCAAACCCATTGGTCAACATCTTGGGAACCCAATATGTTTCTATTGCACTAAACAAGCCAGCTGAAGGGCACCAACTTCACCACGGCACCAATGTACAAAGTGCCCATCTATTAGCAAACTCCATGATTTCAGGGGAGCTCTTCCCAGTCAAGGTTACATGGCAAATGCGCCTGGGCTGGAGTAAAAGCAAACCTCACTCTTCTTCTTTAAGCAGCAAATGTGGGATGTGCTGCTGCTCATGTCTGAGAAAGCAAGAGCACCAACGAACAAATCTGATTTTTGTTCTCAGTGGGCAGTTCAGAAGGTGGTCTTTGACATTTTAGAAGATACAGAGATCTATAAGTGCGCTTTTAAGATAAGGCTAATGGTTCAGATGGAAGCTGCAGCAGCAGAACCCCACTAAAGAGCATGGGCATCACTGGCAATGTTCAGTAGCACCTGCAGTACTTCTCAGTGTTTTATGTTCCTCCATCCTTGATGCACGAGGCTCTTGAAGAGATAGCACTGGAACAAGCTGCCCAGGGACGTTGTGGAGTCTCCTTCTCTGCGGACGTTTAAAACTCACCTGAATATGTTCCTGTGTGACTTTGCAGTATCACAGTATCACAGTAATGATAAGGTTGGAAAAGACTTTAAAGATCATCCAGTCCAACCTAAATCCAAATAAACCCAGTAATCCTAACATCTAACATCTAGATCATGCCACTCAGCACCTCATCCAGCCTAACCTTGAATACCTCCAGGTATGGTGACTCAACCACCTCTGTGGGCAGCCCATTCCAAAACCAGATCACTCTTTCAGTGAAAAATCTTTTACT
>VXBP01005328.1:0-20338 GCA_013400115.1 Rhinopomastus cyanomelas | reverse complement strand
TCAACTGACCCATCACACTTATTAACTTCTATGCATTCAAAACACTGTCTAACACAGACAGCCACACTGCCCCCTTTCTATCCTGCCTGTTCCGCTTGTAGAGCTTATACCCATCCACTGCAGCACTCCACTCATGACAGTCATCCCACCATGTTTCCGTGATGGTAACTACGTCGTAGCAGTCATGCTTCACAATGGCTTCAAGCTCCTCCTCTTTGTTGCCCATGCTACGTGCATTAATGTAGATGCACTTGAGCCGGGCTAGTGACTTCATGCCCAGTAGTGGCCTGCCACCTGTTTGGTCAACTTTGGCAGGTTCATTTTTATCCTCTTCCCCCTTCGGACCTAGTTTAAAGCCCTATCAATGACCCCAGCCATCTCATACGCAAGGATTCTTTTCCCCCTCTGAGACAGATGAGTTCCATCTGTTGCCTGCAGACCCCATGTAACATAAAGATCCCCATGCTCGAAAAACTCAAAATGCTGTCAGTGGCACCAGCCTCTCAGCCACTTATTAATCAGTTGGGTCTTCCTGCCTCTTTTGATATTCCCCCCTGTTACTGAAGGAATGGCAGAGAACACCACTTGGGCACCTGAGCCCATGAGTGATCTCCCCAGGGCCCTGAAGTCCTTTTTAATTGTTTTGAGGCTTCTCCCACTGCTGTCATCATTATCAATCTGAAAAACCAACAAGGGATAATAATCTGATGGCTGGACTAGACCAGGTAGTTTCCTAGTAAAATCTCTGTCTCTGGCCCCAGGGAGGCAGCAGGCTTCCCTGTGGTGTGAGTCAGGCCAGCATATGGGGCCCTCAGTTCCTCTGAGAAGGGAGTCACCAATTACAACTACCATCCTTTTTTTCTTTTTTTAACAAGTCTTAATGCATGGGGGAGACTGGCTAGCCCTGGGTGACTCCCCTGATGGACCTTCATCCCTATCATCATTCATTTGTACCTCCAATTCCAGAGTCCCATACTGGTTGTGCAAGGGCAAACAGGAAGGGGAAGGGGAGGGAGGCTGGGATGGGGGTCGCCTGCCTCGCCGAGCAGGGACCTGCTTCCATTCCCCCTTACTTCTTTGGATATCTCTGTTTATCTGGCTGCAAGAGAGGAAGGGTCCTCTTCTAATGGAGCCTCTGCTTTCTGTTCTGTTCTCAAGGATGGCGGGGCCTGACTCCACCAGTAGATCTCCCTCTCACATTCCCTTACTGACCTCAGCCTTTCAACCTCCTCCTTTAGCTCAGCCACTAGGCTGAGCAGATCATTCACCTGGTCATACCGGACACAGGTGCTACCTCCATCACCCTTCATTGGCACTGCTAGACTCTGGCATTCTCTGCAGCCATATACCTGGACACCAACGTGCTCCTGCAGGACCTCTGTCTGGGTTGCCATGTTCTTCTTCCCAGGAAGTTTAGTAGCTCTGGTCACAACCATCGCTGTCTGTTTTAATTTTTTTCTTTTTGTTAGTGAGACATCTCCTCTACCAATACCCTTGAGAGGAACGAGAAGTTGACAGCAGAGCTGGCCAAAACATAAAGCAAACAAGGCATGTATCACTGGAGGGTTAAATAATCCCCAGGCAGCCAGTAAAGTCAAGTTTGAACAACGAAAGCTCCCTGCTTGCCAGATGCTGGCTGCTGAGGGCATGTGTGCTGTGAAGCCAGGCTCTGGAAAGTCATCTGGTGCTTATCTTCTCTTAACCCAAAAATAACCACCACAAATCCCCTGGCATCACCATGGAGAAGCAGCCTCAGCATCTTTCCTTTGTCACAGGAGACTGCCCAGGAGCTTGCTTTCTTCTTTACTGAAGGACCTGCATGATGGGTCAAGGCCATTCACCTCTCTTGCCCTCACTGGCTCATTGTCAAAAGCTCATTTACAAGTGAAGCTAAATTCCCAGTAAAAATGTTGGCAAATCCAAGTGTTCCAGCTCCTGAGTCAGCCCCATGCTCTGCTCATAAAATGGCATTAAGCACCATGAGGTTTCTCACAGGGATGCACTGAGCAGACCTTTACTCTGCTTTTGTATGTCTCAGATTTGCTTCACCATCATGAGAAGTAAAAGCATTTTTCTTTTACAGCAAGAAATTCTTTCTGCTGGCACAACCTTAGAGCCTAAAGCCTCTGTACAAGTATCATGTCCTGCTAATTCATACCAAAGTGATGAAAATTTGGGACATGGCACAGTCCTACTGCTAACCTTCGGGCTCTGGAGTCAGATTTTGGTGCAGACAAAGGATTAGTTAAAAGAGACCTTAAAGTTCATCGCAGATATGTTAATTCTGATGGAGATAACCTGCTCCATGCAAGGAGAGATGAAAAATACCTTAAATGTTCATAGAGTTTTTCAGAAGGAAAGAATTACTTAAATGAGCAGTACTTAAATGAGCAGACAGAAACCCAACATCAAATCCAATCCCTATTGGTCACATCCCAAAAACCTCCAGGGAACACAGCAGCAGACATGGGCTTGGCTGCAGGGCTGGGGACACTTTGGAATTTTCCCTCTGCAAAGATGCTGGGGACAGGGCAACATTTTCCTACCTCAAACCCACCTCTGTTTTGCTGAGATGTTTTGGCATAACCAAAGCAGCTCAATCCAAGGGGAGCCATGCAATCCTCAAAACCGGCTTAGGTCAATAAGAAGGCAGCTGCTCAGCTCATAGCTGAGCTGCTCAACTCCATAGTTGATGGAGTGACAGGGGGCTTGCCCCGGCAGCATGTGGAGGACCGTATTGCAGACTCCCCTGACCTTACCATTGGGACATTTGTGCTCCTTGTCCCTTCATCCCACAGGGGACAACCCTGAAGACTTGTGCCCTTCACATCCCCAGGATGGCAATTGCCCCCCCAGTCTGGCGCTGAGACAAGCTATAAATAATGTCCCAACCTTCCCTCATCACTCAAGCCCCTGGCACCTCGGCAGCGGCCATAGCCTCTCTGCAGCAACCCAGAGCCCCGGGGGCACCACCTGCTTCCCCCTCCCAGCAGGATGCCCATGGATGCTCAAAGCCCCAGGGGTGACAGGACATCCTGGCTGACTCTCCCTGAGACACAGGCAGATTAGCAGATGTATTTTTCAAGCAGATCCTCTCCTACTCCCTCCAACTTTCATTCAGCTTACAAGAATTTAAGACAACTTGGCAGAACAGGCAGTATCTATATATAAACCTCAGAGGCCATTTTGTCAAACAAGCCCCACAGAGCAAATGGCCTCTGTACCTGGAATGTGGGTTTATGTAAGTGGTAGGTCAGCACAGCAGCTGCCCTCTCCTTACAGCACAATGGGGATAGCAGAGATGCCATCAGCACTGGTTTTTTCCTACCCTGCTGTGCACTAAAAAATTTATTCTAGGAACATTATGGAGCAAAGGAGTAAAAATAGATGTCTGGGTTCAGCAAATGGCTCTCCCCACTGCTTTTTTCCATCTCTTTTTGCAGAGAATAGATGCAAGGAAATTGTTGTGCTACCTTATTAAACTCTATGTTTGCTCAACAGCCCCTGTTAACAACCCTCGCTGCCTTCTGGGCTCATTTTATAAACAGTTCCAGCCTGGTCAGTTCTGCGGTTCCAGTTAAATATGAAATTATCAATCTTAAGCAGAGCAGCCTGAGTGAGAAGTGTCACAACACTGGCTTCAATGACCCCACTAGAAGCAAAGATTTGCTAATCACTATCGGCAGCAAATAATTATCCACACAATGAAAAAGAGTCAGAAATAGGATTTACTCTGCTCCAGAACCTCTTGCCTGTGGTGAGCAGCCTGCAGAACTGCCTTGGACACCCATCCCAGACCCTCATGGTCTCACCTGCTAGGTGCTAAGCCCCAAATGTTCCCCTCAGACTGAAGCTGGGTAGGAGGCAGCTCCCTCAGCAGAAGTTTGGTCTCGGTGAAGCTCACCAGAGAACAATCTGGACAGAGCTGCTGGGATACAGCAACAAACCCTGCAACTGCCATGCCTGGGCAATATACCTGTTGCAGGGCATGCAATGGATAACTTTACCTGTTCCCCAGGGAAGAGACACTAGTTAAATAACCCTGGTGTTAATGCTGGTGGAGTCATTTCAGTGAAGCTGCCTCGGGGGTGTGGCACTGGCACTGGGAATGTCTCCCACACACCGAGCCACCCCCTGTGGCTCTTCTAGATCCGCAGGGACAGGTGAGTGTGTTTATGGCCAGCTCAGGAAGGGATGAGTGACAGCCTTTGACCTTGGGCTCTCCTCTGGTTTCCTTGAGAGTAGAGGATAAGGCTCCAAGATGGGCCACTGCAATAGGGCCATTGCAGGGGGTGAGGGCAGACGAAGCAACCCTCGCAGTGGGGAGCAGGCAGCTGGGACACAAGGGTGACAGAGCAGCCATGCTGATGGCCCTCTTCACAGCAGGGTTGGTGCTACAAGCCTTCAGTCATACCATGCTCCAGGGCAGCAGAACAAAGTTGCAGCAGGCAACCCAGCAAATCCTGCTTTCCTCCTCCCTTTCACTTTTGGCCACCATCCTCCTGCCACAGGGGACACAACAGGGCCAGGGAATCCCTTTGCCTTAAAGATCTTTAGCCTTTGCCTCTCTATAGCTGGAGCAAAATGCAGCAGCCCCACATCCACTTCTAAAACCCGCCCAGTTGTGCCAGACAAAGGAACTTGTCTCTTTAGGGGTTGGAACCTGAAGATTCAGGTTTCATTCAAAGCCTCCAGCATTTAGGCTCCCAAAATCTTTCCTTTCAGCAGGGCAACAGCTGGAAAGAGTACTGATCCTCAGGCAACCCTGTCACCCTTGAGAGCTCTTATTATCACTTGACGTCCCCAGAGAGTAACCAAGTGCTGAGCTGGGACCGTTTTGCCTGAGCCCAGAAAGCAACCAAATCCTGGGGCAGGCTCAGCCATATCATCCTCCAGAGCTGAGCTGGCAGGGGATGGCAAAGAGCTTTTAAATTCACCAAATCACCACCAAAACCTCAATTGATTTACAGCCAACATTCATTGAATCCTACTTTTTACATCTCCCCAGACAAGCATGTTCCCTCTGCAGAGCAGAAAAGGACTTCCATCCCCACCTTCCCAAGAGCTCATTTAACAGTAAGCTGGGGAGATCAGAGGGACAACAAGGAATTTTAATAGAAGGCAAATCAAGAACTTTATAACTCACATCCCTATGGATTTATATGGCCAAGGCTGTTCCACTACCCTTTCACAGGGGAGAGATCCCTACAGAAAACACATTCAAAGGACTGATCTAACTCTCCTTGAAGTCAGAAGTAAACCCTGAAAGTCAAAGCTGGGGCTAAAATGTGCACAAAACCATCAAAACTAACAAAGTCACCATTGAAAACATGCTGGAGGGATAACCCTGAGCTGTCAAAACACTAACTTATGCGGGGTTTCTTTGTGCACAATGAAACATTTTTAAAGGACTCTATTTCTCAGCATTAAGGTTCATTTCAAATCAAAGAATTTCACTGGGTCTCTCCCGGGACCCTTAAAGACCTCATGCTTGCATTCCACCCCAACGGAAGAAGCATGGAGTGGTGGGGAAAGGCTTGAGCCAAATATTTCTCCTTTTGCTGGATACTGGAAGATGAGTGGTGACACCTCAGCTCAAATGTAAAGACTTTGTTTAGGCAAGATGTGGGAAACATGATGATTCTGATCATTTTGTTTTGGTGGAACAGCTTTAACGGCTGAAAGAAGGGTGGAGAAGCAGGGCATGAAACAATAGGAAAAAGGGCAGTGGTTTTAAGCTGGAAAAGGGGAGATTTAGGTTAGACATCATAGAATCATAGAATCATTAAGGATTGGAAGGGACCTCAAAAGAACATCTACTCCAATACTCCTGATACAGCAGGATCACCTAGACCAAGTCACACAGGAACATATCCAGGTAAGTTTTAAACATCTCCAGTGAAGGAGACTCCACAACCACTCTGAGCAGCCGGTTCCAGCGCTCTGTCACCCTCACTGGGAAGAAGTTCCTTCTCAGATTTATGTGGAACCTCCTATGTTCCAGCTTGCACCCATTGCCCCTCGTCCTATCACTAGATGACACTAAGAAGAGCCTGGCTCCATCCCCCTGACACCCACCCTTCAAATATTTATAAACATCAGTGAGGCCACCACTCAGTCTCTTCTTCTGCAAGCTAAATAGACCCAACCTCTAAAGGGCTCTACGCTACATTCATAGCTCTACGCTGGACACCCTCCAGCAGCTCCACATCCCTCTTGAACTGAGAGGCCCAGAACTGGACACAATACTCCAGATGTGGTCTCACTAGTGCAGAGTAGAGGGGGAGCAGAACCTCTCACAATCTGATAACCATCCCCTTCTGAATGCTGTTGGCATTCTTGGCCACAGGAGCACACTGTTGGCTCATGGTCATCCTGCTGTCCACTAGGACCCCCAGGTCCCTTTCTCCTACACTGTTCTCCAACAGATCAGTCCCCAACCTATACTGGTACCTGGGGTTGTTCTTGTTCACTTGCAAGACTCTACAATTACCCTTGTTATACTTCATTGCATTTATCTCTTTCCAGCTCTCCAGCCTATCCAGGTCTTGCTGAATGGCAGCACAGTCTGTTGGAGTGTCGGCAACACCACCCAGATTTGTGTCATCAGCAAACTTGCTGTCAGCTCACTCTAATCCCTAATTCAAGTAGTTAATGAATAGATTGAATAGTACTGGTCCCAGTAACAACCCCTGGGGCACTCCACTAGATACAGGCCTCCAACTAGACTGATTGGTGCATAGTTACCAGGGTCCTCCTTCTTACCCTTTTTGAAGATTGGAGTGACATTTGCTGTCCTCCAGTCTCTAGGCACCTCTCCTAATCCCCATGACTTAGAAAAGATGATAGAGAGTGACCTAGAAATGCCTTCTGCATCTACCTCAGCACTCGTGAGTGCGTCTCATCAGGGCCCATGTATTTGTGTACATCCAACTTTGCTCAATTTATCCCTAACCCAGTCTTCATCAACCAAGGCAGACTTCTCTCTTGCCTCCACTCCTTCTGGAGCCTTAGTAGGGTGGGGTTTGATATGAGGACAGCTCCCAGAAGTACAGACAGAGGCAAAGAAGGTGTTCAGTATCTCTGCTTTCTCTGTATCCTCTGTCTCCAGGGCACCAACCTCATTCAGCATGGAGCCTACATTGCCTCTAGTTTTAGTTTTACCTGCAATGTATTTGAAGAAGCTCTTTTTGTTGCCCTTGACCTATCTTGCAAGTTTTAATTCCAAGGAGCCCTTGGCTTTTCTAGTTGCATCCTACCTTCTCTTACCAGAGCCTTATAATCACCCCAAGTTGCTATCCACTCCTTTCATGAACTATAGACTTTCTTCTTCCTCTTCAGTTTGCCCAGTAGCTTCCTGTTTAACCATGCAGATTTCTGGCTCCCTTCCTTGACTTCTTTCCCATTGGGATGCTCTTTTCTTGTGCTTCAAAAAAGTAGTCTTTGAATGTTAACCAGCTACCCTGAGCTCCTTTACCTGCCAGTACCCTGTCCCATGGGATTTCCCTTAGCAATTGATGAAAAGGCTAAAGTTGGCCCTCCTGAAGTCCGGGGTTGTGATTCTGCTAGCTATTCTGTTCCTGCCACATGAGACGCTCAACTCCACCATCTCATGGTCACTGCAACCAAGGCTGCCCTCAACCTTCACTGCTTCAGCCAGACACCCCTTGTTGGTGAGTACAAGATCCAGCAGCGCTCCTCTCCTAATGGGCTCCTCCACCATTTGCATCAAGAAGTTGTCACCAATGCACTGGAGGAACCTCTTGGACTGTGGATGGATGGCTGGTCTTCCAGCAAATATCAGGGTAGTTAAAATCCCCCATAAGAACCAAGGTCTGTAGCTGTGAGGCTGCTGTCAACTTCCTCATTCTGATCTGCGGCCTGTAATAGACACTCACCACAGCATCACCCATGCCAGCCTGCCCCTTAATCTGCACCCACAAACTCTCAACTCTCTCTTCATCTGCCCCTTGACAGAACCCAATACATTCTAGTTGCTCTCTCAGGTAAAGAGCAACTCCACCACCTTATCTTGCTGATCTGTCTCTCCTGAAAAGGACATAGCCATCCATGACCACATTCCAGCCATGTAAGCTGTCCCATCGTGTCTCTGTAATTGCCACCAGATGATAATCACCTGAATGGACACTCTTCCTGCTTACTCCCAATGCTGCATGCGTTGGTGTACAGGCATTTTAGGGGACAAGCTTAGCACTCCGATTTCACCCAAGACGGTGAAAGGACACCCGTTTTCATTAAGACCAGAGCTCTATCCCACTGGTGCGTACCCATCAACTATCCCATCAGGCTTTGAATCTAGATGGAAATCCTCTGAATGAGCCCTGCCAGCTCCTGCCCCAGAATGCTTTTTCCCCTCTGAGATAAATCTCTCCCATGTGTACCTGTCAGATCTGGTATTTTATAGAATCAGACATTATCAAAAAACCCAAAGCGCTGCCTGTACCACCAGGCCAGGCATTAATGGACTGAGTCCTTCTATTCTGGCCTGTGTCCTCACCCCAAAATGGAAGTAATGAAGAAAATGCAATTTGTGCCCCAGACTCTTTTATCAAACATTCCAAGGCCTTGTAGTCTTTCTCCATTTCCCTCAGGCTACAGAATACAGCTTCCTCCCCACCTGTCTGGAAGATCAGCAGTGGGTAATAATCAGCTGATCTCACCAGCTTGGGGAGCGTCCTAGTGATATCTGTAATTTGGGCTCCAGGTAGACTGCAGACTTCCCTGTGATGAGGGTCAGCTCTGCATACTGGGCCCCCAGTCCCTCTCAGGAACGAGTCTCCGATAACTAGGACCCTTCTCTTCTTTGTGGAGGAGGTCATCATATTACTGGGAGATTTCCCAGATTTATGCGACCTTGCTAGGACCTCCAGTCCTCTATATCCTTATTAGACTGGCTGTCTTCCAGTAGGGGCTGATATCTATTAGTGGCAACTGACAAAGTGAGGCAGTCAAGGGCAGTGCTTGCCTTCTGTCATGGCCCTTCACTTTGCTCCACTCACCCCTTCTACTTGGGCTTCTGTCCTCTGTCTGAGAGTTGCAGGATACTTGGGGTCCTTGTTTCTAGCTCTTATTTGGCTGCTGTCCAGACTGGCTCCAACAGCCTACCTCTATTTTAGCCTCTCCAATTCTCCTGAGCCTTTCTACTTCCTCTTGTAGCTTTTCAACCTGGTCTTGCAGATGTGCTGCTCAGTTAAGCAGATAATCTACCTGCTGGCATCGTACACAGCCAGGAAAATTTGAGTGGCTGTTACATTCCTGGCAGCCTGTCACCTGCACTGCCTCATCATGTTGGGGGACCTCTTTTTGAGTTCCTATATCCATGTGCATTGGTGACCATAGCTTGGTTTTCCTCTGCTGCCGCATTGTTACCATTGGTTTGGGTTTTTTTGCCCCCTGGTGGCTGAAGAGGCTAAAGCAACTAAAGCCACTAGCGCTCTCGCTGCTGCGTGTGGTCTGCCCAGCTTCCCCGCAAGACTACCCAAACCTCAGCAGCTGCCTCTCAGCTTCCCCCAGCTTTCCCATTCAGGGAACCCTCAGATCACCAGAAACCTCGGTAAAATAGCCTTCGAGGACCAGCGCGCTCGCTTCTGCATGCAGTCTGGAACAGGTTGCCTAGAGAGGTGATGGAGTCCTCCTCCTTGAAGACATTCAAGGTCAGGCTGGATGGGGCTCAGGGCAATCTGGTCTAGTGAGTGATGTCCCTGATTGTTGTAGAGGGGTTGAACTAGGGACCTTTGGAGGTCCCTTTCAACCCTATGATTCTAAGAAGGTCAAACTCTGACTTTCAGAAGTTTTCGAGAAAGAAGACCTGTCCATGGTTTCCATGTATCTTCAGCCTAGGTTTTGCATCCCCTGGGAAATCACCATTCCTTGGCTCCTGATCCATAAAACCTATAAGATTGAGAAATGGAAAGACATTAGTCTTCAGCTAATATCTGGCAGGTAGGGTGAGGCAACATCTCTCTACCACTGTTAGAATAATGTCCCTGTGAGAAAGGACCAGATTAATGTTCCCTTTAATCAGATTGTTCCAGAAGAAATTATTTGTAAACAGCAGTGGAAACAGTGCCAGCAAGTACCAAAAGGAAAATAGTACCATTCCAGCAATTTCAGAGCTGGCTCCAGCAGTGACGCTGGTGAACATTAAAACTTCCCAGATCCATGCAGCTCTCTCTCCCAGCATGACTGCCAGGAAGCACCGTGGACCTCATGGGGCACACCTCATTGTGCAAAGACATGGACTCTTCTCCCTTATCCCATCTGGTGGTTATGTTGTGCAAGAGGCCTGGTTGCCCTTGATGGTATCACTGCTTGAGTAACAGCTGAGGCTCTTCTTACTCATCCCCACTTCCAACACTTTCTGTTCTTTTTGAGAAGGCATGTGCTGCTGTAGCACCTGGCAACTTCAGCGTGGCATGGGAATGACTCTGTTGGCCTCCATGCCCACCAAATCTGAAGCATCTCACTTTCATGCTACAGAGTTCATAAAGAAATATCTGTTGATACAATAAAATGGCTTTAGCTCTTCACTCTGTCTTTCCTTACTACTACTGCCTGGCAAGATGCAGTCTGCAAGTTGGACCTTGTTGTGAGGCAATACTCCTGAGAAGAGCATATGTTCATGGAAGGGCAGAAGGACCAACATCCTGAAGATGCAGAAATGTTTGAGGCATGAAATTCCATACCCAGTCCTTGAGAAAAATGTGCATGCTGACCCCTGTACTCAAACATGTAGGCAACATCAAAAAGGCAGTAAAGGCTATAAATCCGTCTGGAGTCTGGGGGGAGGACTGTATTGTGGAAGCATCAAGTCTCAGACACCTTCTAGGAACCGCAACTCTCTCTGTTGGAGCAAAGTCACCTCCAGACAGACTTTTCATCTGCAGGTCCATGCTGGTTATGTCTGGGAATCCCAGCACATAATTCTGCCTATAGCTGCTCTCTGCGTCTCAGAACTCCAAGCCCTGAAGAACTTGGTCAGCAACCAGGCAGTGTCTGAAAAGACAATGGCCTGTAATAACCACCCCGAACTTCCAGAGCTCATTAACTCTTATCTGGCCAGATAGCAATTTGCAGTACACTGAGCAATAATTTCCATCCTTGGTCTCCAGAAAAGTGGTTCTGCACCCATAGTGATTACCCACCCCACCAAGGACCCTGTTCTAGTGCCTTTGCTTACATCATGCCAGAAAAGTGAGATGGAAGTCAGATAGGGAAGGCATTAATGGCAGTGCTGTGAAGGCCCAACAGTGCAAACCTTCCCAAAATGAACTGTCTTGACCTTCACCGGGCTGACAATAAAAGTGTGACATCATGTGCAAATGAGCTTTAAATCTAAACCAGGTGCAGAGATCTGCCTGGCGTCGTGCAGCTGCTGTACAAACCACCAACAGGCTAGCAGTGATGCTGGAGGCAAGAAAAATGCCAAGCATGGACAGGACTCACTGGGCAACAGGAGCAGGTTCAGGCAGCTGGCACCACGCAAGACCAAATTCTGCATTGCTCTTGAAGAAGCCAGAGTTTTTGCTCTTTGGTACCAGTTCTGGTTGGGGCTTGCATAAATTTGCTTATACTCATTTCCATGTGTATGAGCATTGACACAGCTCTGGAATTGAGCCAGCAGCACAATAACAAGGATTTCTCATTTTTGCTTGTATTTGGGACTCCCTTAGACCTTGCAAAGTGCTGGGAGGTTGTCAGTGACAGCTAATGGAAAGCACCAGGATTTGCAGACAAAAAAGCATATCCCTGCTCGAGAGTTCTTCCTGGGCACATATCATACTACAAGAACAAAATGTTCTGCTTTCCCTGGCTTATCATTGCTTTCCTGCACAGGACTTTTCACAAGCAGTTTCCACGAACAGCTTTTCACACTCCTGTTGCTGCCAGGGCAGCCAGGCACCCTGTGTCCATGTCAGGGCTGGCACAGGTACAAGCTATACAGCTCCAGACACCAAGAGCCTTTCTTCTGCCTCTTAGCTTAGAGAGGGGAACCGAACACCACAGAGGCAAGTTTGCGTTCAATGACACCAATCATAGAATCATTAGGGATTGGAAGGGACCTCGAAAGGTCATCTAGTCCAATACCCCTGACACAGCAGGATCACCTAGAGCAAGTCACACAGGAACACATCCAGGCAATTTTTAAACTTTTAAATTTTTAAAAGCAGGTCAAGGGAAGTGATTCTACCCCTCTACTCCGCTCTGGTGAGACCCCACCTGGAGTACTGTGTCCAGTTCTGGAGCCCTTATTACAAGAAGGATGTGGACATGCTGGAGCATGTGTGTGCAGAGGAGGGCCATGAGGATCATAGGATCATAGGATGTTAGGGGTTGGAAGGGACCCAAGAGATCATCGAGTCCAACCCCCCTGCCGGAGCAGGACAAAACTATCTAACACAGATCAGAGGGCTGGAGCACCTCTCCCACGAGGCCAGACTGAGAGAGTTGGGGCTGAGAGAGAGTCTGGAGGAGTCTCCGAGGTGACCTTATTGTGGCCTTCCAGTATCTGCAGGGGGCCTACAAAAAGGCTGGGGAGGGACTTTTTAGGATGTCAGGTAGCAACAGGATGAGGGGGGAATGGGGCAAAGCTGGAGATGGGTAGATTTAGAGTGGATGTGAGGAGGAAGTTCTTCAGCGTGAGAGTGGTGAGAGCCTGGAATGGGTTGCCCAGGGAGGTTGTGAAGGCCCCATCTTGGAGGTGTTTAAGGCCAGGCTGGATGAGGCTCTGTCCAGCCTGATCTAGGGTGGAGTGTCTCTGCCCGTGGCAGGAGAGTTGGAACTGGATGATCCTATGGTCCCTTCTAACCCTGACTGACTGCATGGCTTGGTCTAGGTGATCCTGCTGTGGCAGGGGGATTGGACTAGATGATCTTTCAAGGTCCCTTCCAATCCCTAATGATTCTGTGATTCTATGAGTTGGTAGCAGCTTCCTGAACAACATCTCACATCCACTTCAACCTAGGTGCTGCAAGACATCACCAGAACAGAGCTGGGATCACACAGAACTGTGTGAATGATGAAGATCACCAAACCTGGAGAGATGCCCTTCCCTGGTGGGAATAATGCTGCCGCACTACTACACGTGGGAACCAACTGCAGAGACCAGCATGTTTGGTTATTCCACTAAGCAGGCAAGGTAAGCACAGAGCAAAGATGATGACTACGTGAGTTACACAAGTTCTTTATTTTCTGCCTTTCTTCAGAACAGGCCCTGACTGTTCCACAAGGAATCTGAGGTAGGGAGAACTCATCAGGAAATCTGTTGTACAACAGACTGGATTGACACAAGCTGGGCCATTTTCACGCACAGGTAATTATTAAGAATTCCAATCCCATGTGAAGCATGGCTGGATGATGCCTACTGAAACACAAACACCAAAACCACCACAAACTGTAGGAATTAAGGAACACTTTCGTAACACTGAAAATTCTGCCTCCTCCAGCTGTTACTAGGAAGCAGCAGTAAACGCGTCCAAAGGTTTTGCAGTGTGAAGAGCAACTTTCAACATGACAGTCAATTGTAGGATGACAATTGCAGGATGACAAATGTGAAATTAAATCTAATTGTGAAAGGAGATCTACAGTAATTAATAATACTTGAGCTCCTGAATTGATCTGAAGTTCAATCTTTATTGAATGATTAGGATGGCCACTATAGAAACAGTGACGCCAATGAAAGTACTTCATATTCTTCACGAATAATCCTCAAAATTAATTTTAGAAATTTATTTTTAACAAGATAGTCCATACTGGCTAATAAAAAACACCCACACAGGTCTCCAACCTATACTCCAACTCTATACCTGTCCAAAAGAGCTGTCTATGGAAGCCTCAAAACAGGCAAGTGTGAACTGACAGCTTCACTATATCCTCATAGCCTCCATGGACTACAGCTGGAGCCCAAATTTCCAGATCCACATACAAAGCACAGGAAATGCAGTAATGAAGTATAAGCCCATATTCTCTCTCATGCAGGCAATATGTTACAAGCTGCCCAAGGATTTAACATTTACTTTAGCAGCTCTGTCGGACAGGTCCCATTGCACCACTGCATTTTCATTCCCATCGGGAGGACTGCCAGGGCAGGAAATATGGCACCTTCAGTACAATACCGTGTGAACTCCAAATCAGCACAGGCTTCCCATGTTGCAAAGTTAAGGTGCCTCCATATTTCAGAAAGATAAAGTCTTACAGGAACAGATGAAAGACCACTGGAAAAGGTCTGCCCACACTGAGCACTGATGAGCAGGGTAGACCCTTAGAGAATGGACAGGGTATGGATAAAGTAGTGCTTTTCCCTAATCAAAACCCTCTCACCAAGGCTGTTCTTCCTGTAACCATCAATGCGACTGTTCACTTCACAGCACATTCCCGCCCAATACCATGTATCCAGACCAAGAGAGTTGGTTTTTATTGCTATGAAAATCAATGTCTTAAGATACAAATTGCATAAAACCATGGGAGTAAAACGTGAGTCTTTGTCACCACACAGAGGCAGGTTCAGAGCACTTCTGCTTTGCTCTCCTTGTTCCTACAATGCTGTTTACAGAAGACGTTCTCCACACCCAGCTTAACACAGCCCATCTGACACTTGAGCAGCCTTCAAATGGACAAGGAATGGAAACAGGAGGAAGAGAGAAAACAAATGAAAGGCAACCAGTTCATTTTAATCTTTTACACTATCTTCATCTGGGGAAAGGCAACCTTTCAAAGCAAACTCAGAGTTGCTATGGGACCTTTTATCAAGTCCCATCAGGTCTTCAGAAAAGAAGGCTGAAAAACATTTACTACAGGTAACGAAGGCGAACCACTGAAATTTGTAAATCTGGAAATTCGGGGGGGGGGGAAATCTGTACACAAGAATAAAGCAAAAGATGTATTTAGCAATGTGTCCTTACTCTGCTTTTTCACCATGGAGGATACGCATATCTTGTTCTAAATTTGGAAATGAATTTTTTTTTCTCTTTATGCCCTCCATATTTTTCTCCATGTTTTAAATTACGTAGTGCAGAAGCTTAAAAGTAACAGCATTTCTACCTCCTCTTCAGATGAAAGAGAAGATACACTCTGTGAGCCCTGCACTGCCAATCCCTTCTGCATTGCAGCCAAAATGTAATAATAGAGCTCCGGCAGAGGTGTGAATTGCTTCCACTCATCCTCACCCAGTATTAACTTCCTACACTGCTATTCAGCATTCCAGAGGCTACCTAGCAGGGCAGTTAGTTAATAGCTAGGCTAGTTAGGATAATACTCAGGGATTAGGAACAATAATGCATTGAGTTCTGTAACATGACAGGAATCAACTGTAAAATTAATACTGTATTTCAGGTATCTTCTCACAGTTTTTAATACAATGTACATAAGAGAGAGCAAAAGCTTAGTAAAACTTGGCTGACTCTCTACACCTTCACCGATAGTCTAAGTCCTCAGTGTTAAGTCTTGCCGGTTAGAGTTAGAATGAAGTGACACTGTGATCATGATTACTGCTCAACAGTATGCTGCAAGAGTATATGAGAAATAGCTTCCATAGAGTTTCTTAATGTTCTGTATTTGGTGAAATCATGTTTCCTTATGGATATTCCTGCATCAAACTCTCTTCCAGCATACAAGGAGCTAACTCGTCTGGGCTGTGAGGATGTTTACATTTCCCTCCTGTGCACAGCAGGGTGCGCAGGGCAGGGGGGTGGAGGTGGGTGGGGTGCGGAAGTGAGGGGGAGAGGTGGCTGCCACAGGGGACAGGTTGAGCAGGTGGGGCGGGCCGAACATATTTTGGGGTCCTTAACTGGGGACAGGGTATTCCTTTTCCCCTCTTCTTTGTACCCCCTCCATGTTTGTGTGTCTTGGGAGTCTGGTTCTGGTTTCGTTTCGGCCAGTAGCACACTGCGGCCTGTCTGTCCTTCTGTGGCTCTCTGTCCCTCTTCTACTTAACAACCCCCTTTTTTCCCCTTCCCTGTTCTAGTCTTCCTTGTTATCTTCCTCTTATCTCTATCCTTTCCCGCAAATTTTCGGACTGATGCCCAGGAAACTACTTAAATTGAATATTTAAATTTTGCCTAGGAGATTCCCAGTCTTTCCTTTTTAGTCCTGCATCGTCTGTGGTTTTTAACATCTCTTAGGAATCAGAGGTTATCAAGTCTGGGCAGGGGGAGGGGTGGACCTCAATTGAGGAAGAATATACTTTTTTTTTTTGCTGTTCCCCTTACCCTTTCCCATTTTTTTTTTTTTTGGGGGGGGGTCTACTTTATAAAGTCTTTAATAAAGTGTAACGAAGCTTAATATTTCTAATTCCAGTTTCCGAATGTGTGTTTGCTTTACCTCTTTTCTCCCCCTCCAGGGGGTGGGAGGACATTTCCGTCTGCATGGTTGAGCAGATTATAATTTTGTGGGCTAACCTGGTGCTAAACCGTGACACTTAATACATCTTTCTACTAAATCCTAATGTCAGAAGAAACCCTACAGATCACGCTCATGGATGTAAGGTCTCCAGTTTCCCTAAAAGATTTTGGTTCAGTCAGACAGGAAATAATTCCCTGATATACAGCTGTCACTGCTTCCTCAAGGTATATTGGCTTTGTAAGGTAAACGTTTAGCTACAGCCAGAGACACCCTGAGTGGCCAAATCCCTATAGCATAATAAAGCCTGTGAAATACATTCATGAGGGTGGCCATATGCAGGAAGATGACTACAACTGGCTATCAAGAGTTAAACAACCTGGGACAACTGTGAATAAAAGCAAGATGGAGACCTTCAACCATCAATACTCACACAATGCTGAGAAAGCCTGATCAATCCCTGTGCTCACTTTTCTTGTCTCTTAAATGAGCTCACTCAAAAACATGCTACATCTTGCTGGCTTTCTGCAGGTCAAACACACTAACCAGGAGCCACTGCCAGTGTCATGGAAGTAGCTCTAAACTGCTGGCAAGGAGCAGACATGCTGTTCCTGGTACCAACAAACTATTAAATGGCTCACCTTGTCAAATCTCTGCTACAAAAATTATTATAAAAATAACTGCAGTATTCTTCAGGGGTCCTTCTCTTTGGAATTCTATCAAAACTTGTGAACTAGTTCCCAGCCTCACCAGACGTCTCTGTTTCTGTATTAAACTGCTAAATGGAAAGCTATTTCTCAGGCAAAAAAAAAATTCCTGAAGCAGTACCAAGAGGTACCATCTGGGTGCCTTTAGGGCACCTATTGAAAAAATAAAAGCCTCTTACAGATTCTGTGACAGCTGTGTGATCTGTCGGCATGAGAAATCGCAGTTTGTCAGCTCAGGAATAGAAAAGGTCATTCTGACTCCGCTATTTGATGTTAAACAGCTGAGGATCAAGGACACGCAATCAGGATCATGTCAAAGTTATCAAACAGAAAGAGTTAGTCGCAGTCAGATCTCACAGAGCGACAGAGCCGGAGCCAGTACCGAACACTGTTTATTGAGGTTTTTGACATGGCTGGGGGCTGCCCTTGGCCAGATTACATTGGGAGAGGAAAGAGGGATCCAATAAAAGTCAAGACTCTCTCAGGGTAGAAGTCAATCAGGGACATGGTAGGGTTCAAACCCCGGGATCTTTAAAAGCGGTGAAACAGGAAGTTGCACTCAGACCACACAGAGCAACAGAGCCAGCCACTTCAAGCTACAAGGGGGCAAAAAAAAGGTGTCCACCTGGCAGCAGAAAGATGTGTAACCCAAAAAGTAGTCTCCCAAGCAAGATGACGCTGTGCAGGTGACAGGCTCCAGTGAAAAATCAGTCTGTCACTCATCTCAGGCAATGTATGGTGTGAGCAGGTAGATTTTCTGCTTAACTGAGCAGCACACTGGAAGACAGTCAGTCTAATGAGGATATAGATCTATTAATTGATGACTTGGATGAAGGGTTAGAGTGCACTGTCAGCAAGTTTGCTGATGACACAAAGCTGGGTGCTGTCACCAGCACCCCTGCAGACTGTGCTGCCATTCAGCAAGACCTGGACAGGCTGGAGAGCCGGGCAAAGAGAAATGTAAGGAAGTATAACAATGGTAAATGCAGAGTCTTGCATGTGGGCAAGAACAACTCCAGGTACCAGTACAGGCTGGGGACTGACCTGTTGGAGAGCAGTGTAGGAGAAAGGGACCTGGGGGTCCCTGGTGGACAGCAGGATGACCATGAGCAAACAGTGTGCTCTTGTGGCCAAGAATGCCAACGGCATCCTGGGGTTGATCAGAATGGGTGTGGTTAGCAGACTGTGAGAGGTTCTTCTCCCCCTCTACTCTGCCCTGGTGAGACCACACCTGGAGTATTGTGTCCAGTTCTGGGACCCTCAGTTCAAAAGGGACATGGAGCTGCTGGACGCAGTCCAGCGTAGAGCAACAAGGATGAAGGAAGTGGAGCACCTCCCTTATGAGTAGAGGCTGAGGGATCTGGGTCTGCTTTGCTTGGAGAGGAGGAGACTGAGTGGTGACCTCATGAATATTTATAAATACTTGAAGGGTGGGTGTCAGGAGGATGTACCCACGTTTTCTCAGTCTCATCTAGTGATAGGACAAGGGCCAATGGGTGCAAGCTGGAACATAGGAGGTTCCACATAAATATCACCTAACGGCAGAACACAACATCTGCTCTTGGAGAGTCACCATTCCAGCTGCCTCCCATCCATTCGTCTCCGAACTAGCTCCCAACAGATCTCATATCCACAGCTCCTGCTACCTCCGCCTAAAGCTCTCTCACTTTCAGCCAAAGTGAACTCTTATTCTCCTTTCTTCTGCAGACCGTGGCTATGACAATTGTTTTTTGGCTGGTAGACAACCTCCTCTGTGCCTTCCAAAAGCACTTATTAAATAGAAAGAAAAAAACCAAATTTCTTCTTCACCCACTTGAGTCCTGCTACCCTTAACTTAAACTCTAAAAGCCGCAGACCATGGGGGTAAAAAGGAAAGAGAGTAGTGTATTAGCCAGTGCTTATTTCTCTTTTCATGAGGAATTGAGCACTTTCCTATGCCTGATCCAGGAACAGTGAGAGAGAAAGACAAACGGAGAGAAATGGAGCAGAAGTGGGGAGGTGAGATGGGGTGGAGGGGAGCGAAAGAGGGACAAAGAGCCACAGAGGGACAGAGAAGCTGTGAAATGCTGTGGGCCAAAAATAACTGAAACCAAGCTCCCAAAACACACAAAAAGGGAGGGGGTGCCAAGAAGAGGGGAAGAGGAAGACCTCATCCCCAGATAAGGACCCCCAAATTTGTCTGGCCTACTCCACCTGCTTAACCTGTCTCCCCTGTGCCCTCCACTTCTGTATCCCCTGCCTGTTCTGCTTCCTAACTCCCGTGCCACACTGCGCCAGAGGAAAAAACATTTCCGCAGCCGAGACTGACGGTGAAGTCCTTATATGCTGGAAGAGAGTTTGATTCCGGAATACCGTGAACAAATACAATTTCACCAAATCCGTAACACCCTGGCATCCGGGGACCTCCTGGCGGCCAATGCAGTTGCGGGAGAGCTTGATCTTTTGCACTGCCCAACCTACCCTGTGCACAGGTTAAACTGGAAGCACGCTTTAGGCTCGTGTTGTGAACATGCAGAAAAGGCCCATCCATTAATGGCAGCAGTAATGGCATCGCTCGGTCTGGACTGCAGGCCCTACAGGCTGTGTTTGGTGCTTTACTTGCTGCCAAGGAGAACCCAATGTGTAAAATGGCAGGGAGAGGTTGGGGGCAAGGACAGACAGGGATGGGACTCTCTGAAGGCTGCCCTGACAGCAGCAGAGAAGGGGAGAAATAAATGGAGCTTGGGCTTTAAAGATCCATGATTACATTTGTGGAGAAGAGGCTACTGAAAGTTGCCTCAGTTTTGGTCAGGAATATGTTGCACTCCAGAAGGGAGAGGCACCCTGCAGGAAGACCTGGGCAGCCTAGAAAGAGTGGGCTAGGAGGAACCTTAGGAAGGTCAGTGGGGACAAGTGTAAGGTCTTACATCTGGAACTACACAGCCCACGAAGGCCTCTCAGACCGGAATCCATCCAGTCTGGAGAACAGCCTTGTACAGAGGGACCTGGTGGACAGAAGGGTCTGCGTGAGGGAACAGTATGCTACTGTGGCAAAGGAAGCCAGCAGGATGCTGGGCTGCATAAACAAGGGCATCACCAGCAGAGATAAAGAAGCCATCATCCCACGCTACTCAGTGCTGGTGAGACCACCCCTTGAGTACTGTGTTCAGTTTTGGTCCCCACTGTACAAATAAAGATTCTGAGTTGCTGGAGAGGATCCAGAGAAGGGCCACAAAAATGATCAAAGGACTAGAAGAACTGTCATATGAATCATAGAATCATAGAATCATAGAATC
>VXBP01005327.1:0-11677 GCA_013400115.1 Rhinopomastus cyanomelas | reverse complement strand
GGAGCCAGGCTCTGCTCAGGGGCACCCAGTGATAGTACAAGGAGCAGTGGTGTGATCTGGAGCAGAGGAGGTTCCACATCAATGTGAGAAGGACCTTCGTCCCAGTGAGGGTGCCAGAGCCCTGGCAGGGGCTGCCCAGGGGAGTTGTGGAGTCTCCTTCTCTGGAGACATTTCAAACCCACCCGGCCATGTTGGTGTGCGACTGGATCTAGGGGGATCCTGCTGTGTCGGGGGGATGGGACTGGATGATCTTTTGAGGTCCCTTCCAATCCCCCATGTTCGGTGATTCTGCGAGTCTGTGATTCACAGAATCATCAGGGTTGGAGAAGAACTTCAAGATCATTGACACCAACGGTCTGCCCTACAGCCCTGACCCAGAACAGCTGGTACTTCTTCAACATGAAGAGGACAAAACTCTTAACTCGTGGTCCAATCTGGGAGACTTAGCATGGTCAGGTTGGCTGATGGAAGTCCTAACAAAGGAAAAACTGTACAGAAATGGATCCTCCCTGAACAGAAAACATGGAAATAAATAATTGCTGAGATCATCTAGTCCAGACTTTACAACGTGTTGTTGAATCCTGACTTCAGTTCAGTGAGAGTTGATCTGGCTGTAGGGCTTTGCCTGAAGTGACCCAACTGCTCTAAACCTCTGTGGAATAAATTTGGTTTGGGTTTCACACAGCAGTAATTTTTTTTCCCAGTCCTTATGCTGGAGACAGAGAAGCTGCATTTCAGCAGAGAAGTAGCTACTTGGAGTTCTTGTGGCCAAAGTGTAGGACCCTGCCCTTGGCCCTGTTAAACTTCATCCCGTTGGCCTCTGCTCAATGACCCAGCCTATCTGGATGTCCCTGCAGCATCTTCCTTCCCTCCAGCAGATCAACACATCCCCCTAACTCAGTGGTGTCTGCAAATTTACGGAGGGTAGACTTGATCCCCCCATTAGGGTCATCAGTAAAGATGCTGAATAGAACTGAGCCCACCACTGATCCCTGGGGGACAGCACTGGTCACTGGACACCAGCTGGGTGCAGCACCACTGCCAACCATTCTCTGTGCCTGCTCATCCAGCCAGTTTTTAACCCAGAGGAGGGTGCACCCATCCAGGCCCTGGGCTGCCAGCTTCTCCAGGAGGATGTAGTGGGAGATGGTGTTGAAGGCTTTGTTGAAGTCTAGGGCAGAGCCCATCTACCACCTTCCAGCAGAGAAGAGGCTGGAGCATTGCCAGTCATCGGTACCTCTGGAATTCTTTGTGTGCTGAAGGCCACTGACAGCCATCAGCTGCAGACAGCCTGCCCGCATGGCTCATGAATGCACATACCGCTCAGCACTCAGCACACGGTGTTGGCTGACCTCAGGCACCCTTCTCTCAGCAGAAGCATGCATGTTCAAACAGAAGGACCTTAGGCAAACGGAGCAGAGCTGAATCCCTGGCAGCTCTCGCTTGGAGAGGGTTTGCTCTGATAATCATAGAATCATTAGGGATTGGAAGGGACCTCAAAAAATCATTCAGTCCAGTCCCCCAACACAGTAGGATCACCTAGACCAAGTCGCACAGGATCACATCCAGGTGGGTTTTAAGCATCTCCAGAGAAGGAGACTCATCAACCTCCAGTGTAGAACACTGTGGTTCTACAATGATTCTACGTACAGAGATGCAGAGAACTCCAGCTGGAAAGCAGCATCTCCTTTCTTACCAGCTGCAGAGCAGATATCTTAAACATCTATAGGGAGAAAATAGAATCACAGGATCATTAGGGATTGGAAGGGACCTCAAAAGATCATCCACTCCAATCCCCCTGACACGGCAGGATCACCTAGACCAAGTTGCACAGGAACACACCTAGGCGGGTGTTAAACATCTCCAGTGAAGGAGACTCCTCAGCCTCACTGGACAGCCCCTTCCAGTGCTCCGTCACCCTCACTGTGAAGAAGTTCCTTCTCATGTTTATGTGGAACCTCCTGTGTTCCAGATCACACCCATTGCCCCTTATCCTATCACTAATGACACTGAGAAGAGCCTGGCTCCATCCTCCTGACACACACCCTTCACATATTACTAGTGTTGCAGTGCCTCGGATAGCCTAAGTTGCAGCTCACATCCAACAAATTGGCTTGACGGCCTTCGGATTTCTCTACGCCCGGCTCCTTCGGCCCCGCGTTACCCGGACCATTCGCGTACCACTCAAACACCAATATGGTCGGCAGCAAACGGCGTTTATTAGAAGAAATACACACTTAATATAGTTTTCCCTTATCGTACCACCACCAATCTTCTTCACTATAGTTATCACTCTCTGCTCTTCTCTCTGTCCAATGGTGTCACAGAACACACTCTTTTTCACCTTACTTGGCATTGTTTAGCTTTTCTCCTTATCTTCAAGGACGACTCCTGTAGGTCCCAGGGAGCTAAGAGGCCCCTGTATCTTCACCTCTTGCACATTTGGAACCCAAGGGACTGCAAAACAGCTCCTGCTGGATATGTGGAACTGCAGGGCCTGCATACGCCCTGCTGCCATCGCCGCCATCTTAAAAGCAGCTAGTTTAGCAACTACAACAACTAGACATTAAAGAGTTCAACCCTCAGCCTCCTCTTCTCCAAGCTAAAGAGACCCAGCTCCCCTAGCCTCTCCTCATAAAAGAGATGCTCCACTGCCTTCATCATCCTTGTTGCCCTACGCTGGACTCCGTCCAGCCGCTTGGTGTCCTTCTTGAACTTAAGGGCCCAGAACTGGACACAATATTCCAGATGTGGTCTCACCAGGGCAGAGTAGAGGGGGAGGAGAATCTCTCTTGATCTGCTAACCACCCCTCTTCTGACCCACCCCAGGATGCTGTTGGTCCTCTTGGCCACAAGAGCACACTGCTGACTCATGTCCACCAGGACCCCAGGTATCTTTCTCCTACGCTACTCTCCAACAGGTCAGTCCCCAGCCTATACTGGTACTTGGGGTTGTTCTTGTAGATGTCAGACCTCTCCCAGGGTTCACATCCCTACTATCTACTGAGCACCAGCTACATTAAACATAGAGTCACAGAGCCATCAAGTTTGGACAAGACCCAGAATCGTAGAATCATCAGGGATTAGAAGGGACCTCAAAAGATCATCCAGTCCAATCCCCCTGCCACAGCAGGATCACTTCACTGAAGCCACCAAGGAATCAGAATCACTCAGGGTTGGAAGGAACCATCATCCAGTTCCAACACCCCAAGCACAGTCAGGGACACCCCACCCTACATCAGGCTGGCCAGAGCCCCATCCAGCCTGGCCTTAAACACCTCCAAGGATGTGGCCTCCACCACCTCCCTGGGCAACCCATTCCAGGCTCTTGCCGCTCTCACGGTGAAGAACTTCCTCCTCAAACCCACTCTAACTCTACCCAGCTTTGCTCCATTGCCGCTAGTCCTGTCACTACCTGACATCCTAAATAGTCCCTCCTCAGCCCTTCTGTAGGCTCCCTTCAGATACTGGAAGGCCACAAGAAGGTCACCTGGGAGCCTCCTCTTCTCCAGACTCAACAGCCCCAACTCTCTCAGTCTGGCCTCATAGGAGAGCTGCTCCAGCCCACTGATCATGCTTGTGGCCCTCCTTTGCACATGCTCCAGTATCTTCACATCCCTCTTGTAATAAGGGCTCCAGAACTGGACACAGTGCTCCAGGTGGGTTCTCACCAGAGCGAAGTAGAGGGGGAGAATCACCTCCCTCACATGGGATTTGCAGAAGTGCAAGTGGAAGATGCTCCTGGCAGGAGGAGATTTCTGCCTTTGTTCTCCCCTGCTCTTCTCTCCCGGCTGGAGCCGTGAGTCAGACACTCTCTGCTGTGACAAACCCCTTCAAAGACCAGCTGGACAGCAACGTGGTTCTGAAAGTGGAGGACTACAAGAGAAGCCTCTATAAACACATGAACAACACAAGGAAGAGCAAGGAGAGCTTAATCCCCTGCCAGACTCAGGAAGAAATAAAGCGACACAAGATGAGGGTAAGGCTGAGGTGCTCAGTGCTGCCTTTGCCTCAGTGTTTAGTAATTGAAACCCCTGAACTGAAGGAAGGCAGACCCCCGAGCCAAGAGATGAGGGCCAGGAGCAAAATGTGCCCCCCACAATGCAGGGGGAGATGGTCAGGGACCTGCTGCTCCACACAGAATCACAGAACATTAGGGATTGGAAGGGACCTCGAAAGACCATCCACAGTCCAATCCCTCCAGCACAGCAGGATCCCCTAGATCCAGATGCACAGAAACCTGACCACTGTCCCCACATATTGTTTTGACTGTCAGTGGGTGACAGATGCTGGAAGGGACTCCGTTTGTCTTGTCCCACAATCAGCTGCGTTACCTGCTCCTGCTTCTCACAGCACACCCTGTCCCAGGGGCCACCTTCCTTGTGCTTCTCGTGAAGGAGCCTCTCTGAGTGGGTGTCTGGCTTCAGTCGGGGCTGACAGTGAGTGCAGTGAGTGTTCTCTGTGCAGGGTCTCCTCTGCTCCTAACTGCTCTGCCTCCTTCAGTCTCACGTTTAACATCCTGCCTTTCACTTCCCTCTCCTCTGCTACCTGAGGGGATCCACCAGGAAGGCTGTAGAGGGGCTTTTCCCAAGGGGATCCAGCAACAGGAAAAGGGGAGATGGTTTGAAACTGGAGGAGGTACAGACTGGATCTGAGGAAGAAGTTCTTCAGTGCCAGGGTGGGGAGACTGGAACCAACTGCCTGGAGAGGCTGCTGCTCTCTGCTCTCTGGAGGTGTTCAAGGCCAGGCTGGATGGGGCTCTGGGCAACCCAGTCTAGTTGAGAGGAGTCACTGCCCCTGGCAGGGGGTTGGGGGAAGATGAGCTCTGAGCTTCCTTCCAATGATTCTATGCTGGCAGCTGACTCATGCTCCTCATCATGTGGTGCTGGAATCAACCTCAACCCAGACGAGCAGAGTGCTCACACCCAGGCAGCAGGTTTTTCCTTGCTGACACCAGCACTAGCAGGCAGGGGCCGGTGCCGTGGGTGTTTTGGGTACCACCAACACACCCACAGCCATCAGTGGAACCCTGATAAAGCCCTGGCAGAGAAGCAGGAGGATCCCCTCACACCTTTCCCCACCAGCCACAAAGAAAGACCAAAGTCCCAGGATTAAAAATTTAAAGTGTTTATTGAACTGAAGCTGCCATAAAACAGGTTGAGGAGCAATGATGGCTCATTAACAGAACCCCCTGGGGTATTTCACCCCCAGAGTCTTAGTACAGATTGCATGGAAACAATTAAAATAGCTTTAAAATGCTCTCAAGAAAGGAGAAGGATCTCACAGCCTGGTTTTAACATCCTCCAGCCCCCCAGTACTGCCATCCCCTGAGCAATCTCACACTCTTCCCCAGAAGGTGGTCATGACCCTGCTCCCCGCTGTCAAGTGCAGAAACAAACAGTAATAAACCCATAAGAAGAAAGAGGTGCAGAAGCAGCCACAGGGCTGCACAGATCCCCATTTATCAATAATTATTACTACTAAACTAGAAGTTGTAACTTCTGCTGCTGTAGAGAGAAGATAACAGATGAGCAACGACACAACACACCAACACCACAACCACTTAAATCCCTTCGGAGTCAGCTGTCTCCGTCATGTCTCGGTATCGCTGTTTTATCGACAGCTGACAGGGTGAAGGGGCAAAAGCAGCCAGGAGGCTGCATCAAGCGGGTGTTTACAGCTACTGGTTTGCAGAGCTAAACGCATTACCACTCAGACCACGGACAGATTGGAAACTAATCATCCTAACCGATATCTTGTTCAGCCCTGGGAAGGACTGTTGTCTCCCCTACACCCTTTTCCAAAGGTTTTATACAAATCTAGTGCAACCCGCAGCTTCTGCGCAGGAGACAGGACAACCACAGCTGCCACTCCACTGCGTTAATTGTCCGCTTTAGACTGGTTGTAGTGTAACCCCCAACCCTGGCACCACCACCAGCACCATGGGCGGCAGCACTGGTTTCTCTGCAGGAGCAGGACAGTCCTACGGGACAGGCAGCAAGGGCTGCCAGCTAGAGCAGGACTGTCCACCCCACGGAAACAGGGGGTCACAGGCACATACAGCTCTGCTCCACCAGTGCTCAGTGGAAACGAGCAAACCTGTTGCTTAAGGCCGCTGCAGGAGCCTGTTGGGTCTGATGAGGCACAGCACTGCAGCCCTGAGGCTGCACTGACCTCTGGCTCAACAACCGTGCAGCCTGCAAACCACAAGTACACAAACACAGGTCAGTGCCGCAAGACCTGGGTTAAACACAGCAGTTAACTGCAAATTGTACTACTGGGAGGTCCAGCACATGAGTAACAGGAGCTGCAGTGCATTGCACCGGCAGGTTCCAACACCTACTGGTCCCAACACCTACTGGCATCAACATGACGTCACATGGCTGGTGAGGGCCATTTGACAGCATTCCCAGGTGACAGGGCCCTGTCAGTCTAATGAGAGCTGCAAACGATCCAAAAGTGCCTGAGGTATCAACAGGGACCCACTTGTCAGCCCCTTCTCATCTGCGTTTCAGGACCCTATGTTTAGGTACAGGAGACATCAGTGGGCCAGGACCACATCAAGTGGTCTTCAAAGTCTCACCGATACGGCGGCAGCGCTGTGAGCGACCACAATGCACCAAGGCAGCTGCGGCAGCACCGCCTGTCCTGTAGCGGCAGTTCCTGATCCGGGCGCAAAGTGCAGATAACTGACCACCGAGGCAGGTTTTGGTGCCCAGAACTGGACAAGGCTGAAATTAAACAGCTCCAAACCCGTCATGAAAGCCAGCTGGACACAGCTCTAGCGTGAGGAAACGAGTCTTCCCTTTGCTTGAAACACAGAGTCGAAAACAACTCTCAGAACGTGAGGTCACCTGGTCTCGGCAGAGACATCAAGAAGGGCCACGGCTGCGTCACCACTGCACCTCACTGAACCCACAGCAAGGTTTGTGAACTCAGTGTGGCTGAACCCACAAATTTAAGGCATAAAATCCCCAACTGCTGTCATTTCCCTGACAGCCAATTGAGCTTTTTCTGGTTTAACAGTGGCACAAGGTGCCTTGTCAACGCCAGAGGAGAAGTCTCCCGACAGCATCACCAAGCCTTTGGCAAGAAGGGTTTGTAAACATCAAGGTCTCCATTTCCAACTGGCAGCATTTCGAGAAGAACCGAACATAGTGAAGACATGGAAAAGGTTCTGTTCTGCTTCGAACCTGCAGTTTTCATATGGTGAAGCGGTGGGTTTACACCGGACACAAACCGAGGGACTGCATGAAATGAGGAAGTTTGTGCTGCCTGGTGACGATCACAGTATTTTATAGCTAAATAAGCCTGCTCTTTCTTTACAGTCCTGGCATCCAGAACCAGAAATACAATAATAGATCATCTGTAGATACAATATCTCAGGTAGGCAAAGACCTCTTCGCATCTCTCTTAGAACAAAATACTTTACAGTAGTGTATAAATACCTAAACCCACATTTCACCCCACCTCACCCTTAAACCTATATATATATATCTCTATATGTAATGTATATAACTTTACATAAAGTGTTGATCCCCTCAATACTGTTAAAGCTGACCAGCTATCAAAGTGGAAGTGCTCTCTCCATCCCCTACCACACGAATAGCAGCTTTGGAGGGGGGATAAAACAACGCCCTACAAGCGATGCTGCCCAGTTGTAACCTGAGCATTCAGCTTGCTTAGACTAGCAGCTTCTTTGGGTGGCGTGGGGGCGTTTCCATCGCCACTACACACGGGCTCAGAGCACACGTGCCCTTGCACACGTACAGGGTGCTTCCCCGCACCTCGTGCCTCCCAGGCAGAGCAGCACAGCTAACAAATCTGCTACGCAGAGCAAATGTGAGTGAGCAAACAGCTTACGGCATCCGCTGCAGTGGCAGGTTGGAGCTGCGGTGGCAGGGAGGGGCTGCTGTCACAGCCTCATCAACCCAGTGGAGCAGCGGGACTTGCTCTGTGGAAAGTTCTGTGCAAACTTCTAAGCTACTGACTATTTAAGGCAAAGAGTTAATCTACTGACTATTTAAGGCTTAAGAGTTTAAGATGGTGAAGGAAATAGGGTTGTATCTATCCAAAAGTGTTCTCTGTTTCAAGGTTCTCGTTCTCTGCTACAAGGTTCTGTTAAAACTTCGTGTGAGTTCACAGTAGAAGGTACCAGGGATCCCCAAAGTCCAGCAGTTAAAAGCGTATTGGCAGACAGATAGAGTCTTGAAACAAAGGACGTGAAAATATAATCTCCAACTAAGAAATAAGCAACAACATCGTCAACAACAACAGAAAAGTTGATGAGGTATGCTAATGTTGAAACACGACAGGAAAAGGCTGGTTGCCCATCCTGACCCCTCAAGAGAAGCAAAAGTCAAAGTTTTCAGTAAATGGAGACCGGTCTGCTCACACAGGATGAGCACCACGGCTACAACTGCTGCTGGTCAAACTGCTGCACCAGTTTCTTGATGTGAGACAGCTTGCCGTGGAGGTACTCATATCTGTCCTTCTCTTCTCTGAAGTTGGGCCTCAACTGCACGGGGAGGATGAAAGTGGAATCAGGGCAGTTTCTGCAGCAGTTAAAGCTTTATCCCCTCTGCTCCCAACAAGCCTTCAGCCAGCCAGGGCGATGTCCCCCCCCCGCCGCAGGGAGCTGCTGTAACACTAACCTGGTGGACCTTTTGGTACTCTTCCATGATCTCCTTACGAAGGTTCTTCCAGAGAAAAAAACCATGAAAACGGTGTGAGAAACATTTTGCTGCCTCCAGAAAATGCAAAACTCATGCAAAACAGAACAAAATGCACTCAGACTTCCCTGAGACACCATCACACCCATCCCCTGCAGGGTCTCAGCATGTTCTGCGAGGTTTTCACAGAATCCCAGAACATCTCAAAAGATCATCCAGTCCAATCCCCCCAACACAACAGGGTCACCTAGATCCAGTCACACAGGAACATGACCAGGGGGGTTTGAAATATGTTCAGAGAAGGAGACTCCACAACCTCCCTGGGCAGCCCCTGCCAGGGCTCTGGCACCCTCACTGGCAACAAGGTCCTTCTCACATTGATGTGGAACCTCCTCTGTTCCACCTCACACCTGCTGCCCCTTGTCCTGTTACTGGGTACCCCTGAGCAAAGCCTGGCTCCATCCTCCTGACACCCACCCTTCACATATTGACCAATATTCATGTGGTCACCCCCCAGGCTCCTTTTTCCCCCAGCTCAAGAGCCCCAGCTCCCTCAGCCTTTCCTCAGCAGGGAGATGCTCCCCTCCCTTCATCCTCTGATCATTACAGTGGCCTCCTCTGCATGTGCTCCAGTCTGACTGCATCCTCCTTGTGCTGGGGCCTCCAGAACTAGACACAACATCCCAAGTGAGGTCTTAACAGGACAGAGTAGAGGGACAGAATCCTCTCTCTTATCTGCTGCCCACAGTTAGAATCATAGAATTACAGAATCATTAGGGATTGGAATGGACCTCGAAAGATCATCTAGTCCAATCCCCCTGCCACAGCAGGCTCACCTGACTGGAGAAGCCATGGAATCAGAACCACTCAGGGTTGGGAGGGACCACAGTTGGAAGGGATCATCCAGTTCCAACGCCCCTGCCATGGGCAGGGACACTGCACCCTAGACCAGGCTGGCCAGAGCCCCATCCAGCCTGGCCTTAAACACGTCCAAGGATGGGGCCCAAACCACCTCCCTGGGCAACCCATTCCAAGCTCTTACCACTCTCACGGTGAAGAACTTCCTCCTCACATCCACTCTAAGTCTACCCATCTCCAGCTTTGCTCCATTGCCGCTAGTCCTGTCACTACCTGACATCCTAAATAGTCCCTCCTCAGCCCTTCTGTAGGCTCCCTTCAGATACTGGAAGGCCACAAGAAGGTCACCTGGGAGCCTCCTCTTCTCCAGACTCAACAGCCCCAACTCTCTCAGTCTGGCCTCATAGGAGAGCTGCTCCAGCCCTCTGATCCCCCTCATGGCCTCCCTCTGCACTCGCTCCAGCATCTCCACATCCCTCTTATAATAAGGGTTCCAGAACTGGATGCAGTCCTCCAGGTGGGGTCTCACCAGAGTGGAGTAGAGGGGGAGAATCACCCACCTCGACCTGCTGGCCACACTTCTCCTGATGCAAAAAATATGGAACGCTTCACGAATTTGCGTGTCTTTTGATGCAGCCCAGACTGTGATCGGCCCTCTGGGTTGCGATTGTTCTTGGTCAGTTTTCCATCCCCAAGTACCCACAAGTCCCTTTCCATAGGGCTGCTCTTCAGTAGACCCCGTTCCAGGAGTACTGATGAAGCCAGTTACCCCGGCCCAGGTGCAGGACTCTGTGAGGGGGATGAAGCACAACTTTCACACCAGTTTCTTTCCTTACCTCATGTTCTTCGGATCCTGGAGAAAGCAGTTTCCATTGCACACTGTAGCTCGAGAACTTGCTGTTGACACTGTCTAGCAGAGCACGCAACCTCCTGTACTCTTGGAACTCAGCGTTGAAGTCATCCACGTATCTCTGGCGCTGCTCGGCAGAGGCTATGGGCCCATATTTTCTAAGGGAAAGAGCAGCAAACATGGAAATTTGAATCTCCAAATGTCACAGGGAACAACGGCAAGACCCCCAAGTTTTAAATCAGTCAACTGTGTGACTAACTCTGATTCTACCCACAGCTTCAAGAGAACTGGTCCAGGTAACTGCAGAAATCAACCACATTTTTGGTGGCTTTTTGCTAGCATTTCACTATTTGCAGCTTTTGTTCAGAAATTGCAGCACATCTAGAAAACCTCAGCCATCACTGAAGTGTATAAAGATCAAAAAATGCATCATCTTCAGGGAGAGAAGAGAGACAACCTGATCATCATTTCAAATATCTCACAGGAGGGTGCAGAAAGGTGGAGGTTGGTCTCTTCTCCCCAGTTACCAGCGACAGGACAAGAGGAAACAGCCTCAAGAGGTGCCAGGGGAGGGTTAGGTTGGCCATCAGGAGCAACCTTTTCCCTGACAGAGTGGTCAGGGGTTGGAACAGGCTGCCCAGGGAGGGAGGCAAGTCACCTTCCCTGGAGGGTTTCAAACAACAAGTAGCTGTGGCCCTGGGGAACAGGAGTTAGTGGGCAGGGAGAGGTTGGGGTGATGGTTGAACTGGATGAGCTTGGAGGTCTTCTTCTTGACTCTGTGAATCTTTCCGTAAAGGGAAAGGTTAATTCAGCCCCGTTTAATTCTGAAACCTGACAGCCAAACACAATCTTGATAAAATTTGACCAGCCTATAACAAGTAAAAATTAACCCAGAACAGTTCGCATGGGAAGGGACTTGACAAGCTCATCCAGCCCCACTTCTTGCCCCGAGCAGGGCCATCCCTGACCAGAGCAGGTTGCTCAGAGACCCAGGGTCAAATCTGTCCTGGGACAGTACTAGGAATGAGGCTTCTGGTCCTCAGGGCCTCAAAATGTGGTTCTCTTTGGATGACATTGGCAACTTCATGTGAGGATAAAGGAATCACATCTGCACAGGCTGAGAGAGTTAGTGTTCTTCAGCCTGGGGAGGAGAAGCCTCTGGGGGTAACCTTCTACCGATCTTCCAACCCCTGAAAGGGGCTGCCATAAGGCTGGGGAAAACAGGGAACGATAGGACAAGGGGTTTTGGTTTGAAGCTGGAGAAGCCAGGGATGATGCACCAGGACAGTCTGTGGAA
>VXBP01005326.1:44422-57042 GCA_013400115.1 Rhinopomastus cyanomelas | reverse complement strand
GGCTACATACTTCCTGCTTCTTCTTCTTTTCTCTTCCTCTTCCTGACCTTTCTCAAAACAAACCGCCCGCTGNATCAGCGTCTTCCCAAGACCGCTGAAAAACTGCGGCAGACGCGAAGGCTGCCCATTACTAGACGGGGAGCGGTGCAAAACCAAACAAAACCTCCAAAACAAAACAACTCCTTTTTCTTTTCTTCTTCATGAAAGCAGAACTGCTGCACATTTGAAAACGTTAGCAATTTTCAAACTACAACACAAGTGAAGCAGAAGTCAGAGCAGCCCAACTTCTGTTGAGGAAGCGTGTGGCTCAGGAATGAAGCACATGAGCAGCACTGCAGAGGCTGCACATCCAGCACCTACCTGTTTCAAAGCTGGTTTGAATCAAACAGCGGGGGGGGTTGGACTTAGATGATCTCGTGAGCTCCCTTTCAATTCTTAACATTCAGTGATTCTGTGATACAGGCAGCTAATCAGCCCATCTAGAAACAAATTCACTCTTCTTTCTTGCTTATGGTCTGGATTAATGCTGTATAACTATGAACTCTAAATAGGTCAGTGATTCCTTGTCTCTGAGGAAGGAGAACATCTACAAAGAGCACCTCAGAGCTGGTTTCCCACAGGAGGTGTCTACTTTCCTGTGCTGACTACCCAAGGATCTCAGCTTGATACAGCTGCTAATCTAAATGCTTTACAGAGGTGGCAAACTCCATTTCAACAAATAAGGGCTCAGATTCCCCAAAGCCAACTTCCTCTGGCCTGTTACAGGTATTTTCATCATCTATGTTAAGATCCTAATTTAGAAGCCATTTGTAGAATTGACGTGGTTTGTGATACAGAGGCTGAGGAATGAGGGGATGTCTCCAGAGCACAAATGTTTAAGGTAGTAGACTCCAACCAAACAGGATGGATGCCTTCCCTCCCTTCTTGGTGGGCAGGCCCAGAGAAGGGGATGCTTGTACATCTTTTAGTGGTGGTTTGAACTTGCTTATCTGAGGATATTGGTATGATTATCCATTTTCTGTGAGAAGGCAGAGGTTTCCAGAACTGCTAAGGAAAGCTCATCACAGAGCTGGTGAAAATGAACTGTGGAATGGTAGGTTTCATCCCTGGCCCTAGCTGCTCCCCATGTATTTTCAGTGTATTATAGGGAGGGCCCTGAGCTATTCAGCCTCAATCACCAGAAGGCTTAGTTTTGCTTTCTAATCATTACAGGAATTGAGAGACTGTTTAAACTCCAGCAATATGGTATTGGTGTCCTGTGAAGCACAGGGGTCCAGGGGAAAGGTCTGACCTGAGCCTCAGCTGGTGCCCCTTGCAATCACAGACAACCACACCTGTTTAGAGCAGCCCAGGGAGTCTCCTGTGTGCAGAGAGCTAAGCTGTTTGCCTGAAGGGCAGCCTTGGCTAGGCTGAAGGACTTGGGCTAGGATGAGAGAATGGCTCTGTACTTCCCAAATATCCTTTTGCAAAATTTACTGATATAGTCAGAAAGAAGACTGAGAAAGTCCTGCATCAGTTTACTGATATAGTCCTGAGAAAGGGAGAAAGCAAGACTTCCCTGATTATTTCAGTGGTGCATGAATTCTTTAGCAACCCCAGAAAAGGAATGCTGGCTTCCTATGGAGAGAATTTCCTGGAGTTAGAAGCTGATTAGCTTCCCAGGGTCACCGAGTCCTCTGGCTCTTCTGCATTGGCAGAACAAGTAAATACACAACTATGCCAGGGACACTGAGACTTATATGGTCGCTGTTCCCTAAGATTACTGCACCAAATCTACAGCTGGGTAAAGGCAGAATAATTCTGCTTGGCTGCATTTTCCTGTTAGAAGCTTAAGCACTGATGATTTGTTTATCAGCTCTCAATATGTCAGTATGCCATGTTCCAATATGAAAATTCTAACAATATTGCAATGCTAACTAGAATGTTCTTTAATTTTAGAAGACATCTCCTTTCTCTGTATAGGAAGATGGGTTTTGCTGAAGCATGCTGTTGTCTGTTATCAAACATTCCCGTGCTGGTAGGATTTGGAAGCACCACAGCTTTACAAGCAGCAAAACTACCCGTACTTAAAACCAGTTGGCTTTCAAAGGCTTTACAGTGGCATTTTGCATTTATTGTCTTGAGTGACCGAGTGAGCACTGAGGGTCATCTTTTCTCTGGAGCCACATCGGTTTCTATCTGCTGAGAACCTGACTATGAATGCGTGTTCTGCCAAGCGTGTTAGACTTGCTCTGCTGTTCTGCAGTAAATACCTAAAGGCTGACACCATGCCAGAAGCAGGGCATAATAACAGGGCTTGGATACACCAGTGACCAAGCAGAAACCATTGCTTTCCTGGGAGGGCATGTGATGAAAGTCATTCACAGTGAGAAGGAGGACTTTTCAGATAATCTCTTAGGGGAGGGAGGGAACAGGAAAGGAAAAGAAGAAGAGTGCATGAAGCTCTCCATTGCAGGAGCAGAACAAGAGCTAGTGCAGAGGAGGATGAGTCACCTTCAGGCTTTGGCTTGGGTGGCAAGGGAGGCGCTTCCACCTCCCAGACTCCCCCTCCTTTTGTTTTATCACTGCCTTCCTGCTCTCAGCCTCTGCAGTGACCCTGGATTCTCTGCTCAGAGAAGGGTGATGGCAGTGGGGAAGAGCAGAGCAGAGAAGCACAGCACCTGCTGTAGGGGTCTCAAAGTCATACCTTTTCCCTGTGCTGTCATGCAGCTGTTAGAGGACTGGCCTGGGGACTGTGGATAAGTCGGAGTCTCCCATGTTTTATGTAGTCATTTACACACTCAATAGGGGTGGAGGAAGCACCAGCAAATCAAGCTTCTCCATTTCTCCACACTAGACTTTGCTTTCTTGGTGTTAAGTTTCAGAGAGATATTACTGCACCATACCCCAAGCAGAGATTTTCAGACCCAGGTATTTTCAAAACTGCGTCAATATACAAAACTGGAGGCAGCAAAAGGGACCAAAAAATGCCTGGTGTGAACTATCTGATACCTAGGCATAAAGTCTGAGTTAATTGTCTAGGGTCCCTCTTTTGTTAGTAAAAAAGCTCAGCACTGCTGACAGGTGATTCATGCTGCCCTGGGGTAGATCTGACAGGCATGGTGACTCACCTCTTAATATCAGTGGTGTGTCTCCAGTGGCTGTACATTTGCTGAAGATATCGAACCTCCGGGTAGGTAAACTTAAGTGTGATGAACTTCATCTCAGGAAGAAATTTCTGCTGTCCTCTCTCAATCTTCTGCAAACACTTTGAGTGAAGCATGTGCAGTGAGATGTGAAGAAATGTGCTGCTCAGTATGAAGCAAGAGCTCTGAAATTAATACTGTGAAAGAAATGTCAGTGGCTCTACTCATGTACCTACGGCCACCTAGTGCATGAGTAACCATTGGACTTGGAGTAGCAGCCTGGAGGATGTCAGGAGTAGAAAACCACCAACCTGGGTGCTTGGGTTTTCCCCCAAAATAGATTCAGATGTGGACTGAGATCTCAATGGTTCCTCTGAAACCCACAGGTAAGCTTGATTTATACCTGAGGAAAAAATTTCCTTATCAGAGCAAAGCAGTGATCAAATGGCCAAATCAGCATGAGAAAAAATAACCCCCTGACATTGCAAACAGCACTATTATTTCAGAGATACCCATTTTTAACTATTGTAGAACAAATGCTCTATCCTTCATGGATAAAAGAGGTACTTTACCAACAGCAGGGAAGATGACAGATGTGCTGTGTCTGCACATCAAATGCACAAACCTAGTAGATGTGAATTCCTACATTTCTAGTTCCTAACATAAAACTGGCTGGCTGGGTGGCTGTTCAGTAGTTCCCAACCTGAACAATATCGAGGAGGATAGTTGCTCATGTGCATAGACAGACTAATTTCATTTTTAGGAGGCCTTCCTTATGACCGTATTAAACCACTGAAGAGCTGCCTATTGGAACTTGTTCTGTCATTGACAGATAGTTGTCTTTAGAAATTGAAATCTGTAGAATCTTCTTTCCAAACATCCTTATTTGTACTCATGGTACTGTTCTGCCACTGATGGGTGATGTGGATTTTGCAAAACACACAGCACGTTACAGGCCTCTAGTGGTAGAAGTGAAAAGAGACCTGTATCAGGATCCACCACTGCCACAGTGACTGGTGGCACGTGCTAGTGCTCGTTTGAGGGAGTTTGCTCATTTTGCAGAGGTCAGAGGTGATGGTGACAGTTTTCTGCTAATCTGAAAACCACAATGAAAAGGTAAACTAGATTAAACAAGGCGTGTAGCCCTACTCTTGCTGAATTTCAAGGGCTATTCTGCAGTAGCCAGATGAAGTAGAATGCAAGCCCTTCCTGTGAGTCTGGTATGTTACAACCATACCACACCATATATGCTCAGGCTTAAGCCTTACCACTGCTTTTTCAGACAGGTCTTTTTCTGTTTAGAACCCTGCCCGTGTATCTCAAACCCTGATCACTGACTGACTCATGCCACTTCCCTGACAAGTGTTCAGACATTAGTTGTCCAGTAGCATATTCCTTTCAGTCCTTGTCAAGGAGCATAACACCCTGATGTGCCGATCTGATTTGTCTGATTTGCCTGATGGGCAGACTTTATTTGCCCAGCACAGATTTATTTGTCTTGCTCAAAGCACAAGACAGTGACTTATCGACTTCCAAAAGATTGTTTGGTAGTTTGGTAGTTTGTTTTGGTGAGTTTTTGTGAATAACAAATTATCACTAAAATTAAGAATAACACTCTCAATCAGCTTCTGGAAAGAGAGTCTGATGAGGAAAGACTGAAGGATCTGAGATTGTTGAGCTTGGAGAAGAGGACACTCAAGGAGGACCTTATCCATGTCTACCTGAAAGGAGGTTGTAGTCAGGTGGATGTTCTCCCAAGCAACTAGCACCAGGACAAGAGGGCAGGGCCTGAAGCTGTACCAGGGGAGGGTTAGCTTAGATATTAGGAAACCCTTCCTCATGGAAAGTGTGATCAGACACTGACATGGACAGTCCAGGGAGGTGGTGGAGTCCCCATACCTGTAGGATGTGGCACTTAGTGCCGTGGTCTGGCTGATGTGGTGATGTTAGGTCATAGGCTGAACTTGATGATCTCAGAGGTCTTTTCCAGCTTCAGTAACAACAATAGCAATAAAATACTGCCTAAATATTGGTGAGCAGTAAGGCTCACAAGTTGCTTGTAAGAAGTTCTTTCTGTTTCATAGGAGTGATGCCAGTGAAAGAGCAAACATAAACCCAGCCTGGCTCACACAGGAGGAACCAAGAGCTTTGGGCTGGAGTGGGCTGCACTGACATGGTGCAGTCAGGATCTAGATTCTCCAAATGGTATTGCGTGCTTCGGTCTCAGCATTCTACTCCATTTGTAAAGAGAGTTTATGGCTTGTCAAATGTTGTTGATAGGAGTACTACATGTAAAACAAAGTGAGGAGTACCAGAAGTCATTGAAGTTAGAGAAATTGTTCTTTTTTTCCCACTTAAATGCTACGTATTGGACAATGGAATTCATTACTGGCCATTGCTTTTTAGTGAAGAAGTTGGCAAATTTGAGTGGTTTCAGCAGAGAACAACTGAAATATCTATATTTGGAGAATAAAGGCCATGGGAGAAAAGCTTAAGCCTTAAGGTCATTCTGGAAGACAGGGGACTGATTCTGTGTCAGCAGAATCTGCCTAAAATCTGTGTGACCACAAACCACGGAACAGGCGATGGCAGAAGAAGGTAAAATTCTGCTGAAGTAGACAAGCATCCAAATCAGACACCATTTGGAAGTGAATGTCTTACATCATTTTGTGTTTAAATTTCTTTAGATCATTTTTTTCTCCACTTCTCAGGCAGAGGAGAACATAATTTGTGTTGCTGAAGTTTGCCAGATAGAGTAAAAATGAACCTTCTCATCTTTTCATACACTCATTTTAGCTTTCCTTGTTACACTTCTCTCTTGTCCAGGTGGTGTGTGAGTTGCCATTTTGGCACCAATAGCCAAATAGCCAAACGGCCGAGATGCAGGGCATTCTGCCATTATCGCTAAGGCAACTCTTTAATGAGATTGTTTGTACAGTAGATGCATGTGCTTGATATTCCAAGTATAGAAGAAGAGAATCTGATGCCTGAGGCAGGAATAAATGCTAATGGCTACATGGCAAAAAAAAAAGTTCATCTAATCAAATAACTAGCACCAATCTCTAGTCCACAACTGGGCCCTGGCATCTATGTCTGACTTCCAGGTGGCTCACCGAAGGTCTGCCTGAGAACTGCGTGATATATGTCTGAAAATCCACTTAACTGATGTATGACAGACCCAAGAGAATTTATTCCCTGATACTGCTGGAGGATGGATTATTCTATTAATTTAGGACCACAACAGGTCCACCCTTTTCATGACTAGTGTCTCTCGTGCGGGCTGGAAACCTTGCCTTCTTACCACTGCTGAGTGGATTCTTTTGCTGTGTCACCAGAATCGCTGAGGCTGGAGGGCTGTTCGCTCATCAACTTCTACTGCAGCAGGTGCTCTCTGTCTGAGCTGTTACTCTTGGGGAGCAAGGCTGGGCAGACAAAGATATGAGATCCAAAAGTGAATCCATTTGTAAGTGGGACTGAGGGACCTACTGGTCAGTTGTATGGAGGGTGACTATGGCACTGCACAAACAAGCATGATGACTACTTATACTAGCAACACACTTTCATATATGAGGGTCTTGAATGCCTACCTGTGGATGTACTTTTGTAGGGAGCAGCAGGAGACCTTTAAATCTGTGCTCCTGCTTTACCTACTTAGTACAGAGATGGAGCTATCAACCTAGGGCTCAGCATGTTATCCTTATTTGAGTTCACAGGTTCTTTACAGAGGACTGGGACCATGTGGTCCCCATCTACAAAAAGGGCCAGAAGGAGGATCCAGGGAACTTTAGGCCCGCCAGCCTGACCTCAGTGCCTGGCAGAGTTACAGAGCAGATCATCCTGAGTGCCATCGAGTGGCAGGTACAAGGCAACCAGGAGATCAGGCACAGCCAGCATGGGCTTAAGAAAGGAAGATCCTGGTGAACCAATCTGATCTCATTCCATGACTGGGTGACATGTCAAGTGGATGAAGCCCGTGGATATGGTCTACCTAGACTTCAGTAAAGCCTTCGACATGCTCTCCCACAGCATCCTCCTGGAAAAGCTGCCAGCCCACGGATTGGCTGGGTGCACTCTCTGCTGGATTAAAAACTGCCTGGGTTACTAGGCACAGAGAGTGGTTGTGAATGGTGCTGCACCTAGTTGGTGCCCAGTGACCAGTGGTGTCCGCCAGGGATTAGTGCCGGGCTCAGTTCTATTCAGCATCTTTACTGATGACCTGATGAGGGGATTGAGTCTACCCTCAGTAAATTCACAGATGACACCAAGCTGGAGGGGAGTGTCGATCTGCTGAAGGGCAAGAAGATGCTGCAGAGAGATCTAAACAGGCTGGGTACATGGGCAGAGGCCAGTGGGATGAGTTTTAACAAGGCCAAGTGCAGGGTTCTACACTTTGGTCACAATAACCCCCTGCTGCTACAGACTGGGGGATGAGTGGCTGGAGAGCAGCCTGGCAGAGACAGACCTGGGAGGACTGGTTGACAACTGTCTGAACACGAGCCAGCAGGGTACCCTGGTGGCAGAAAAGGCCAATGGCATCCTGACTTGTATCAAGAATAGTGTGGCCAGCAGAACCAGGGATGTAGTATTTCCCCTGATCTTTTAAGGTCCCTACCAATCCCTAATGTTCTGTGATTCTGTGAGGCCTCATATGAAGTCNGGCTGGAGAGCAGCCTGGCAGAGACAGACCTGGGAGGACTGGTTGACAACTGTCTGAACACGAGCCAGCAGGGTACCCTGGTGGCAGAAAAGGCCAATGGCATCCTGACTTGTATCAAGAATAGTGTGGCCAGCAGAACCAGGGATGTAGTATTTCCCCTGATCTTTTAAGGTCCCTACCAATCCCTAATGTTCTGTGATTCTGTGAGGCCTCATATGAAGTCCTGGGGGCAATTCTGAGCCACTCACTTCAAGAAAGAGATTGAGACACTAGAGTGGGTCCAGAGGAGCAATGAGGCTGGGGAAGGAACTGGAGGGAAAGTCTGATGAGGAGAGGCTGAGGGAGCTGGGGTTGTTTAGTCTACAGAAGAGGAGACTCAGGAAGGGACCTTCTCCCTCTCTACAACTACCTGAAGGGAAGCTGTAGTCAGATGGCGGTCGGGCTTTTCTCCCAGGCAACTGGGACCAAGATGAGAGGGCAGGGCCTGAAGCTGTCTTGAGAAGGGTTAGGTTGGATGTTAGGAAACCCTTCCTAACACTGGAATGGACTGCCCAAAGCACTGGTGGAGTTGCCATCCCTGGAGATATTTAAGGACAGACTGGATGTGGCACTTAGTGCCATGATCTAGATGACTGTGGTGATGTTAGGCCATAGACTGGATTGAATGAGCTCAGAGGCCTTTTCCAGCCTCAGTAATTCTGTGATTCTGTGATTAGTTTAACAATTTATATTTTACTTGTCTAAATGTCTTTATAACAGGAAGCCACTGGAAAAGCTTCTCCAGTATGTTAGGTGTGAAGGGAGCAAGTTGTGCACCATCCATTATTTAACAAGCAAGACAGACACATGTGTTCTGAATTCTCAGTGTCTGCTTTGTTTCGCACTCTATCTCCTGTGACAGAGATCAGCATTTTCTTCTCAGGGAGGGTACTGTGTTGACTTCCAATTAGCAGTATACACTACAATGAAGAGGGCTTTTCCTGGTCCTAACTCTTGCAGTGGTTAAGATAGGAAGAAAGGCTGAAGTATTTTGCATGTTGAAGTACACTGAGATACCAAAGGAGGATTTCTATTCCACATCTTCACTCAGAATTTAGCCTATAGCCTGCTAGTATGTCAAGAGCTCCGTCTACAGTCTCTGTGACTCTCCAGTATATAATGCTGTTCACAGAACCACAGAAAAGTCAGAGTTGGAAGAGACCACAGGAGATGTTTTCCACAACCTTTCAAAGATGATGGTAAGTGGCCTGGCAATAATATCTGCTAGCTATCTCAACACTTCTGGGTGCATTCCATCAGGGCCCATAGTCCACATTGAATCATAGAATCACAGAATCATTACAAATTGGAAGGGATCATCTAGTCCAATCCCCCTGACACAGCAGGATCACCTAGACCAAGTCACACAGGAACATATCCAGTCGGGTCTTGAACATCTCCAGTGAGGGAGANTATTTTTTGTGCACTACTACAAACAAAATACGTGCAATGTGCACAGGAATTAGTTCATTTTTTTCCAAACTATAGCCCAGCTCCCGACAGTGTCTGAGGGACAGGGAACCGGCCCCCTGTTTAAAAAGTTTGAGGACCCCTGTCCTAGACTTAGTGGTCCTGGCTGTGTTACCTTTCCAGCAAATAACAATGTAATTAAAGTCTCCCTTGAGGACCATCGTGAGGCTGCTTCCAGCTGTCTGTAGAAGGCCTAATGAACCTCCTCATCCTGGTCTGGTGGCCTGTAGCAAACACCCACAACAGTGTCATGCACATTACCCTGCCCCTTATTCTTACCCATCAGATCTCAACTGGTGCGCAGCCTTTCCTAGGCAGAGCCTGACACATTCCAAGTGCACTTTCACATGAAGAGTCACTCCTCCACACCATCTTGTCAGCCTGTCTTTCCTGACTAGTGCACAGCCTGAACAGTGCTCAGGTCACCTGAGTCATCCCACCCTGCCTCAGCAATCACAGTGAGATCGTGGCTGTGAAACCACACACAGGTCTGTAGTTCTTCCTGCTTGTTCCCCAGGACACTGTGAGCATTAGTGTCTGGACGCTGCACAAAGTTCATTGGGCGCGTGGGTTGTCCTGGGAGAATGTGCCACAGCTGTACACAGCCCCGGGGAGTGGGGCTGCCTTCTGGTTTGTTCCCAGCCGTATTCCTTGAGTTGAATGTATTCTTGACCTGAGAATTTCCATTTTGGACCCCACCCACAAGAGCCTTCGGTTTAAACCTCGTTTCACTAAGGTGCCCGGCCTGTTACTGAAGATTCCCTTCCCTTTTCTAGACAGTTCTATTCCATCCGAACCCAGCAAGTTACAATCACTGAAGAATTCTGTTGTGGCAGAATGGAAAGCAGAAAGTTTCCCATTTTTGTGTACTGCAGCAAGAGGAAAGAGAATTGCTGCATGTTACTCTGGCTAGTTTGTTGTCACCTTATGAGGGCTGTACTAGCCAGCAGCAACAGTGATGCGGTGATGCGTCTTCCCATGTACATATTGTCTTGTATCTGAAGACCACCAAGCAAATGTAAATAGTAATCAAGCTATACATAAAAAACACCTCAGGGAGTTACAAAAGATTCACAACACTCTTTTTTACAATGCAGATCTGCAGCTGCTTGACTGCATATGGCCTTGATTCACCACTAGCCTAGAGAGTCTGCTGGAAATGGAGTAAAAGCTGCATCCTTTTTCTGCAATAAATGGAGACAGAACAGCTTTTATTGTTTACCACCCCCCCACACACATACACCCACCCACCACCCACAGTGACAGAATCACAGAATTACTGAGGCTGGAAGAGACCCCTGAGATCATCAAGTCCAGCCTATGACCTGACACCACCACATCAGCTGGAGCATGACACTAAGTGCCACATCCAGTCTGTCCTTAAACACCTCCAAGGATGACTCCACGACTGCCCTGGGCAGTCCATTCCAGTGCCTCATCACCCTTTCAGTGAGGAAGGGCTTCCTAACATCCAACCTAACGCTCCCCAAGACAGCTTCAGGCTCTGCCCTTCCATCCTGTCCCTAGTTGCCTGAGAGAAGAGCCTGACCCCCACCTGTCTACAACCTTGTTTGGGATAGTTGTAGACGCTGATAAGGTCCCCCCTGAGTGTCCTCTTCTGCAGGCTAAACAACCCCACGCTCCCTCAGTCTTTCCTTATCATGCTTTCCCTCCAGTCCCTTCCCCAGATTTGTTGCTTCTCTGGACCCACTCCAGCACCTCAATTTCTTTCTTGACGCCCAGAACAGGCTCCAGTACTCAAGGTAAAGCCTCACCAGTGCCCAGAAGAGGGGGAGAATTACTCTTTGCATTGCTGTGAGAGCAGTATCTAAAGCTCTACAAGTCAGGGAATTGCTAGGTGAAGATTTCGTGTTGCTTTTCCTTTTGTTGTGACTTAACTCAAGGCAAAGTCTTCTATTTCTCACAGGCCATGCATAGAGACTAAATCACAGGATCATAGAACAGTTTAAGTTAGAAGGGACCTCAGAAGTCATCTAGTTCCAAGCATCTCTACTAAGAGCAGGGACACCTCTGACTAGGCCAGGGTGCCCAGAGCCACATCCAACCCGGCCTTGAATACTTCTCAGGAGAGGTCAACCACAATTTGTACAGGAGTTGAACAGCAACTTGCTTTAGGACAGACCTTGGCTAAAAGAAGCCTTTTTTGCTATTGTAAATGTAGGGCGATTTCAGGAATGTTTCTGCTGTTTTCCAGACAGTAATTGCATCAGAAGGATCAGAACATTATGTGCTGCCTACTGGCTATACAATTCACCATCAGGAGTTGGAAAGCTGAATTGCTCATTTTCTGACTCCTATAAATATCTGCTCCATTTGGCTTGGACCAGATGTACCATGTCATTATGGGAAGAAGGAGGATTCTGCATCCTCAATTTTTATTGCTACTATAAGAACCTTGTTAGTCACTGCCTGGGGAATCGGACCCTGGAGAGCTGGCAGTCTGCATGTTAGACATGATAAAGTGCTCTGCAGGCACAGGTAGGATAAAGGTGAAAGTAGGTGAAAAAGGAACGGAAAATAAGGGACACATCCGGGTCTATCAGTTGCCTGCTGACCATTGCATGCCAGCAGTTTGTAGGCATAATTTGAGTGAATGGTATGAAGGAAAAAAGAATGTAACAGTAGCCATGATAATTTATGTTGAGGGGTTTCTTCAGGTGTAAGGTTCAAACAGGAGGGTGTGAAAGCATGGTGGCATCACAGAGAGGTTTAGGTAAGTCTTACTCAGTGTAGGCATCTTTCTAGAGGGAAGATGGTGCAGGTATCTGGCAGATGAGCAGGAAGTGGGAGAGAAGTCTTAGGTTTCCAGAATCCTCTTGAGGCTGACAAATGTTTGAGTGGCATTTCAGAGCAGCTGCTTTAAAAAATGAAATAACCATTATTTGTTTCTACTACCAGCATTTCAATTACAAGAGCATCCTCTTTCCTGTAGTGGGATTCCCAGTTATTTGTAGGTGCACCATTTATATTGAGATATATTTTTATTATTGTTATTATTGAGGCTGGAATAGACCTCTGAGATCATCAAGTCCAGCCTATGACCTAACATCACCACATCAACTAGACCTAAGTGCAACAGCCAGTCTGTCCTAAAACACCTACAGGGATGGGGACTCCACCACTGTCCTGGGCAGTCCATTCCAGTGTCTAATCACCCTTTCCATGAGGAAGGGCTTCCTAGTAGCCAACCTAACCCTCCCCTAGTGCAGCCTCAGGCCCTGCCCTCTTGTCCTGTCAGTAGTTGCCCGGGAGAAGAGCCTGACTCCCACTTGACTACTACCTCCCTTCAGGCAGTTGTAGAGAGGTAG
>VXBP01005326.1:1647-44336 GCA_013400115.1 Rhinopomastus cyanomelas | reverse complement strand
AGTCTCTCCTCATTAAACTTTCCTCCAGTCCCTTCATTGGTCTTGTCACTCTCCTCTGGACCCACTGTAGCATCTCAGTTTCTCAGTTATGAAGAGATTCGGCTCCTGAAGTAGAATCTAGCTTGGCATGTTTGATCAGCTAGTTGTGTATACTGAAGGGCTATCAAAAGGTAGGACAGATACAAGCAGTAAAAGTAATGCCTTTTCCCATGGCAGTGGATGCTCAGGGGCACATACCATTGTGTACTTTCTCTTCAACAGGAACAGCTGGTCAGAAATAATTTCTCAGTTCATTGCTGTTGGTGGATTGGTGTGGGAGTGAAATAGAAGAGGGGAATTCCCAAAAGAACGGAAACTCTGAAGTATTAAAAAGTGAGAAATGGATAAAGGTTTTGCATCTCCGTGATTTTAAATGGGAAAATAAGAAACAGCGGTCGGTCATTACTCCAGATCAGACAGACACAGCACTGTAGACTTATTATGTGGATGATATATTAGTCGCAGAAGCAATTAGGTGTATGTTCTGCCCATGGCTCACACATGAGATCTGGTTCTGGAGGCCCATATTCTGCTTTTATCAGAGGTTTTGAACAAGCTAGTTCATTCTGCCTGCTTTGTAGAGCTCCTAGACTAGAAGAGTCTCTGTCACTGGCATCTCTTGGGTTGCAATTCAGTGTTCATCGGGAAGTTCAGATGAAACTTTACCACTGTCTACAACTACCAGAAAGGAGGTTGTAGCAAGGTGGTTTTTTGTATCTTCTGCCAAGTTAAAAGCAATAAGACAAGAGGAAATAGCCTCAGGTTGTGTCAGGGGAGGTTTAGGTTGGAAATTAGCAAAAAAATTATTCACTGAAAGGATTGTCAACCCTTAAAACAGGCTGCCCAGACAAGTAATTTAGTCACCACCCCTGGAGGCATTCTAAAGACATGTAGATGTTGTGCTTAGTGACATAGTTTAGCTGTGGACTCTGTTAACAGTGGAACTCGTGATCTTAAAGGCTTTTTCCATCCTAAATGATTCTATAATTCTATATCAGCAAATATAGCTAGCAAATTGAGAGAGAGCAGAAAGTCTAGAGGGCAACTTTATTATAAGACTGACATCTAATTATGGCAGATTAGTAGGTTACTAGCAGATCCTGTTGTTCTAGTCAACTATTCTGTCTCTGGGTATCACCAATTCAGAACTGAAATAATCAACTTAGTGTCTAAACAAAAGCTCATCACTTCTACCTTTCCTTTCATTTGGCTTCTCACTTCTGGCCAAGAACTTAGCATAAACCTCTTGTTTCTATTTTGATGCCCAAAGCCTGCAGTTTGTTTTCAGGGTTTTGAGCCTTAGTATCTTGATGGTTGCATCCAAAGGTCAATTTCTCTATGTCCACATGGAAAACTGTGACAAGTGGTGTCCCTCAGTGAGGGAAAAACACTGTGGACTCTACACAATTCAGTGTGGATCAAGCAGAAGCCATTTATCAGTTATTAAGCTTCCCCTTACATGCCATTTCTCTTCCCCTTACATGCCATTTCTCTTCCCCTTACATGCCATTTCTCTTCCCCTTACATGCCATTTCTCTTCCCCTTACATGCCATTTCTCTTCCCCTTATATGCCATTTCTCTCTCCCTACACATGATCACGTAAGCTACAATAAGTAGTGCCATCTTGCTCATGAGAACGTCATGCCTTTTAGCTGACTTTCCAATTCGTTCTTCCTCTGGTCTGGTTGGCAAGCAGGTAGAGTTTCCCCTCTCCTGTGCCCAGGTGTCACATCCTTGTCTCTTCTGGCCTTCTCACTTATATCGTCTCCATGGCACCTGGTTCTTCCCTCTGGCCAGCAACATTCCTTAGCTATGATGTCTTAGGCCTGGAGTAGCGTCCGCTGTGTCATGCTACCACGTCAGGGCTCTGAGTTGTTTAATATCTTCATTAACGATATTGACAGTGGCACTGAGCAAGTTTACTGCTGATACCAAGCTGGGTGGTGCAGTTGATAAGCCAGAGGGAAGGGAGACCATCCAGAGGGACCTGGACAGGCTAGAGAAGTCGGGCCAGGTGAACCTCGTGAGATTCAGTAAGTCCAAGTGCAAAGTCCTACGCCTTGGCCAGGGCAACCGGAGCTATGAATACAGGTTGGAGGAGGACACACTTGAGAGCAGCAATGTGGAAAAAGACCTGGGAATACCAATAAATTAAAAGCTGGACATGAGCCACCAGTGTGTAATTGCAGCCCAGGCCAATTACACCCTGGGCTATATCAAAAGAAGTGTGGCCAGCAGATAAAGAGATGGGATTCTGCCTCTCTACTCTGTCCTGGTGACACCTCCCCTGGAATCCTGCATCCAGCTCTGGAGCCCCCAACGCAAGAAGGATGTGGATCTGTTGGAGCATGTCCAGAGGAGGACCATGATCAGAGGGCTGGAGCACCTCTAACAGAAGAAGACAGGCTGAGAGAGTTGAGGTTGTTCATCCTGAGGAAGACAAGGCTTTGGGGGAACCTCATATTGGTCTTCCAGTACCTGAAGGAGGCCTACAGGAAACCTGGGGAGGAAGCTTTTACAAGGGTAGAGGGTGAGAGGACAAGGGGTGATGGTTTTAAACCGGAAAAGCAGACATTTAGACGGGAGATTAGAAAGAAGTTATTTAGTGTTCAAGTGGCAATGTTCAAGGCTAGGTTGGATGGGGCTCTGAGCAATCTGATTGAGTGGGAGGTGTCACTGCCCATGGCAAGGGGGTTGGAACTTAATGATCTTGCAGGTCCCTTCCAACTCTAACCTTTCTATGATTCTATGATTCTCTATTTGGGCATGATATATTTTTCAGCTCCTATCTGGGGGGGACTTTGAATGATATTTGGGATCAGTCACTGTCCAGTTTTGAAAAAAACCATGATGAATGATCTGTAGGTTTCAAGATGAAAGTTAAAGGTTTCCTACATTTTTTAAGCCTAGAATTGATTTGGGAATGCACTTTTGGAGATGGGATTCTTTCAGGCTCCTGCAACCAAGAATGATGTTCAGTCACAAAGGCACAAAAGTAATGAGAGATTATCACCTCAAAGAATGGGTTATAAAAGCCAAGAGGATTTAATTCAGATACTGGTACATAGGTATCAAGTTCCACTGGAGACATCTTAATATAGCTCTGATATCCATGTGGAGCTCACGGATATGGCACAGAAGGTGCAGGAATCCTTAGCCTGTTGGCGTAGGAGAAGCTCAGATGAAATACCTTGGGGCACTCTGAACTCCAATAGGTTTCTGTGTGTGGGGAGCTGATTAACTCCTTATTGCTAAGTCTAACAGAATCCAAATCAGATGTGGACACTCATACATAGGCACCTAAATTTAAGAGGATTCCCGCTCCAAATAATTTGCTTAAGGTCAAGAATGTAATGGACTCAGAGCCACAATCAGAACTCCAGTCTTGCACCCATTATGGGCAGACTTCTGGTGGTATAGTTGTAGTGTAAGTGTAGGTCCCCTTCACAACACTCCTGTGAGATAGACAAGTTTTTCTTCTGTTTTACAGATTTGGAAACTGAGGCACAGAAAGAGAGAATGATGCCTCAGACTAAGCTTCATATACCATAGGCAGAATAATTAAACTGAAAAATTAATGCTGGTAAAATTTAAATTCTGTTTTTTAGGACCATAATTTACACAGGAGCTGCTGTGATCTTCCCATCCTATTCATAGAGATGGGAACATAGAGGTTTAATACCTCTGCCAAAACCTTTCCTCCTGTAATCTCTGCTAAACCTTCCAGTATCTGTGCAATTAATAATAATAATAACCTTGTGCCAGAAGAAACTCCTTCCTTCAACTGCTTCACTTAAGGGTTTCTGTTTGCTCTAAATAGATATATGTTTGGAACTTTTCATGCACAGGAGCCTTGTGGGACAGACCCAAATGCAGTGAAAAGTTTTGTTAGGTTTTCAGGGTGTTGTGATGATGATTGTTTGTTACCTGAAATCACTGCATTTCTCCAGAAATATACATGAGATGGTAATTGCATATTAGCAAAAGAAACTGAGCCATTCAATTATTATTCTGTAGGAAATTCTATTGCTGTAAAATATCTATTATTATGTTACCCACTGGTGAAAGAGCACTCACAAAAACAGCTGTTATTTATTTCTGTTGTCAGTTATTGAACACTGGTGTGACTGGCAATGAGTGTGAAGTAGGGGAGATTACATGAACCTCCCTCGAAACATATGCTGTGAAGACACCATTTCTTGCATGCAGAGCTTTATTTGGAGGACAGTCTCAACGAGAAGCAAGGTGTTCATCTGCTGGTGGTGGTAACAATCTGGTTCTGTCCTTGAACTTAGGAACTTAGAACTGATTGATGTGGAGACACTGGCCTTAGGAGGGATCTTATCCAATAAATGGCCCAAGACCTTGTTTAGCAAGAGTGCAGATGTAGGTATGAGCTGAACAAGACATCTGGGGTTTTTAATCTTCCTTGCAGTTCTGTGGCATCCACAGCCTTGACATTTACAGTTTGTAGAAGCCTTTCTCCAACTCCAGGATCGTCCCTGCCTGATGAAGCTGGTCAGGAATGTGTGATCTGAGATGTATCCTGGAAATTAGCAGTGTGCATCCTCCTTTGGAATACATACCTAGTCCTGTGGCCTAAGTTTCATATAAAAGTCACAAGTAATTGCATAAAAATGATGGCATTTGAATAGCTGCATGCATAAAACACTTGAGAGGTCTGATTTGGTTAAATTGCTTATGAAGCAAACTCAATGCCACTCGAGCTTTTCTAGGGCCAGGGATATGCAGGTTTTAGAAGGTATCTGGCCATCTCAGACTCCTAACTGAACGCTGGTAATTAAGACTGTAGTGCCTTAAGTGGTTAGGGAATCTTCCACCCAGCTTGACATTCATGCTGCTGGTATTTGGTGTTTTATTGATTTAATCACAGTGGTGTGTTCTGCTGCAGAAAAGATGTGTCATTGCTTTCACTATCACCCAATGCATACTTGCAGTTTAGAAGTTGATGGTCAGTTTGCTTGATTGGTAAACTTCAGTAATTTTTTTTCCAGGTAGGTTCATGATTGCTTAGTGGTGTTGCACAAGCATGGCTTATACCTTTATAACACCGTGCAAATGAACACAGGTGGGATATTGGACTGGAGACTGTGCTGCCCTGTAGAACTTGGCCTGGACTCAGTGACATAACAACATACTAATGCTATAAAGATCAGAAAAGGAAAAAATAGATACATTTAGTGCAATATCTTGACTTATAGCAGAAAGCAGTTTTCCTTTTTGAAGTGACTTTATATGTGTTTAGAAGAAACTTTTTTAGGTGGGTAGGTAATTTCGATTGAAGGGAATTAGATAAATTGATCACAGCTGCAAAAAGCATTGCTAGCAGAGATGAGGTTAGACTCTCTCGGGTTTTGGACTTTAGATGTGTGCCACAGGACACCTCCTTTATATCAAATGCAGGTAGGAAAAGCAAAGCATACAGGCCTGCCAGACCTTGTAATCCTCTGCTGTGGTACTGAGACCACCACCAGGTAGCCTAAACATCCAGATGAAACTGTCTCACTGCTTCTTATCTTTCTTAACTATTGAAACAGGTCTGCTTTGTTAATTGGTGCTCTTAGCACAGTTTTGTTTGGAAGGATTAAAAGACAAAACCTGGACTGCATTGCACTTGCTCTCAAATGTTTTACTGATTGTACTCCTTACAGTTAATGATTGTGTGGCAAGCACCCAGGTTATGTGCAGGAGATACTCAGTTTAAAAACAGGTAGTTTGTACTGTTTAAAATCTCTGATTGACTTGTCTGAGTTGTTACATGCTGTACATAATTGATTTGCTAATTACTCTGACTCTATTCCATGCTCTTGCAATACCCGTTTCCTTGAAAAGTCACTCAATGGAAAACCCAAGTCACTGTGGCATGCAGAGCTCTTCTAGTGCTATTTCAGTCAAGGCCACAGAAGTGTTGGGTTTTCTTTTTACTGAGTTTTTGTTGAAGCGGAAAGCCTCTGTGCCTTTTGTGTATGGCACCACAGAGCTGTCCGCGTCATTACACTGAAATCCACCAAAGGACACGTCTTCTTCAAGTGTAGAACTACGTGGTGCTGTTGCCATCTTTCCACCTCCAGCCAGGTGCCACTGGGAATACTTAGGAACAGGTATACCTACAGGAATGCCTTAGGGCAGGTTTTAAGAAGTTAAATATGCTTCATGGTATTTTTTATTTTTTTTTTAATTCAGTTTACATGGACAATACAAATACTTTGTCCCATGTGTTTGTGAAAGTACACTTCAGCTGAATTTTGTGTGCAATTTTGAGTCATATAATAGAGGAATAGACAACACAATATAAAAATACCAACAAATGTTAACGTTACCAGATAAGAGCCCCATCTACACATAATAGATAGATAAAAGGGCTGGTCATTGATTCAGATACATCACCAAACCATTTCAAGGACATAGGCACGTGTTGCTGCCAGTGACACCTGTTGATTAAAGAGCAAATGAAACTGGGAGAAAGGGCCTTTACAGGAGGGTATGTAACATTCAATATAATTGTATAATTGTCTTCCTGAACATGATTCCACAACAAAGTCTCCCCGATACAATACCAAAGCCTTCCCCTAAATTGGGGTCCTTTTGACCCCCACTCCCAAAATGTTAAGTGTACACTCTAAATCACCTTTTATCAAACTATCTGTTTAAAGTTTTCAATTGTTTCCACAAGTCATGGAAATGCAGTTGCTGTCCAGCAGCATCAACAAGAGATGTGCTTCAATAAAAAACTACCCCCATGTGTCTCATTGTCCTGCTTTCAAAAGCTAATCTTTAGTGTTTTTCCCTTCAGAAGTGCTCTTGATGTATCTAGTGACAGAACCAAGTGGTACAAGTTTAAGAATTGTGCAAATAAACTGTGCCTACTGTGAGATTAAGAGGGCATATTAACACCCTAGGTGCAGGTACATCTTAGGAGACTAAGCAGAGCCCCAACACTTGGCTTTGCATTGTTTCTTGGTGGAGTGAGGCCAGGGTGCTGATTCTGCATTGGTAGCTCCACATGAGACTGGATCACATGCACTGCAATTACTGAATGGGGCCACTGCTGATTAAGGCTGTATTTGTCCTTGATACAGTTGATGGAGATTACAGAGGAAGAAGTCTGGTATCGCTGTCAAACTCCTCCTTTTTTCTTTCTGTATGTCTTTAAACATAGTATATGTGACAAGAGATAGGGATTGGATATGAGGGAGTGACTCCATTTGAGTTTGGTCTCTCTTCCCTGAGTGAGTGAGGGAGTGAGTGAGTGAGAGAGTGAGCTTTCCCATTCTTCTCATTGTCCTCTCTTTGTGGTTTGTACGTATTTTGAGGGCATGAAAAGCTCATTACCAGCCCCTTGTGATGGGCTGAAGGAGTGCTCCAAATAGACTGCTCTCCAGGATCTTGTCCAGGAATGATTCCTTGCCTTTTAACTGTTTGAAAAGCTGTCATGACGTGTCCTGAGCAAAGCCATAGAGGAAATGCTGATGAAGTTCTTACTTGGCTGGGTTCCCAAGTGTGATGCTGAAGGTCAGTGGTTCACTCCTGTGTAATCCCAAGTCCTTTCCTGCATCCATTTCCCTTTCCAGTCCCTTAATCTGGTAAAACTGGGGAGAGGCAAGAGAGGGAGGGTGAGGAGTATGTGATGTAACATCCACTATGGGAAAGTTGTGAGGCAACACCACAGTGCCTGCAGCACACTCTCACCATGGCTGCCACCCGGAGAATCTGAATTGCGCTTAAGAAGCTGAAGACTCATCCCGACTGTGTGAGACCTAGGGCGAAGAAAGCTGAGCATGGCTTCTGCTCAATGGCACACGCTCTTGCTTCTCATCTTGCTGCCTCCCACCTGCACATGAGGTGAGTGGAGCAGCAGTTGTATGCTGAGGATATCCCTGAGGAAAGGGAGGCTTGAAGCCAGTGCAGTGCTGAGGTAAGTCTGTTCCTGCTTCCTGGGTTTTCCAGCTAGTTACAAGCGGATGGCATGGGGAAAGCAGAGGAAGTGGAGCAGAGTGAGCTGGAGTGTGTATGGATTGTCTGAGGGCATGCAACCGTATGAAATCCCTGCTGGGCTGGCTCTCAGCCAGCTGATAATCACTGACTAATCTCTCTTACTGGCAGATTCTGCCTAGATTACAAGAGTGTGCGGCTTGTGTGTCAGGATGAGTATGAGCCATGCTTGTGTTGAGGGTCTTGCGGTATGTCTCAGGGAAATACACCAAAAAGGGCTTTGTCTGCAGTGTAGGAGAGGAATTTGTTCAAGTATGCTTTTGTTACCAGTATGGTGCTGTGAGGTCTGCAGACAGGCAGGTGTAGGTATAGCCAGTGTTTGTCCTTGTTGTGCTTCACTGGAGTAATTCTGCATGCATTCGGGAGACGGCAAAGCCTTGTTAATTTGAAGAGGTTTTATCCAGATGCACAAAGTCAAAAGTACAGACAATAATCAGTTCCAGCAGAACTATGTGGTCTGGGTATTAAGAAACTCTTTGCATTCATAAGGCTTCTTAAACACCCCTGTACTGGTGTAAGAGGCCTATGTGAAGCTATGCTTCCCTGCTGTCTGATGCACGATCTACTGTGCTGCAGGACCCCAGCAAGTGCAGGAGAATAGACCCTAAGTCCAGAGAAGGCTGGGCTGCTCTTACATTCAGCAGACTATGGGAAGTCAAAGGAGAAAATTGCTTTTCTTGGTACCAGGAGATGAAACTGGGAGGAAGCTGGTTCTGTGTATTTGCTAATGGAGACAACTAGGGCAGGTTAACAGAAGCTGTTGAAAATAACTGCATGAAGTGTTTTCTAGGTGAACTTCCAAATGGCATTGAACATGTCTCCTTGCTAAAGGAAAGAAGAGAAGAGGAGGAGCATCATATCATACATAAGTATTCTACTTTACTATTCTATAGAATATATTCAATATAGTGCTGTAGAGTATATTCATTACGTGTATCTATATAAACATAGACATACAGATATAGTGTGTGTACATATGTGTTTATCATGCATATATATTTAGTATACATGTGTATGTATGCCTACACACACACACACACACACACACATATCTGTAGCGCATAAACAAGGCTTCAAAAAGCCAAGCAACTGCCATAGTTCAGTTACCACGTTTGGAGTTGCAGTAGTATTAATTAATCCCAAACTGCCTGTTAGCCTTGTCAGCCTCCAAGGATGCCTGCAGAAGCGTGCCGTTACGGCACCTGGTCCGTGTCCTTGTGTCACTGTGCCTGCACAGCTGGAGTGTCGGCGATCACACGATTGATTTCCCAACATGGTGAACAATGCTCCTGGCTCTGGCAGTTTGCATGCAGCCACTCCGAGTATTTTTAGAGGTGAAGATTAAAGAATGTATCTAAATCTGGAAATAGAGATAATCATTACAAGAGGGCTCTCTTCTTTCCTTTTTAAAGCATGATTCTAATCCTGGTCAAAAATTTACATTTCAGTTTCTACAAGGAGCAAAGTGGTTTATTTTCTTTACTAGCTGTAGTCCAGATATTTTGTCTAAGGAATCCCATTATTTGAAACTCACACAAGGCAAGGATAAATGAGGTTTATCTGATTCTGAGGATGCTAATTTTAATTTCGTTTCAGATCTTGTGAAGGCTTCAGCTTGGCAGAAAGCTCAGGAATTTTACAACTGAGTCCTTGAAAGTGGAGGTACATAGAGATGCTGTCTGAAGTAAGAATTTCCAAATAAATAGCATTGTGAGGAAGAATAAATCTATAAGGAAGGTGATCCTCGTATGAGCCCACTTTTTTTTATTAGTTAGGTTTTAACTTTCCCTTTTCTATGATCATGAACTTTCCTTCAGTCTTGAAATATATCTGAGGGACATCCCAGCTGGATCAAATAAGGAATGAAGGGATGGGGAATTTCTCCTGGCCACAGCAGACCCTGACAGGATGATGAACAATCTGTGCTTGGGATTGCCTGTTAAGTCTGGAATACTAAAGAAAGTGAATTTTTAAAAATGAATAGTCATTTGTCATGGAAAAGCTTAGTAGATCAAAGAGTTGATACTTTGAGGGTTAAACTCCCTGTGATACCAGTAAAATGCATTATTGCATGGGATATTTGACATGAACTGCTCCTTGGAGTCTGAGATTTGACATTTTACAGTTAGGAGACTTCAGTTCTTCAATAATTAGGATTGGTCCCACAGGGCTCTGTTGTACCCCCAGAGTGAAATGTAAGGAAAAGCCCAAAGTGACATGAAGGTGTAATGGCAGGCCTGGATGGTGATTCTGACAGGAGAAGGACATGGGGTAAAATGCTTAGGCTGTAAATGTTTCAGGACTGGAGTCTGAGGAAGGAGTCTAAACTTAGATTCTCCTGATGGATTGTTAAATCCAGAAATTGAATATCAGAAAGCAATTGACATGGCCTATAAGAGGAAGAGGAAAAAACAAAAAGGTTTACAGGGATGGGCATTGACAGAGTCATGTGGACAGGGGTGGCCTAAGGTCCATGGGCTCATTAGTGAGCCAAGGACTGAAATTCAGTAGACGTGTTCTGCAAGGATCCCGAGGCCACAACAGTGAGAGGAGTCTGGGACTTGAGACAAGGCAGATCAGGAAGCAAATGGAGATGCTGAGGGAGTCTAACAGAGCATTGAGCACAATGGGAATAGGAAAGTATGAATAGAAACTGGGACATTTTTGCAAATGTAATGTATCCTGTGTTTCTGTGGGCCATGGATGAGGCAATATTTTTCTATGATTCTAAGATTAGCAGGAAGCAGCATGACAGACAATTTGTTGAGCTTCCATTTGCTGTAGGATTAAAGAGAGTTTTAGCAGGGATAAATGTTTTTCATTTTCCAATGAAATAGTGCTTTTTGAAGAGAGTCCACCCTTTGAGTAGTTACAAAAGCACAGGGGTAGAGAATGTCAGATGTCCAGAACATTGTGGAGCATCAGTGACTGAAAACATTTAATATTTTGCTGTAAAGGTTTACACGTCTGAAAAGCCAGCAGCTGCTTGGTTTGTTCTGTGCATCCCTGCTGCATGTGTCTCAAGCTGCTTCTTTCAACCACGTGTGAGACAGTCCTGCAGCCTGCAGTGCGGGCTGATGACAAGAAAAGTCTGTACATTACTGTGATGTAGACGGCTGGTGCTGAGCAGAGCTGTTTTGTAGTGCTGCAGTCCCAACCCAAATGTCACGTTTAAGCTTTTCAGCAGAGCCCAGTCCATGGAGTGCAGAGCAGTACGTTGTGCAGGCCAATGAGCTACCAGTTTCCATGTTGCTGGAGACGTGCTGCAGAGAGCGTATTGACGGGAAATCAGTGTCTTTTCCGTACAGTGCATAGGCTGTGCCAGTTTGGCTGCTTGTTTTGCTTTTCAGGTCCAAGGCTTGTGGCCCTAGTGCACTCTGCTTCCCGTCACACTTCTCTTTACCTTGTGTCTCTTTGCCGTGGCACTGGGGCCCGTCTACGTGCATCAACGGAAGCCGATGAAGCTGCGAGGCCTGCCTATGAACTCACCATGATGACACCACCACACTACATGTTTTACGAGGTGAGGAGATGGGACTAGCTTCTAGGTCAGCATACGGGAAGTGTTTGAAAGCTAGAGCCGTTTCAACAGCTTTTCTGATGGATTCTTATGAAGGGAGTGGGAACCAGTGTGGATATGTCTGAGGAGCAGTCTTGCCCTTCTTAAAGCATTATTTTCAAAGCATACCTCATTTTCTTCCTTTTTCAATCTTCCTCTCAATCATAAAATTCCTAAGGTTCTGGAAAGGACAAGCTGACAATTGAGACACCCCTGGTAGACCCAGAGTCTGTGGATGACATGGAAACTCCATGTCGTGGGCCTGGATGGTAAGAGGGACTCATCTATGAGCATGAGAACTTCTTCCCTGGACTTACACACTTGGAGAGTTCTCCAAGAGTGCCAAGAACACTGCAGTTTCCTGCTGCCAAGAATCTTGTCAGCCATGTTTTCTGCTTCTTCTTCATGTGTCAGCCTTTCGACAAGACTTTCCCTAGTTTCAGTTGGCCACTGAAAACTCAAGGGAATATGACCAAATACGTTTGTAAAAGCATTTTGATGATGACAGATTTACCTTTTCAGCTTATAGGATCATTGTTACATTATTTAAAACAAAGGGCCATTTTTTTAAAGTAAATCATGCTCATCTGGAGGACATGGATGAAAATGGCTTGTCTGTGCTTGGTTGGTCAGTTATACAGATTACTCTGTCCGGTTTTTGGCTTTCCAATTGATTGGCAAATGCAACCAGCCAAAACAAAACAGTATGGGATCTTTGCAAAGTGTAATTTCAGAAAGACTGAACCCTAGAGTTCAGTTTTGCTGCTGGAGCATTTTTGAGCGCTCTAGTGCTCAGGAGTAACAAATATGCCCAGATTTAATTTTCTTTTTTCAGATTCCAACATGGATGTGAAGTACTTTGTTCTAGTGTTGTACAATTTGCTCAGATGTGTGTTTTGCCAATTCTGTAGCCCAACCAAAGGAAGGCAGCCATCAGCAGAAAACTAATGCTTGTTTTATTATCTATCTCTATGTAGTGCAAAGATGAAATAGCATAGGCAGTGGCCAAGGAAGCAAAAAAACCTCTGTCCAAAAACATCCCAGCAAGAAACCCAGGGGTAGAGAAAATGTCCATAGGATCAGACTTACCCAAGTGTATCACGGAGAATACCCAAGAGATTCACAATCCAATCTATTACCCCAGTCCAATTTGCTATGTCCCGCTGTCACTGAAGGCTCCGTCACAGACGGAGCTACTCCCTCAGAGAGACAACAAACTCTCTCTCACTTTCTGCAAGAAAGCTCACTTTTATATTGTTCCACTGCATCAGAGAGAGCATTTAGAAGCAGACACTTTTCACCTTTTTAAACCCATACTTCTCTGCAGAAAACACTCAAATTAGATTTACAGATTTAAACATAATAATGTGCAATATATATGGCTTTTCTCTCAGTGATTACTATATTGAGACTGCATCACGTGAGCATTAATATGCACAACTTTTTGGAACAGATGGCACTGAACAGAAAATGGATCTCTCTTGCTTGGCTTTTGTTTCAGTTTCTTGTAACTTCTGCCTCAGATGACAGCAGCTACCTGTGCCAGCCAGTGGATTATAGCTGGAGGGAACTAGGAACGAGGGTACAGCACTACACAGTTTGCCTCAGGCCCTGCTTCTCCCGTGGGTAAGCTCATAAACAGCAATTTAAATACTCAAGAAGGCTTTTACTCCAGTTTGTTGCTTGTAAATCTGTTGCACTAAATGTTCTGCCTCGGTAGTTGCTCTTTGTTTTAGGTGTCTATAAATGAATTATCTCAGTCAACAAAGCCATCTAAGTTCCCTCTGTGGTCGCTGGAGAGAGGGTGATCATGTGCTCTGAAGATAGATGTCTAATGTCGATACTGCAAGTCACCTCTGAGATATACGTGACTCTTGCCATTGACTAGATAAGGGTTCTGGATTGTCACTAGTGATGAAAAAGCAACTTCTATGTCCTCAAGTTTGCATAAATCTTATTCAGTGTTTCTTTTAGTAGGGGAAATTTGTCTAAAACTATTTTCTGGTCATCACAGGGATGTTTGGGACCCACCAACTTCAGCCTTCCAAGAGGCGGCTGCATGAGTTTTTTTCTGTTTGAATGCAGAGCTGTTGTGGTTTGCTTCAAGATATAACCAGGCTTTGAAAAGATGCAAGAATGGATACTATCGTGTCATATTTTCAGATACTTGCCATCAGGCTAGAAACAGTTTCTGAGTATTTTACTCTTGCCTTTTCAATGAGCAAGCGACTTAGCAAATCAATCAGCCGAAGCAATCTTGAAAGCCTTTCTTCTAAAAAAAAGCAACAGCCAGAAAAGACCCCCCTAGTTTTTCCCCTTTGCTGTTGATCTCAGGTGGGCAGCTTTCACAGAGTGCAGGACTGAAAAATCTCAGACTGTGAGACTGAGCAGTGATTTTTCTTGGGAGGTCTAACAGCGCTTCTCCGTGCTGCCCAGCAGATGGCAAGAGCGTCTTGGCGGTTCTTCTCCAAAGTCACCGAGCTGCTGCTTTAGGTAAGGAGGGCTCTGCTGAGTAATATGGAGAGACTGTTGCTCTAAATAAATCACTTCCTTATCAGACAGGGGCAGGGTGCCAAAAGCTAATGTCCATGGCTGATCCTGTATTGATTTGGTCGTTGCTTTTCAGTAAATGCTGTTCTCATGTGTTCTGCTCTGCGTGTTTGTAAGAGTAAGGCTGATACTGTTAAAGAAGTGCCAGCATGCAGGTTTGTTACAGCCTCTGTCCTGCAAGAATCCAGCACCACCACTGGATATTAGGCTACTAGGCTTCCTCAAAAGCTCCTTTCACAAGCAGTCACTGCTGTCCAGTTTGCCTGTCTGTCCCAGCGGCTGCACATATACACTCCACAGCACTCTTGCTGCAGGTGGACATTCCCTCCTAATGTCCCGTGATAAGGGAGAAGCTTTAACCTTAGTTATTGCCAGATGGTGCCCCAGAGTCTTAGCCAGAAGTTGATTAAGGCTGAACAAGGTCTGCTGTTGCCTGTCTGACCGAATACTGATGCTTAGTTGGCCAGCAGAGAAACTACAAATGTACAAATATGTGTCCTGGTAGTTTTGCTGCTACAGATTACACAGAAGTTGTGGGTTACAGGTTTGTATCCTATATGAAGTGGAAGGGTAACCTTTATACAGTCGTATTTTATAGACCTTTTGATCCTTGATAATAAAAATGAGCTAAATGAATGAATGAACAAGGAAATCTCACCTCCCTGGATGGTTGTCAACAATGGGTTGACCAAGCCTCTCTCTGTTTTCATCAGCAACAAAAGCAGCTTTTTGCCAGTTCTGAGTCCCTGGAAAGTGGACTCACTTTTTATTTGTGTGCATGTGCATGCTGAAATTCAGTGGCCTTACTGCTTATCAATTCAAATTCCACAGGGGTTTGGGCTTTTAACACAGCGCTTGTTCTGTGGGTCATTGTCTGGTACCAGTGAACATCTGACCTATGTCTCAAAACGAACCAGAACTAAGCAGCTGAAAATTGTATGGAAGCTGAGAGTCTCAGATGTGTCCTCTTTGGAAACTGGGACTTGAATACAAACACTACAAACTGAGGCTCTGTGGAAGAAATCCTGCCTTCCAGTTTCTCAGCATCCCAGATAATGTAAGATCTATTGCACATGTAGATTTTTACCACCCAGTAAAGGATAGATTCAAAATCATTATTAACTATTTTTAATCACTTTCTAGTGTAAAATCATTTGTCTAAGCCCATAAACTCGAGATGTTCCTTCCTCTGGCTTTTTTTCAGGTTTTCTTTATTCTGCACAAGAAACAAGAATAAGTGACTTTTCTCCGTGTCAAACACGTGACTCCAAATCATGGGGTTAAACACGTGCCTGGAAGACAAGTTATGCTTTAATAGACACATTGTGTTTTGGTTTTTCTTATGCTGTGAAGAGAGTGTGAGCAGTGCAGATGGGCTGACAGGCAGTTAAGAAGATCACCTACTTCCAAACATGTGAAAAACACGTGCGTTTCGGGTGATACCATCTGCTCAGATCTGGTGGTTATTTAGACTTCCATATTCACTGCCTCACCCAGAATTATAATGTGCCATGAGAATGTGTCCAAACAGAAATAATTGCATCTTGTATATGGTCCATGTATATCTCCATCCAGACCAGTGCTCCCTTCCTCACTCTCCATTCATCTGGGCCTGGTGCAGCAACCCAGGTTCTAGCTGCTTCCTGCTCTGTGTCCAGCCTAGTCTGTATCTAGACTGTGTCTCCTTTTTACACCACTTAAACAGAACCATCTAATCAATAGGATACTACAGGTAGGCCCCATACAAGACGCTGTGGTATTCTATTTTGGGAATGCTACATGACCTTGATACCTGAATGGTATGAAGTGCTGAGGTCAGAAGATGAGGAACACATTCATCTGCCTTTCACGCTGTTCTCTGTCTCTGACTAGTGCAGAGGGGATGGATATATGCTAAAAAGAGAAGGGAGAGTATGACAAACTTTCTAGATGGAGTCTGGATTGAAGGTTCCTGCAGAGAGGTGATATATTTTGAAAGCATCATAGGGTTAGTCTTGAATAGTATGTATGTCTTGTTCATCCTGACTTCTTTATACTTCAGCTTTCTTTACTGGAAGAAGAAAGCCTATAGGTCATGGAGGGAGGGGATGGCCACTTGGGGTGATTATAAAGCTCTGGTGAGAGGATGTAAGGATGAAACTAGAAAAGCCAAGGTTTCCTTGGAATTAAACCTTGCAAGAGAGGTCAAGGGTAACAGAAAGGGCTTCTTCAGATACATTGCAGGTAAAACTAAAACTAGAGGCAATGAAGGCCCCCTGCAGAATGAGGTGGGTGCCCTGGAGACAGACGATACAGAGAAAGCAGAGATACTGAACACCTTCTTTGCATCTTTGTCTATATTATTAGAGGCTGTTCTGACATCAAGCCCCAGAGTAAGTTGTGACAAAAGAGGATTTTGCCCTGGTTGATGAGGACTGGATTAGAGAGTAAACGAGCAAACGGGATGTACATAAATCCAGGGGTCCTGATAGATTGCTCTCTATCATCTTTGGTAGGTTCCCGGTGACCGTAGGATTGCAAATGTCACTCCAATTTTCAAAAAGGGAAAGAAGGAGGACCCAGTAACTATAGACCAGTCAGCCTTACCTCCATCCCAGGAAAGGTGATGGAACAGTTTATCTGTGACGCTGTCTCTAGGCACTGCAAGGACAAGAGGGTCATTAAGGACAGTCAGCATGGCTTCACCAAAGGGCTTGACCAACCTGATAGCCTTTGATGAGGGCATAACCAGGTGGACAGATGATGGCAGAGCAGTGGATGTGGTCTATCTTGACTTGAGTAAAGCATTTGACACAGTCTCCCACAGCATCCTGGCAGACAAACTGAGGCAGTGTGGTCTGGATGATCGAGTAGTGAAGTGGGTTGTGAACTGGCTGCAGGACAGAAGCCGGAGAGTAGTGGTCAATGGGACAGCCAGTTTTGCTGAGTAGAGGGGAATGATCCCCTCCCTGCTCCTGCTGGCAACACTACTGCTGATACAGGCCAGGATGCCATTGGCTTTCTTGGCCACGTGGGCAAACTGCTGGCTTCAGTTCAGCTGGGTCATCTGCAGGAAAAAACATAATCTACTGTGTTATCTGCCAACACTGGATTAGAGTAGAGAGTTTCCCAAGAGACCTTTTCAGCACTGAAGGCTTAGTGCAATGTTAGAAACACCTTGGATATTACGTAGGCAAAAAGTTTATGAAGCAGTGGAATAGTTTATTTACAATATGGCATTGGGCTCGGCAAGATGTGGGACCTTGCAAGGCCCATTTGCTAGTCATAGAGTTCCTAATGTGCGTATCTACCCTGTCTCTGAGAAAATTCATAATATGCTGTTAGTTTTACATGAACTCCTCCCAGATAAAGCATGCATAATAAAGTTAAAAGGGTCTTTGGAGGGGGCGTCTTCTTCACATTGAACTTTCCTCTTGTCACCTGTGCTGCTAGAGCGTACAACATTCCTACTGTGAAAGCCGCTTCTCCATTGTTTTCTTATTTCCAAGGCTGAGGGGTTCTCGTCATGCTCAGTTGGTCTAAACAAAGCTAGACAGCAATTCTAAATGTCATTCCAAAGCAGCTTAATGTTACATGCTCAAGTTCACCTAATATTCTATTAATCTATTAACCTTTAATAAAAGTCCTCCCAACCCACTGTTATTTCTCACATGCAAGTAAAAGCTGCTTCATTACTACTCTCCATGAGTCAGTTTTGGCCCTATCCTGCTTGAACCATCAGTATATTTGGCCCCCCAGTTTCACAGTATCACAGTAAACCAGGTTGAAAAGGACCCCAAGGAGCATTGAGTCCAACCTATTACATAAAGAAATCCAATTTAGATGGGATTGGCCAACCCCTTGTCCAGCTGAGCCTCAAAACTGTCTGTAGCTGCAGAATCCATCACTTCCCTGGAAAGACTATTCCAATGTAGACCTTACTTCTCTGTGCCTGGCTAAATGTCTGTGCCTACAAATAGTTTGAGTGAATTTAACTAATTTTCGTAGAAGCATAGAATCACAGGACTGTTTCAGCTGGAAGAGACTTTCAAGATTATCAAGTCCAACCTTTTCCTAGCCCTATCAGCACCACTAGACCATGTACCCCAGCACAACATCTACCCTTCTCTTCAATACTTCCAGGGATGGTGACTCAACTCCCTCCCTTGGCAGGCTGTTCCAATGTCTAATAACACACTAACCATTAAAAATCTTCCCTCTCCCACCCTTTCAAGCACTCATCCTTAAAAAAAAAACCCCAAAACACAACCACATTTAAAACCCTCTTCCCATACTTACTGTGTTCCTGTATGTGAGGGGATCATGAGTAGGTCTCAACCTCAGTTTCCCCTCACAAAAGCTTTTTCAAGTTGTAGTTAGTAATCTTAACTAATTTGCTAATTTTATAGCAGAATAATCATAACATATTTTGATTTTCCTTGATTCATTCATAATTCATGACTTCTTAAAAATTAGAAAGGAGCAGGAAATTTGGATGACATTACTCAATGGTTTTGCAAATCCACCCTTTTTAAAATTATACACATTTGTAAATATGTCAGTTGGCTTTTTTTTTTTTTAAATCAGCTTATGCAGCTTAAATTTGTGTCCGTGTCTGATATACTTTACTGCAATGGGTTCTGGATTGTGACTGGCCACAGAGCTTCTAAAGAATACAAAATTATGAATGTACCACCTGACAATCTGAAATAAGTGACTGAACACGTAAGTCACAGGCCACTGTAACTATTTGTCCTACACGTTCGATTTTTAACCTCCTCCTCACCCTCTTCCACACAGCCAGAGGAAGTGAACTTGCACTTTAGAATTGGAAAGAGCTTTTCACTGGTGACTTCAATGGTCATAGAGTCATAGCATACAGTATCACAGTAGACCAGGTTGGAAGGGACTCCAAGGAGCATTGAGTCCAACCTGTTATGTTACTGAAGTACAGTTTACATGAGATGGTCCAACACCTTGTCAAGCTGGGCCTCAAAACCAGCATGGCTTGCATACAGGAACACATACTGGTACAGAGTGAAGCCATTGTGAAGGCATCAATGCAAACATTCTCTTGTGAGTGAAGCTAAAATAGCACAGGGATAGCCGAGTGGCGCTGTAGGTCATGACTATTAAGTGCTCCATCAGACTGCACTTAATTTTTGTGTTTTAAAGTGGGTTATCACAGCTGGAACTGTCTACCCGGGACATCCTGTCATGACAGCAGCAAAAATATGAAAGAAGTGGTACTTGCACCTGAAATTTAGAAAAGACTGAAGGCATAGAACGAGTCTTCCACTCAAGATCACATCTCAAGAGTTAAAGCCTACGTCACAGAAATGCCATCAAAAGGGATGGAAATGATAAATGGTGAGTTGGGACGATTCACGCTGTCAGGCAGAGTCCAAACCTTTGAGAGTGAATTGAAAATATCCTGTTGCAGCTGGATTTGTAAAAGCCTGTGGGATAAAGACTGATTCCACCAATGTCAGTGACCACGCCTGCAGATTTCACTGGAAAGAAGGTGGCACAGCTGTGTGAAAAACAATGCACTCTGCTACCACAGCTCTTCCGGCCGAAACTGTTTTATGATTCTACAGACAGATTCGCATGTGAGCAGGCTGCAGTGTTATTCGAGTTTAACCGATGACTTTTAAGGGCACAATTCTGTGCAAGTCTACCCCTTATAAAATGTGGGTCATCAGACAGTCTTAGAGTAGTACCCATTCACAAGACATAAAACATAACGCCAAGTAGCTGTTCAAATGAATAAGCTTGATATCTGCTAGTACTCAGCATCTTTCCTGCTGTTCAAGTCAATGTAAATTATGGATGTTCTGATCAAATTACTTTCAAATTAACCAGACCATTCACTCAATGCTTACTTTCTCTTTGAAGATAAATGAGAGGGATTCTCATTTTAATCAAAAACAAAACACAGAAAAGGAAATCAATTACTATTTAATGCTTTTTCCGTCACTGTGCAATGGAAGTTTCCAGAGGAACTTGAGCTTAAAATGGCAAAATAATACAAAATGAAGGAACAGGACTGGGTTTTAACTATTGGATTTCTTTTACACTCTCAGAAAAATATGCCAGTTTTTGTTTTTGTTTTAAAAGGCGGAAGCATTATTCCAAACAATTAATTAAGCCAAAGCAGAATACAGGAGATGACTTTATACAATAAATAAAAATCTGTTGATACAGATGTGGAAGACCTCCGAGCCAAACATTGAAAAAGATCAGCCGACCCTAAATATAGAACAGTATGAATGTGCTGAATTCATTAATGAATAACTTTGAGGATTAGGGCTTGATAGATGGAGTGCTCACATCCAGATGTTTACTGTGATTTGTCAATGGCCCTGTACTTAATCCTCCTGAACAGGAAATATGAGTCTTTTCTCTGGGGTCTCCCTTGAGGACTGTGGCAGTGTCTCTCCCTCTCCCTCTCTCTCTCTCTCTCTCTATCTGGCCTGAATCATCTCAACACAGGATCAGGCTGCTGGGGATTTAACCAACAGGAGGAGGCGCGGATTTGCCTTTAACCCCTTCAGTTTCTTCAGATGACTCCCTCACCATCTGCCGTGGTAGGAATGTTATTTAGTCAACACGTGGAGAGCAAAAAAAGGAGTCACCCGTGTCACCTCATGGGGCACATTTGTGAGGTCCCTGTTCTTGCAAAATGTATCAAAGCAGACACATCTAGTCTCCCCACCACTGAGGAGAAGGCCTGCGGGCACTTTAAGCCTCTAGAGGTTAGCGTACTGTTCATCATGGCAGTGTGTTTGCATTTCTGTGGTGCTGCACAGCCACTGTGAGAAATAGAGATGGTGCAAGAGGGAGCATTTGTGAGAAGATATCCCCAAGGTATCCTTATTCAGGTGTAGGAGAGGGTGTGTGGTTTGTGTGTATGTATGGGTAGCGAATGCAATCTCTGCAGGCTTCCCCCATTGCTCAGTTATCTGCATGTGAGCCCTCCACATGGGATAGGTCACCCTTTTCACTGTGTGGGATTGTTCCACTGAACAACAGTTACCAGCAGCCACACTGCTGCTGCTTCTGTGCTGTAATGGCATATATACGTAGGGTGCTGCTTATGAGCCCGCAACGGCTTGGATCAGCCAGTCTGCATCTGTCACAGTTTCTGAGAGCAGAAGGAGGCCAGTGCAAAGCTGAAAATGCAGCAGAAGATGGGGAGCAAGTAAAGAAGACTCACAAGAGGTGCACATCATTACACAGCTCTGTGCACAGGCGTGCATTATTCATGTCCCCGGAATGATGGCTGTTTGGGCCATGGGATACAATCCTTTATTTCTCCTGTGGAAGGGTTGGTAAGGTAGTGTTGAGCACACAGCCTGCCTTCAGTTGAAAGACAGAGAATATCTAGCACGGATGGTGTTTCTTCTGCAAAGCTTGTATGAGCCACTCACAGGTGCCAGCTGCAAAAAGAGAATTGTGTTCATGTACCCCTCTTGATGCTGCTCGGGGAGCCCCATTTTCTAGCCACTTGTTTTGCTCAGGGCAAAACCACCTAATAAGACTTCAGGATAAGCCACTACTGGTGCTGCGTGGACCAGCTGAGCCAAAAAAGCCTCCCAGTCAGAGGGCATGACAACAGGTGTTCTAGCTGAATTAGAATTTGTAGATGGAAAGAACTGGTTAAGTCTCGGTGTGGATGTGCTGGAGTGTATCGGACTGACTGTGCATGCACTTAGGGTAGAAAATACTTCTTGCTGAATCACGAGTATGGGTACAAATGAATTATTTGTCACAGTGTGCCTGGTTAAACATCACATCTCAGCTCTTATGTCCCACTATTCTGTGTATCATTCTTTCTCTCCAGAACCTTGCCTTTCTGCTGCTAGGACTGCTCTTCAGGAGAGTCTTCATCTTTTCATCACACAAAATCTTTTGGATGCTAAATAAAAATTGCTCTTTGAAATTCCCTGCTTGGGTTAGATGTTTCTTCCCCTTTAATATCATCTTTCCATCTTCTCTTCACTCCCTCTTCCACTCTTCCTTTATACCCACAGATACAGATACCACATGCAATTCTCAGAATTGCTAAAGCTGCAAAGAAAGTAGTTATTTCTACAACAAAGTTCACGAAGCAGCTGTACTTTCTTGCTATATCAATTAATAATACACCTACTCTTCATAGGCCTTTCCATGAGGCTTTCAAGAAGGTGAATGTGGGCAGGTCTGTCTTTTTTCTCTGCACTTCAGCATAATTCCATCTGCCATTTTTTAAATGAGGGGTGCTTGACGGGGTGGGGGGGCAGGAAGATCTGTGATGGTTAGCATGTATATGTTCCTCTAGGGAACTGGGGTTTGTTTTCAGAGCCTGTGGGGACTTGTGTAACGCAGTGACAGGTCACATAAATGCAGCCTGGTTGCAAGCAAAGGCAAAATGTAACCCTTGTGGGAGGAGGTCCACAGAAAGGGGTTCTGTAGATGGGGAGAAGAGTGTGTATGTTTAAACACACATGAGCAACAGCAGGCTGAAAGGAAAAAGCACAGAGGTGAGGGTACAGGCACAGGCGCTGGCAAGTCATCTGTTCTACCTTGTTACTGGTAACACTTGTACACAGATGACGCATGGCAGAGTGTCTGTGGATGTCTGTGATTGGTACTGTGACAGGGACATAGTGAGCAGGCTCCAGAGGTGTTTGCTGTGATAGCCTGGTGCCAAAGTTCCTGGGGTGCAAGTTATTAATTTTGACTGGCATTGCCCCCAGAGAACTGTATGAGCTTGTCTAGGCACATCTCCTCCTGAATGAAATTATTATTCCCAAGGAAAGGTTTGGAGAGAGACTGTTTTGCATAAAAGGAGGTGACAGAGCTAGAAAACCAGAAAATTTTTTCAGTGTTCAAGCATTTCCCTCTGGTTATTTCCTCCATCATGCACTGATAGCAGATCAGCTGTTACTTGTTTGGTTGCCCAGCCATGATGGGTTGACCCAGTACACCAGGTATCTTTGTATTTATGGCAGAGTTTGCCAGCCCCAAAGTGTATTATATGACTCAATGATCTTGAAGGTCTTTTCCAACCTGAGCAGTTTTGCAGGTTTGCTAGATCATTCCATTATTCTCAGAGGTAAATCACAGAACATGACCACATCATAGGCAAAGTATTTAATATACTTACTGTTTTGTATTTTGACAGTGTTTTGGAGCACATTTCATGCACAGAGGTAGTGTGGAAACACACAAATCTCAATAAATCTAGGTAAACAATGCAATGAGGCTATGAGTACTACCTCAATGATTGAGTCAAAGTGTCACTGCAGTGATGTCAACTGCAAGGTGAAAGAGTTTTTCACATAATTGATTATTTTCTCTAGTCGACTTTGTTAGAAATCCAGAACCTCTGCAAGAGTGGATTGGAATCTGTACCTACAGTTTTTAATCCTATGGTATTTTGTGTATGCTTAGTGTAGATCTTGAATAGAATGCATGAATTTATCGTTTAAATATAGAAAACAAGATCTTGTATCGCTGAACTGTAATTGACCTCCATGTGAATTCCTTTACTATAATAAAATGTGCATCTACTGAAAACGCATCAGCCTTGGACATGAGTTTAAGAACTCATCAAGGGGAAAGACAGCCCTGTTTTGTGGATGCTAACACGAGGGCAGCCTGGCAGAAAAGTTTGGGAGCACCTTCCGAAGCTGCACCAGCTCCACGGTAAACTGGGAGAACGAGGAGAGACAGAAAGCAAAGCGGAAAATCCCAATAAATACCCAATCCTTTCCTTTGTTCTCATTGCGCTGAGGACGAGGGAGGCTTGGGTACGCGCCAGGAGGCTCCAGGAATCCCCGGGACTCTCGATTATTACTTCCATTAGAGGTGAGCAGGGTTTTACAGCCGGACCGCTCTCTGCGCGCAATCTCGTTAGCGAGTGATCCACGCATGGGGGCTGCACCGTCATCCACTCCCCCACAGCCGCCTCACGCCCTGTGGGCAGCGGCACTGAAGCGCCCGTCCCGCCGGCGGCTGCCCGCGGGTCAGATGCGGGGCCCTATGGCGGAGCAGGGCAGAGCGAGACAGGGACGACCACAGCATCCCGGTGCCCGGGGGCGGCGGGGGGTGCGTACTGGCCGCGGGGACGCGCGGCAGAAGGGATCCTCTTTGACGTCAAGCGAGCAGCACAGAAGGATCGCTCGTTCATATCCGGGTTCCCGCGCGGCTCCCCGGGGCCGCACTCGGTCCTGCGCCGCCGCGCAGTGAGGCGGGGGCGGGCGGGGCAGGGCGGCGCAGGGCAGGGTCGCCGGGAGGTGGCCGGCAGCGCCGGGTCGGTGAGCGCAGCATGCCTGCCGCTTCAGATGCGCCTGCTTGCTGCTGCCGCTGCCCATGGAGATCGCGCTGGTGACTCTGGACAACGGCGGCGCCACGGCCGTCGCGGGCGGCGAGGATGCCGTGACCGCCGGCGGCGGCGGCAGCAACGCGCGGGCTCGGCGGCGGGGAGAGCTGCTGCTCCACATCGCCGGCTCCGCCGCCGCGCCGCGGCTAAGCGACGGCATGGATAGCACCCCGCCGCCGACGCCGCCCGACGAGGAGCGCGGTCGGCCTCCGCCGTGTCCCGGGGGAGGCGGCGGGAGACACGGCAGAGGCAGCGCGGGCAGCCCCAACGGACAGGCGGCGGCGCGAGGAGCTTCCCCGCCGCCTCAGCTGCCGCCGCAACCGCCGTCCCAACAGGCGCCTCAGCCGCCACCTCCGCCGCCGCCGCCGCCGCCGCCGCAGCGGCTGTCCCGACAGGCGTCCCAACTGCCATCGCAACCGTCGCCAAAACCGCCGCCTCAACCGCCGCCCCGGCCGCCGCCTCAGCCGCCGCCGCGCACCCAGCGCCACGCAGTAGAGGCCGAGATGGGTCCCACGGAGGAAGGGGGACACCGGAGGGGCATGGCCATGGCGGCGGCAGGCGAGGAGGAGGAGGAGGAGGAGGAGGAGGGGGCAGTGGCAGCGAACCGGGGCACTATGCACCACCAGCGGGTGCTGATCAACATCTCCGGGCTGCGCTTCGAAACCCAGCTGGGCACCCTCAACCAGTTCCCCGACACGCTGCTGGGGGACCCCGATAAGCGCATGCATTACTTTGACCCACTACGCAACGAGTACTTCTTTGACCGCAACCGGCCTAGCTTCGATGGCATCCTCTACTTTTACCAGTCTGGGGGCAAGCTCCGCCGGCCTGTCAACGTCTCCATTGATGTCTTTGCTGATGAGATCCGCTTTTACCAGCTGGGAGAGGAGGCCATGGAGCGCTTCCGGGAGGATGAAGGCTTCATCAAAGAGGAGGAGAAGCCTCTGCCCCGCAGTGAGTTCCAGCGCCAGGTGTGGCTCATCTTTGAGTATCCTGAGAGCTCCAGCTCGGCCCGAGCTATTGCCATTGTCTCTGTGCTGGTCATCCTCATTTCCATCATCACTTTCTGCCTGGAGACCCTGCCAGAATTCAAGGATGAGAGGGAGATGCCCATGTCCCTGCCTCCACAAAGTGGAGGTTTGAATGGCACAGTCAGAGACTCCCCACTCATGCAGCCACCCAGTAGCCTCTCTGACCCCTTTTTCATCATCGAGACCACGTGCGTGATTTGGTTCACCTTTGAACTCCTTGTCCGCTTCTTTGCCTGCCCTAGCAAGCCCGAGTTCTCCCGCAACATCATGAACATCATTGACATAGTGGCCATCATCCCCTATTTCATCACCCTGGGCACTGAGCTGGCTCATGAGCAGCAGCAGCCTGGAGCTGGCGGTGGCAATGGAGGTGGGGGCCAGCAGCAAGCCATGTCACTAGCCATCCTGAGAGTCATCCGCCTGGTCAGAGTCTTCAGGATCTTTAAGCTCTCCAGGCACTCCAAGGGGCTGCAGATATTGGGACAGACTTTGAAGGCCAGCATGAGGGAGCTGGGCCTCCTCATCTTCTTCCTCTTTATTGGGGTGATTCTCTTCTCCAGTGCTGTCTACTTTGCTGAGGCAGATGACCCCGAGTCTCATTTCTCCAGCATCCCTGATGCTTTCTGGTGGGCAGTGGTAACCATGACCACTGTGGGCTATGGGGATATGCGACCTGTCACTGTAGGGGGCAAGATTGTGGGCTCGTTATGTGCCATTGCAGGTGTACTCACCATCGCCCTGCCTGTCCCTGTCATTGTGTCCAACTTCAACTACTTCTACCACCGAGAGACTGATCATGAAGAGCAAGCTGTCCTTAAAGATGAACACAGTAGTGCTCAGGGCAGCACCACAGGGGGAGATGCGAAGAGAAGAGCCAGTCGAAACTCTCTAAACAAATCTGTTGTGCACTTGGAAAACAGTGAGGAGTTCAACACTGGCACCAGCTCCATAGAGAAAGCCAATATCAAAGCAAAAAGTAATGTCGATCTCAGAAAATCCCTCTATGCTCTCTGTCTGGATGCCAACAGGGAAACAGACCTGTAGAGGAGTTGAGAGAGTTCAGAGATGTAGAAGGATTTGCTAGAGTCAAAAACTTACTACTTTCATAATTCTTATGGTACCAGGTAGTTGGTATTTTTTTTTAATTGGGCTATATTTTGTAAATTGATCACTACCCTAAGTAGTCCTCCAGGGGTAAATGTTTTTATGTTCTTTTTCCATGACACAAAGGGTCACCTATTTTTAAAATAGACTAAGAATAAGCTACGCTCCATGATGCAGGAGCTGGTAAATTGTGACAGTTCAAAACTTAATTTGTAGAAACTTATTTTAAGGAAAGGTTTGTTGGTTTTAAATGGGTCATTTGTAACCAATTCAGTTGCTCCAGGTTTTGAGGGGTGGGTGTCAGGAGGATGGAGCTGGGCTATTCTCAGTGTCATGTAGTGATAGGATGAGGGGCAATGGTTGTAAGCTCGAACATAAAAGGTTCCACATCAGCCTGAGAAGGAACTTCTTCACAGTGAGGGTGACGGAGCACTGGAACAGGCTGCCCAGGGGGGTTGTGGAGTCTCCTTCACTGGAGATGTTTAAAACCCACCTGGATGTGGGTCCTGTGTGACCTAGTCTAGGTGATCCTGCTGTGTCAGGGGGATTGGACTAGATGATCTTTCGAGGTCCCTTCCAGTCCGTAATGATTCTATGATTCTAAGAGTTGGGATGTGTGTGTGGAGAATGAATGGATTGGGAGGGGGGAGGCAGAGGGTTTTTGTACTACAGTTTCAAACTGAAATGATTCAAATATATTTTATATCTGTATGACTGTATTTATGGTTGAAAGGGGGTTTATAATTCCTGTGAAAAAGCACTAGGAACATTAGCAGATCAGCACTTTCACAGTTTTTCCTTGTGATCAGTACAGGTCTGTACATCTAGTATGTGAAGTAAATTTGGTGCTTTTAACCCTGTAGCAGAAAAATTGTATTGTCTTTGATATGTCAGTTTCTTGTGAGCCTTAAATTATTAAATATTGTAGATATACTTCCTTATAAATAATTTTACTAATTATGTTACTGTTTCAGAATTTCTAAATAATTCACTCCTGTGCTCAATGTTCCCACTCAAAAAAACCCAAATGTATGTGCAGCTTTTTTTGTAGTTTTACAGTTTTATACCTCCATTATACTGTTGAGATTGAAAGAAGACCCCAGCCTGCCTGCTGTTACTGGTTTTGAGCCAAGTGCACAACAGATCAAAAACATGAACAAGTGGACAGATAACACAAAGTAGAATATGAGTGCAGTATCCGAAAAGCTGTCATTCACCTTTATGTATCTACTCCACTTGTGTTCACCGCTTGATCTTAACCACAGAGTGGAAATGGATGGCACTTCAGGAGTCTAACGTGGCGTGCCATGCTGCTTAAATAACCCTTGCGTGGTTTGCATCTTGGGACTCAGACAGAAAGCGTCACCTTTCATCAAAACACATCCTTGTTTTATTTCCAAGCAAAACCTTTCCAGTGCTGTGGATTTTACAGTCAAGGCGCTGTTGAAAGACTAGCGACGTGTTATCTTCATTGTGGTGACACAGCACTGTAGAGCTTTTCGGTGAATACTGACATGGGGTTGCTTCTTTAACTCAAAGACCTGTGTTACCATGCAACGGATATCTCTGTTTTCACCTCAAACTTATTGTTGTCTTATTGTTGAAGGATGTTTCATGCCTTTGCAACATACAGTGGCGCAGCGAGACTAGCAGAAAGAGAAGTCTTAATTGTCCACACTCAAGGTTTGTTTCTAACACATTTTTTAATGCAACTAATTAATATTGAGTTATAATTTATCGGAGTACCTCAGCTGAATGCACTGTGGTAAATTTAAGTCAGCTTTACAAACCAGGACTTTGGCGTTCCCTCATGCAAACACAAATTGTGCTTACCCACCCGTTACAATGCTGTTTAAGGGTAATGGCCAAATGCAAGATGTTTTTCTTTCCTGTTTGGTAAAACAGGCACGGTAAGTGCCAAGCAAGCCGCGTTCTTCATGCTTGGTATAAAGGACTCTCACACAGACCTCAGCCCAAATCTGAGGGATGATGGGGAAGGAAGCTGAATCTGATCATAGAGAAAAGAGTCTCTCCCATTAATGTCATGTGTTGGTTTGCTTCTTTTTTAGCTGGGGAATGATGCTGTAATATACTGAGAAAGTGCAACAAGACTGACAGACAGAGTGCCCAGTCTGGCTGCACGCTAGACTCAAGCAGGTCTCCAGCTTGCTTTAGTGTGAGTTTTTGCACTGAGGTGAAGTGCAGAATTAGTCCTTTGGTGAGGATTAATCTAAACAGAAACAAGGAAGTGGTGGCTTTACTTGTTGTATGCACGTGCTGAGATCTACATAATTGATAGACTTAAGAGTGAAGCTGTTTACTCAAGAAAGTAGTTTGATTTATGTTCAATTATTAAATCCATCAGACTCACCTGAATAAGACACAAACAATTCAGTGAGTCTTTCAAGGTCAAGTGTTGGTTCTGTCTTCCTCTGACTACTCCCACCATGCTGACCACTTCTGTCTCATGTAGTTTGCTCTTCCAGTCGTGCACTGTGCTGAATTAGACTGTCAGCTCCTCAGTAAGTGGTTTTGTGGCAGATTAGTGCATTGGAAAGCGGGTCACTGCCAAGCAAGGATGGGAAAGATCAGTGATGTGGGAACTTGAGGAGCCTGGAGCAGTGGGATCCTTACCCTTCAGTGAACAGTTAAATTATCACTACTGCTTGTTGAACAGCTTCATGTTTGCAGAGATACCGGGACTTCATTTTCCAAGGTGATCAACTCTCACTGGACTCCAGTCTATAAAATACAGCTGGACTCTAGCTTATGTGCCCTCCTGCAACTGAGAGGAGCATTGGTCTGAGTCAAGATAAGGCTTTAGGAGAGCACAATATCCTGACTGTTGTGCAGGACTCTGCAAGCTTGTCAAATGATCCCTTGACCTGCATTTTGAACATGCTGCATTTTTTCTCTAATAAAACAACAGAACTTTGCAGTAAAAAGTGAAATTGTTGTTAACAAAATATGTTAGAACATGCTTGTTTGGCTTGGCTTTTTGAACATTTGTCAAGCATGATTCAGGCAAACTCAGCTTGAACACCTTGTTTTTACAAGGGTGGATAATTTCTACTGCTTTATAAGGCAGTGATAGATTTGCCTTCTAATGAGTGCAGTTGCTCACAGACACTGAGTGATATGACCAGAAACATGGTTAAATCGCAGTTCAGCACTTAGCAGGGTCTCAGCTTTAAGCACGTGCTTCAGTAAGGGGTTGTTCAGCACGTGTTCCGGATGGACTGTCTTTCAGAATGTTAGTTAAAGACCAACTACACGCCTTGCTGAAACCTTAAAGCCATCAATTCCTATTGCACTTGGGTGCAGGTGTTCAGGTAGATGGTACAGTTTGTGGAGCCTGAAAACAGGAGGTGCTGCAGGACACCCTAAGCAGAACTCCAGATTCTTTCTGTAGAAAGAGTGCCTGTTCCTGCAGCCACTACTTGTCAGAGCAGTCTGCTTGGCACAATCAGTTGCAAACTGAGCACCAGGATTGTCTGCATGAAGAATGGTAGCTTTGGCCTGGATGAGAGTGTAATTGCACTTTCCAGCTGTGAGAACCTGCTTTTGTTGTAATTGATTTGGGTATCAAATAGCTCCAATGGGCAGCAGGTATCCGTGCATGGGCTTTGAACAGTGCTGAAGCCTCATAACTTGGCAATGCAAATTTTTACTGCAGAAGAGTACAAGAGAAAGAGACTACTGAATTGCTCCTCTGAATGTGACACAGGGAGAGCGTTTAGGCTGTGTAATTCTAGGCTCATTACAAGAAGGAATTCTGTCCAAACTGTTATTGATCTTATGTTAGCTGACCTGGAATGGAAAGCTAGCTGAGTAAAACCTCTCTGGAATATAAAATGCCACAAGATAACGGAGGTAAATGAATAGCAAATCATTGCAAATCTGTATTAAAAAAAACCCACCAAAACCAAACCAACACTTTTTTGTAAACCATTTAGGAGCTACATCATGGAGGGTTTCTCATGCCACACATGCCTACACGCCACGGTCACTAATGGCTTGTCATTTTGTATGGGACAGTATGTACTGAAATGCATTATCCTTCCATTTTGGGGAAGCTGACTTGTTTTGGGTCACCAGTAATATAAGTTTAGTTTGCTTAGCCTGGCCCCAAGGGGAGTCTACATTCCCATTTTACTTTTCCATCATTTAAAAAAACCCACAAAGCAGTAACCAGCAGTTATGTAACACCATTCATTTCCTTGTGCTTTATGAACAATAGACCAATGATCTTCTGTATACAAACATGGTAAAGAAAAGGCTGTGGAAAGGAACACTGAGCCTTTCAAAGAGGGGTGGGGCTAGAAAAGGCACAAAACTTAGTGGGCTTGGCTGGATTGGGACATATAAAATGTGAAATGTCAGGGAGGGAGGAGAAGGAGGAAAGAGATTCTTCTTGTGGTCTCCTTTCTGGTTTCTCGCATGGCTCTTGGTGGCTCTGTAGGCAATCACTGTATGGCAGCATCTGTGCACTGTGACCCGTCTGGTGAGGTCACCAATGTTGCTTTGAGCAGCATGAACAAATCCCTCTTTTATTTGGTCTTCCTAAAAAGTGTGGACAGTGTAAGGAGAAAATGGCACTCATGATGGCAGTTCCTTGCCTTTCCTGCTGCAGACGTGACTGCTCTTGCTACTTGGCCAGTGGTGTGGTGTGTGTCAGTCAGCTGTTAGATCAGCCTCACTGTTAAGAAGGTTGATCCTGTTCTGGATAGAGGGGCAGTAGGTGTTCTGTAAGATAAAGTTTCAACAGCATGTCCTTGTTTTCGGTGGAGCTTTAGCCTGTCATTGTGTGACCTCCGGTGTCACTAACCTCCCTTCTCTCGCAACAGATGTTTTAAAAATACATAGAAAAGTTCTTTGTAATAGCAGAGCCTATAAAAATCATTGCAAAGCCTGTAATGAAAATCATTGTTCCAATGGTTAAGCCAAGGCTTCAGTTATGTTCAGCACCACGGGGTAATTTGTAGAAAATGTCACCTAGTGTATTTGTAGCTTTTGTAAGCTTTGGGTTTTGGTGTTTATTTCCCTTTCTTGCTATATGCATTCATTTCTCCTCAGTTCTTGTCAGCTGGTTAAATTTCTGTTGCTCTTGCCTGAATTTGGAACCTAAGGGTGCTGATACTCTTTAATGAATCTGCATTGTGCTGGCAGCAGGAAACTCTCCAGTAACTACCTGTGGATCCATTGGCCAAAACACCTTCCACAGTTGATGGAACTTTGTGAAACATTGTAAAAAAAGTGGGTATTGTGTAATTTAAATCATATTAAATGATTTAAATCATTTTTATGTTAATTGGGACAGGCAAAAAGTAGAGGTCCTCATGGTATGACTAAAGAATTAATTTGAATTACCAGTTGCAGAGATAAGTATCATCTTGTTTAGAGAAAAAGAGCAATATTTGTCCCTAACTACAATATATATTGCAGTGCCTTCTTGCTTGTATAAAATAGTAATGTAGTGTCCTTATTTGGCAGTTTTTGATTCTCAGGTATCTGTTTAGTATTCTTACCAGGGATGAAAAGACAAAACTGGACACAAACCAAGAGCTGTTGTGAACAAGATGGCTGGAAGAATGTTTTTCTTTACTCAATAATACCAGTTGATGGAATTAAAGCTCATTTTCCTCTTTATAAGCACTGCAAGCCAGCATTTTTGTATAGTTAGCATAGCTTGGCTGAAATCACCCAAGGATGGAATCCAGTAGCTACAGCTCCAGATTCTCATGATAGTATCAGCACTGCTTAACTTTGTTTTGTTCCGCACTGTTGTTTTCGCGTGGGACTTGATTCTGTGCTTGTACCAGCTTGTGTGCTGTTTCACTTGGGATTTACAGGTCAGCTGCCCTCTGTAAGACGATGAATCTGCCTCAGCGAAGAGTTTGCCATTTGCCACTCGAGGGCATAATGGGCAGGTAGTATACCTCAAGGGCTAGCTTTGCATTGCTAGCTTTGGGACTGTAAGAGCTTTGTGCTAGGGACAGATACCTGAACTTTGTTTCGATTGAAGTCTGGGTGAATTCAAAGCAGAGCTGCTAAAATCCAGTAGTTCTAGCTGTGGTCTTGTTTCCAGTTTTCTGAAAGAGAAGGCATCATCCTTTAGTTTCAGTGAATTTATCTTTATTTGACTTGGTGAGATGTGAAAATGAGGTTACTGTTTCCAATGGAATGATACTGCTTTGATTTTTCAGCAAATATCTGTAATTTCCAGAAATTACCTGAGGCAACATTAACATCCTTTCTATCTTCAGTAAAGTGTTTCCATTAGAGGGTGGTCTTCCCACCAGACATAGTCCCTATACATACTGCAGAATTAACAGTTTTCCAGACAGACAGAACTTCAAGTTCACTCACATCAGAGGATGTTTCCAAACAAACCAGTGCGGGTTGACATGCAGAAGACGAAAAAGGAATCTCATTTCTGTGTTTCAAATACACAGTGCCATGTACACTATCATTTTTGATCTTGTGGGAGACAGCTTTAAAGCAGCCAGGGACAACCATATTTTTTAAAAAAACAACATTGTTTTGTTTTCTCTTCTGCAATTTATGTCACCCATTGTGATTCTCTTCACAAGACTTAGGGTTCCCCAGTCTTGTTTAGCCTGGAGGAGACTCAGGGGGACCTTACCCCTCTCTATAACCACCTGAAGGGAGGTTGTAGTCAAGTGGGGGTTGGCTTTATTTGATTAGGAAATAAAGTCTTTAACGTGCTGAGAAATTCTGGAAGGGAAACAGGCTGGAGGGTGACAAAGATTGTTCTGGGAAGGAATACCTTCTAGCTCAGGCTTAGCACTGAGCTTTGAAGGAGGTAATGTTCCTTGAGCCAAATAAGAAGCAAAGGTAAATCAGGAGTCTATAGCTGCCATACCACAGCATCTGCCTAAGAAAAGGGATCATGGTTCCTTGGAGTTGTTTCTAGATCTCTGTTCCTGAGCAAAAAATACCTACACAGTATTTCTCAGGATCCAAGGAAAGGATTGCAGATAACTGTCTTTAGGAGAGTGCTAAAGTGTGGATCCGATGCAGACAGTGCCATTTTGCTGTCACAGTAAGTGACAGGAAACAGCAGCGTTTCAGCCTGATTTCCATTGCCCGCTTGTCTCACAGGTTACCTCTAAATGGGTTCCTTATGTTAAGATGCTACCCTTAGTGACTGTGTTGCCAGTGTGTTGAGTATTTAGAGATGTCCCAAACTTCCTCGTGGATAAAAACTCTGTAGCCAAGGCATTTCAATATGGATTATTCTGAAGTTGCAAACAGTATCAGTTCTTCAGTGGCCCTGTCTGTCTTTGTGGCTCATAAAACACATGAAGGCATCAACTCACTTGGTTTGTTATTTTTTCCTCTGACAGCAGAATCAATTTGACTGCATAATGGAGTATTCACAAGTTTGTCCTGGTTGGGTTTTTGAGGAAGTGTTTTTGTTTGGTTTTGTTTATGTTTGGTTTTGCTTTGTTGTTTTTTTTTCCCAGATTTTATCTGTCTTCTTCACTTCCTGAGTTGAAACCATCCTGAGCAGGTATTGCAGGAATACCAGGGCATGTAAGAAGAATCTGTGTCTGATAACAAAAAAGAGTCTGAGTAGCATAGAATTTTGGACATGAGAAAGAAATCTCTGGAAGGCTTGGAAACACTGTGCATTTCAAAATGGTATTTGCACTGCTTCTTGCTAGTGGAAAATAGGGTAGGTTCTGTTCTTAATAAGGAAGCTGGATTTTCCACTAAGGAAGAGGTATGAATTCTCGTAGACATCCTGACTGCCTCTATATTAGAAAATAAAATGTGCCCAGGACCAGTCTCTGGCACAGGGGCCAATTGGCAGGCAGCACAAGCCTGTTTCATGCTGTTGGTCTCTCTCTCTAAAACAAGGTGGCAGGAGACAGGCTGCCTCATGGGCCCAGTTCCTGACTTCTGCTACTTCCCAGATTGTGCCTAGGAAGTGCTTGGGAGAGACCTCTCTAGTACAGACTTAAAAGTGTGACCAGGAGCCTTTAGCAGTACAGTTGTGATTAATTGCCTGGGAACTTCCCTAAAACTTTCTACACTGACAAGTGGAAATACTGCTCAGTTTCACACTTCAGGCTGAGAAGAATGCCCTGTGTTGATGCTACATGACACTTTGCCCTTAGGTAATTCCTTGGAGTGTCTTACAGGCATTATGCATTCCCCTATTATGCTTCCTTCTGTTAAATAATAATAATTCTCTGTTCATTAGGCACAATTATTTCTGCAGAAATCTGGTCTTGTCTGATTCTGCTTCCACCTGAGTTCATGTGTAGGTGATTATTATATGTGTGAGTGCAGTCCTGAAGGCCAAGCAGATCCTTGGCTGGATCAAAAGAAGTGTTACCAGCAGATCAATGGAGGTGACTCTTTCCTTCTTGTGAGACCTCACTTGGAGTACTGCCTCCAGTTAATATATGAAGGACATGGAACTGTTGGTGTGAGTCTGCAGGAGGACCACAGGGATGATCAGAGGGCGGGAGCGCCTCTCCTGTGAAGACAGGCTGAGGAAACTGGAGCTGTTCAGCCTAGAGAAGAGAAGGCTCTGGACAGACCTTAGTAGAAGCCTTGCAGTACCTGAAGGGGCCTACAGGAAAACTGGAGAGGGACTTTTTATGAGTCACTGCATCTTGTAATTCTGCTTAAGAACTGTGATATTGTCAAGGACCTGTTGGCCAAGCAAATCCTATGTTATTGCTATCTGGTAGGTTGCACTAGGAAATAAGTGGAAATTCAAAGCAAATAAATAAGGAAGGAAGGAAGGGCTTCAGGAGAAACTCTTTAACTTCATGCAAAGTTCAGGCAGTATGACACCTGCAGAGATCTCTGTCTAACCTTCTTCCTGCAGAGATGATCAGCTTCACCTAAATGATATTCTGCAGATGCATGGCCTCTATCAGACAGAAGTAGCCTCAGGAATATGTAATAACTGGTCTGAAAGCATCATCTTGGGATTTTGCATTTAATACTGGCAGCAAAAATATTAAAGCCTGTGTAACTGGTTCTAGTACTGTAGAAACCATGGACCATCACTGGAATTTTTCTGTAACTTCAAGGGTAATCTACATGCCAGCAGTTGCTCTGCTGTGGTCTCCAAGAACTGGAATATTGATTAAGTTTGGTCAGACTTAGGACAGCTAAACCTATCAATGGGCTTTCATTTGTTAGTTTTTGTATGTACAAGCATACCATATGATCTTCCACTGAACACAGACCTGCCTCTAATGACTCTGTTTTCTCCTTTGACTCGCTTCTCTGACAGAGGATGTCATCCTCCAGTAGGAGTGACAGGACTTGTGAGTACTCATGACCTATTTGATGCTAGTGAGTGTTCTGCAATATAGGATTTGCTGGCTGTGAGAAATGTCTGCTGTGGAGGTGGTTTTCTCAATCAGATGAGTAGGTATATAGCTTAGCGTGGGGGTCATGTCGTAGAAGAATAGAGCAAAGACCAAAAGAACTTCATATGTTAGGGCATCGGTCTTTAATGTCTCTTTCAGCAAGAAAGGTTAAAAACTCTATTTATCCTACTTACATATAATTCAATATTTATAGACAGGATGCCTACTTAAAATGAACACATAAGATATATAACAACTTGCAAGAAAGTAGAAGTAAAATTCAAGAGACAGATTGAGGTAAGCAAACAAGATCATCATTTGAGCCACTAAGGGGGGGGCGTTCTGTTAATTTCCCCTAGAGAGAAAAGCTGTAAAATCATTATTGTGGCCTTTATGAACAGTGAAATATATATTTAAAATATTTGAAGAGAACATCTTGCTCTCTGTTCACTCTGTAATAATGGATTAGCCCTATTGAAGTCAACATCTGTTCCATTCCAGGAATCCCACTTGAATAGAATTGAAGGCGTTGTTTTCCTTGAGTCTTGACAGCCTGAATTAGAGATCTCCCATGCAGTGAGGGCACGTGGACAGCATGTGCTGTGGGGAAAAGAGAGTGTGCAAACAATGTGTCTTCCTGAACTCAGCTTGCAGAATGGCAGCAGAGCACATATTCTTTGTCTACACTAGCTTCTCGAGCAAAGAAGGCGGTCCTGGTAAGGTGTGTGAACTGTCCACAGTGGGAAGAAGAAATAATTGGACTGTTGACTGGAACAAAGACCTCAAGCCCATTTTTTCCCATAGTCAGATGTGGTGTTCTGCTGTCTGGCTTTAATTCTCGGACTGAAAAGAAAGCGTAGCTCTTATGGCCCTGCTTGGGGCTTTTTTTGTCTGCTGTTGGGTAATGAACCCAAACATGAAGGTATCAGGCCTCGATAGGAACCTCACATACAATCTGCTTCTCATCCCTGAAACCCATACTTTGAATTTGTTTCCTTTGCAGAAGGAGCTTGTATTTTGTTGTGGGGATTTTTTTCTTGGGCTAATGTACATCTGATGTTGGGCCTCCCAGATGAGAATGGTTAGACTGGCGCTGGCATTTTTAGAAATATGTGCGAATGGAAAAATATTCTGGGAGTACTGCCAGCGGCTGGTTCTGTAAAGCTTTGGTCCCTTTGAATAGGAAACATGAGCCAGGTACCTTTACTGAGAAGAAGCTTTACTCATGAAATGTCTCCCCTCAGGTGTGGGCCATGCATGTCTTCCCAGTTTAGGGAAAGAGCAGGAGTGAATTTTAGCTGGCTGTGACTCATTCCATCCATATTAATTGACTCTTTCTGGCTTGTTGACAAACAGCCAATTAGCATCTATCCCAATGAGAGGAACAACTACAGCAAGAAATCCTGGCAAAAAAATGGATTTTCCTAGGCTTATCTGTGATGAAAACAGAGTGCTTCAGAAAAATCTCCTGCCTGATCCATGATGGTTCTTTCTAGTTTGATGCTGATGCAGCTGGGACAAAACAGCACAGAGCTGAGCTGATTTGCAGCAAATCATGCCTGTAGCTTTCCATTTCACATAGCAAGATGGAGAATGAGTGAAGCTGATTAATGGTGCTATGAATGTCAGTAATGTTTATAGGCTTTGCAGTATGCTCATTCAAACTGCCTCATCATAGCAACTATCTCCTCAATGGATAGGCTTGCACACAGCACAGGTCAAATGCTGCTCTTCCTTGAAAAGAAGCAAACCACCTTATGTGACCAGGGGTTTGGACAGGGGTTAACCCCGCTCTAAGGCTGCAGTATCAGTGCTAGCTGAGAACAGATTGGCTTTGTCTATATCCAGGGCTACAGCTGGCTCCCGCTGAGTAGCTGGCTCTGTTGAGATTGGATCTCAGTAGGAGCCTGGAGCCAGGAGCTGGTACTTTTCACTGAAGCAAAACAGCATTCGATGAGTGGCAGGGCCTTGCAGCTCCAGCTGAGCTCGGTGCTGAGCCCAGTCTGCTGACTAGCAGTGTCTTGCTGCTGTGAGAAGGGGAATCTGCTGAGTAGATCAACAGAGCAGCAGCTTTCCTTGTGCTTTGCTGGACATATCACTGTCCCTCTTCTCTGTCCTGATGAGCGGCAGGTTGCTTGTTTGCAGCATGGTGTTGCATCCTTTATCCAACACTGTCTCTCTTTTGCAGGATCAGCAGTCTCTTTTTCATTATAATCTCTTCTTTTTAACCTTATGCTCACATGTTGGCAAGGCTGAGTGGATGTTTCTGAGAGAAGCAGAGTTGTGCTTAGATGCAAGGCAAGTAGTATGGCCAGCAGCAGAAGGGAAGTGACTGGCCCTCTGTATTCAGCACTGGTGAGGCAACACCTTGAGTACTGGGTTCAATTTTGGGTACTTAAATAAAGGAAAGATTTTGAGGTGCTGGAGTGTTTCCAAAAAAGGGCAACAAGGCTGGTGAGCGGTCTGGAGAACAGGCCTATGAAGAGCAGCTGAGGGAGGTGGGGACATTTAGTCTGAAGAAAAGGAGGCTGGGGAAAGACCTTATCACTGTCTACAGCTACCTGAAAGGAGGTTGTAGAGAGGTGTTACAAGTCACAAGTGGCAGAACAAGAGGAAATGGCTTTAGGTTGGGGCAGGGAAAGTGTAGATTAGATGTGAGGAAAAGCTTATTTACTGAAAGAGTCGTGGACCTTGGGACAGGCTGCCCAGGGAGGTGGTTGACTCACCATCCCTGATTGTGTTTAAAAGTTGTGTAGTTATGGAGCTTAAGAGCAAGTTGTGATCTTGGTACAGTCAGATTAATGGTTGGACTCAATTATCTTAAAGGACTTTGCCAGACCAAATGATTCTGATTCAATGAAATAACAGTTTATATATTGAGTCAGAGTTCCTTTCTTCTAGCAGTTATTTCAGAACAGCTTTCAGGTTTCTCACTTACTGTAAAGCCTGTTGTAATTGGAGAGGTGACAACTGATACAGGCGGAGAATGCTCTCATGAATTCAGTGATTTTGGGGTCAGGTTCATTATGGTCCATTACATGCCATCCTAGTGTTTTACAAACTGAGGAAACACGACCTTGAAATTAAAGCTTTTATCCTTCTCTGCTGCATTACAGTGTTGAGCTTTGAGTGGTAGCAGAAACAGAGGGAAGACTTTACAAGACTAGATCTTTGCGATTTGACTTTAAACAGACCAAGTTTAAGTATATGGGTTGGCACACTCTTTCGCATCTCTGCACAGCAGCAGAAGTAGCTGCAGCTACTTTACTTCCTGCAGATGAGTAACAGCTCATCTTTTTTGCTTTTCCAAGCATAAGACACTCTGCAAAATGTTAGGTTCTTTCTTGCTTACTTATCATCCACACACAGAATCACAGAGGATCTGTTTGCTTGAAAGAGACTTTTAAGATCATCAAGCACAACTTTGGACCCAGCACTACCAGGTCATCACTAAACCATCTCTCCAAGAACCAGGTTCATGGGTTTAAATTTCTGCAGGACTCTTTTGGACACTGCTCTTGGCAGCCTATTCCAATGTTTGATAACCCTTTCAGTGAAGAAATTCTTCCAAACATCCATTCTAAACCTTTCCTAGCGCAGCCTGCAACCATTGCTTGCCACCAGGTATAAGAAGCTGTTTTCCTCCTCACTTCAACCTCCTTCCAGGTAGTTGTAGAGAATAATAAGGTCTCCACTCAATGTCTTTTTCTTCAAGCTAAACAACTCCAGTTCCCTCAGCTGCTCCTCATAGGACTTGTGCTGCAGACCCTTCATGAGCCTCACTGCCCTTCTCTGGACCCCCTCCAGCAATTGTGTCCCTGTAGCAAGGGGCCCAGAACTGAACCCAGGATTTGAGGTGTGGCCTTACTAGTGCTGAGTGCAGGGGGATGATCATTTCCTGCTGGCCACATAAGTTCTAATACAAGCTATGTTGCCACTGGCCTTCTTGGCCACCTGGGCACTCTGCTGCCTCATATTCAGCTATCAGGCAATATGCCCATGTCTTTTCTGACATGAACCTTTACAACCACAGATCCCTAACTCTGTAGCCTACCATGGGGTTGTTATGGCCCAGGTACAGGACCTAGTACTTAGCCTTATTGAACCTCATACAATTAACCTTGGCCCACCAATTCACCTGTCTAGATGTCTCTGTAGAGCCTCCCTACCATCCAGCAGATGAACACATTTGCCCAGCTTGGTGCTGTAAACTTAGTGAGGGGGCACTCAATCCCTTCATCCAGATCATTAATAAAGACATTAAAGAGAACATGCAACAGTACTGAACCCTGGAGACACCACTTGTGACTTGATGCCAACCAGATTTAACTCCATTCACCACCACACCTTAGGACCAGCATGAAGCCAGTTCTTTATCCAGTGCAGCTTGTACTTGTCCAAGCCTTGAGCCATAAGTTTCTGAAGGAGAATGCTGTGAGAAACAGTGTCAAAGGCTTATCTATATGTATTATGCCCACTAGTAGCCTTTGACTACCAGCCAAAAGAACTGTTAATTGGCTGCTTTCTAGTGGGATAGCAGTGACATGCACGTTTCTGTGTTATCTGCAAACATGTTTATCGCTCTAATCACTTGCCTAGTCTAGCCAATGCAATGTTTTATTCATGTTCTTCTACTGTGTTCCTCACTCATCCTGTGGATAAGATCCTGCCTGTGTTGTCATAAGACCTGGCTAAGTTTTGTAGACATGGTTTAGCAGTGGGCTTGGTTCAGTGAGGTTAATGTTTGGACTGGATGATCTTGAAGGTCTTTTCCGACCTAAATGATTCTATCATTCTGTTTAGTTCTCTCAACCTCTTCTCATGAGAACTGTGAGCAGTGAAGCAGCTGGGCTTTCTAGAAAGAACCGTAGATGCATATGTATTGGCAATTTGTGATTCTGAGAAGGGAGTACATCTTAGGGATTGTTATTTATCCTCCAAACTTTGGCCCCCCAAAGGGTTCTTTCCTGATCAATCCTGGTAGGTTCTACTGTGTTCAAGGAAGAAATTAACTTCCTCTAATTATCAACTTGGAGCTTTTAGCTGACTCTTTTAATACCTTGGGCCAAAATTCTTTCATCAGTTCTGTTCAATATGCTTATAAATCATCTGGATGCAGGAGCTGAATGCATCATTAGGAAGTTTGCTGATGATACCAACTCATGGGCTGTGACTTTCTTTGAGGGACAAGAGATCTTGCAGAGGGGTCTACATAGATTGGAGCATTAGGCTGTAGTTAATGAGATGAAATGTAACAAGTTGAAATGCTGGATTCTGAATCTGGGATGGAATAACTCCAGGCATAGAAACTGAGAGCAATGAGTGGAGAGCAGCCCTGCAGAAAGGGAGCTGTAGGTGCTGTTGACAGCAGGGTCAACAGTTTTGTTGCCTGTAGAGTTGGTGCAGCCTCATCTTGAGTGCTGGGTGCAGTGCTGGGACCCACCCTTTAAGAAGGACATGAAGGTTCTGGAATGCATCCAGAGGACAAGAAAGCTGGTGGAAGGGCTTGAAGGAATGTCCATTGAGGAGCAACTGAGGACTTTGGGCTTGGCTAGTTGGGAGAAAAGGAGGTAGAGGTGAGGAGCAACTTCATTTCTCTTTGCAGCTTCTTGAAGAGAGGAAGTGGAGAGGGAAGAGCTGGTCTCTTCTCCCTAGTATTCAGTGATAAGACACGTGGGAATGGCTCAATCTTGCACCATGGGAGGTTCATACTGGACATTAGGAAGGATTTCTTTACTGACAGGGTGTTTAAACACTGCAATGGGCTTTCTGGAGAGATGATCAATGCCTCAATCCTGTCAGTGTCTAAGAGGCACTTGGACAACACTTATTTAACTTTCGGTCAGCCTGAAGTGATCAGGCAGTTGGACTAAGTGATCATTGTAGGTCATTTCCATCTGAAAATACTATGTTTTCATTTATTTTTCTAGTCTATTTTCAGAAGTTATGGGTCACCCAGGAGACAGGGCAGTCAAAGTGGACTGGCAGACCTACAGACAGATCTGTGTGGGGGTTAGAAGGTACTTGATTTGCTGACATTGTTAAGAAAGATGACGGCATTTTGTCATTAGTACAGTGATGGATTCCTTCTGAAATTTATTCAAAACCACTGAAAAATGGTCACTGGATCAGCCACTAGTGACATTTCTAGCCTTAAAATATGCAAAAAATGCATTATCTCTAAGATGACCAAAGTAAACTGGAAGACCCCACATGTGAAATCTTTTAAAACTAATCTCATTATGCTCTTCAGACTGATTTAACATCCTGGCCTTGTATGAAGTAAAGTCTTCCAGGCTCTAGAAAACCCTTGGACATGATTGAGTTTCCCTTTATGTTTTTTTACCACTGCAAAATGAGTTTCACAGTCTCTGCAAAACAAATAGAACATCCTTTTTTTTTCTTTACCATTTTGAAACAGTCATCCAGAATACTCAAAGAATGTCATGCAGGCAGTTTGCAAAATCATTCTGCATGAAGGGATTTTGAAAAGCTTCCCCAAAAACTATCAATAAGTTTTCAAATGACATTTGGGGATCATCTACCTAGTAGCTTTTCAAAAACACGCAGCAAGCACACAGGCTAAAAGCAAGGAAAAATTAAAACAAAGTCAAATCCATAAACAGTGAAGCATTACCTTTTGTTAAACCCAGATGTGATAAATCATAAGGTATCGCTTCTG
>VXBP01005323.1:272830-327272 GCA_013400115.1 Rhinopomastus cyanomelas | reverse complement strand
TTGAGGGGGGGTCTCAAGAGGATCCTGGGGGGGTCTGAGGGGTAGCTGGGGGATTCTGGAGGGTCCAGAGAGGTTCCAGGGGGGTTTTCAAGGAGATTTGGGGGGGGTCTCAAGGGGTCTGAGGTGGGTCTGAGGGGTCCGGGGGGTGTCCCAAGGGTGTTCTGAAGGACCCACGAGGTGGTCTGAGGGTGGTCCCAAGGGGTTTTGAGAGTCCTGGGCGGCTCTGGGCTGTCCCAAAGCAGTTCTGAGGGGACCCCAGGGGGTTTTAGGGGTCCTGGAGGGAAGGACTCCTGAGCAAGGTGGCCCCTCAGCATCAACTCGAGAGACTTAGGGGGGGTGGGGGTGGAACTGGGTCCCCATAAGGACCAGGTGTGTGTCCCCCTCCCCAAAACTGGGGGGGTCATAGAAGGACTGGGACCCCTGAATGGGGGATCCCATAAAGATTAGGACCCCTGAGACTAGGGTCCATATGCGTCAGGATCCCTGAAAGGGGGTCCCCATAAAGACCAGCACCCATGAACTGGGGGCCCCACAAGAACCAGGTCCCCTGAACTGGAGGGCCCATAAAGACCAGGACCCTTGAGTTGGGAGTCATGTAAGGACCAGGATCCCTGAACTGGGGGTCCCACAGGAACAAAGAGCCCTGAACTGGGGATCCCATAAGGGCTGGGTCTGCTGAACTGGGGATCCCATAAATACTAGCACCCTTGAACTGAGGATCCCAAAGGACTCAGACAAACTGGGATGCTCAGCTGTACTCGAATGCTGAGAGGAACTGGGATGCTCAGATAACTGGGATCCTGTGCACTACTGGGATGCTCTGCTGAGCTGAGATGCTCAGCCGTACTGGGATACTGGGATGCTCGGCTGTACTGGGAGATTCGCTGCTGAACTAGAATACTGCTGTACTGGGATGTTCTAATGAGCTGGGATGGGTACTCTGCTGTACTGGGATGCCCCCCGCCCCTTCCCCGGGACTCGAACCCTCTGCCCTCTCTCCGGTCTCCCCTCCACGCTGCGCCCCCTCCACCCCTGCTTAGCTTCCTTTCCCGTCTCCTGCCATTAACCCCCATCTCTTCCGCCTGCCCCTCTCCATCCGCTAGAGGCCGCTCTAACCCAGCAGAGCCCTAAACTCCGCGGGTGGGCGGGACAAATCTCCACATCCTCCCTTATGATTGGTCAAGAGGCCGCGCGGCCCCCTTGTTGGCCACTAATTGGCTGTTCGCGATGTCAGTCAGGGTGTGCGGGGAGGCGGGAAGCACCACTGTGTTGGGGAAGGGGGAGGAGGAGGCGGAGCGCAGCCCCTGCTGCCCCTCCCCGGGGAGGGCTGAGGTGATGCCGGAGCGGAGCTGCCAGAGGGAGGAGGAGGAGGAGGAACATGGAGCTTCGGTGTTGCTGGGCCTTGGCCCTATGGGTGCTCTGCGGCCTCGTCCCGCCGCCCTGCAGCGCCGAGAGGGCCCCGGGCACCCACTTGGATGAAGCGGCGATCGCAGGTGAGGACCGAGCGGGACTCCCTCCCCATCCCCCTCCAAACCCCGCACCCTGCTAAAATTAATGAATTTGAGGTGTTTTCTGCTCTAATAAACCTTGAGGTGAGGGTCTTCCTCCTTCTTTACCAACCCGAAACCCCGAGTTTGGGGTCTTTCTCTCTCTTTACCCCGTCAAAGCCCTCAGCTGGGGCCTCTGGTTCTCCTCCAGCCCCTCCGATGGGGCTTCTCTCCTTCTTTACCCCCCTAAAACTCCTCACTTGGGGGTCTCCCTCTTTTTTTACCCTTCTAAAACCCTTCACTTGGTGCTTCACTCCTACTTTACCCCCCCCTAAAACTCCTCATCTGGGGCCTTTGGTTCCCCTGAAGCCTCTCATGTGGGGTTTTTCTCCGTCTTTACCCCCCTAAAACCCCCTGCTTGGAGGTCTCCCTCCTTCTGTACCCACCTGAAGCCTCTCAGCTGGGGTCTTTCTCCCATTTTACTCCCCTAAAACCCCTCACTTGGGGTTTCTCTACTCCCTAAAACCCTTCACTTGGGCCCTTTCTCACTCTTCAGACCGCTCACCTGGGGCTTCACTCCTTTTTTAACCCCCTGAAACCCCTCACCTGGGGTTCTTCTCTCCCCCCTCTCCCCAAAAACCACTCTTGTTGGTCCTCTTTCGACTCAAAACCCTTCGCTTGGGGTTCCTCTCCTTCCCCCTGCCATGATTCTTCACCTGAGGCTTTTCTCTCCCGACTCGGGGTTTCTCTTCCTTCTCTCCGCTGACTGGGGTCTTTCTCTCAAAACCCTCATTTGGGGCTTCTCTTCCTCTTTATCCCCCCACTAAAACCCTCTACCCGGGGTTTTTTTTCTCAAACCTCTCATCTGGGGCCTCTCTCCTGCTTTCTCTCCATTAATCCTTCACTTGAGCCCTTTTTCTCCTCAAAACTCCCTCAGCTGGGGCTTTTCTTCTCCTCAAAACCCTAATTTGGGGTCTCTCTCCCTTCCCCCTCTAAACCTGGAACCTCTCTCTGTCCCAAACCTGTTTGTTTGGGGTCTCTCTCTCCTCTCCCACCCCAAACCCCCTCAACTGGGGTCTCTGTCTCTTCTGCCACCCCCAAACCCCTTAAGTTGTGGTCTCCCTCTCTTCTCCCACCCCTCCCCTCAACCCTACTTGACTTCGGGTTCCCCAGTAAAGCGTCTCTGATCCCTTTTGGCACCGTTTTGGGGTGATTTCTCTGTGTTGGTTATAAAAACCTCTCCGGACCCCGTAATTGAGCGATAAAGAAGAGGGGGAAGGACCCGGGTTCTATTTTCACAGTGAGTTTTGAGCAGAAAATGCCCTGATTCGGTCGATTTCAATCGGTTTCATTTGTCAGGCTGTGATTTAGGGGGGAAAGACTGGTTTGTCATGGATTTAAGGTTTGGTTTAGGATCAGAGTGAGCTGAGGGATTCCCCAGGTTTGTGTAACCCCTGTCCCAGAGTTTTTCCCACCCCATAACCCTACAGAAGGAGCTAAGACCTCCCCTCCCCTTCATTTCCCTCCCCTCTCCCTGAAAACCCAACGACCCCACAAAATAAACAAAGAGCAGCCCCCAAAGCCCCTTGGGGTGGCTTTTTCCCCCCTCCCAGCACCAGGTGTTTGTGGCTCCTCGTGGCCAAACTGGTGGGCACTGGTGGTGGCTTGGCTTCACTCCAGTGATCAGGAACCTACTGGCCCGCTCCTTCCCTCTCGGTGATCTTTGTGATTCAACTTTTTGGGAGGTTTTTTCCTCCTCTGCCTTCACTTCCACCTGATGTTTTCCGATCCCAAATACTCGGGCCTCGCTCCGTCACCTCCAGTCCGCTCCAGTAAGGAAACTGGATCTCCGCAGCCCCGCTGAAGGAAGGTTTATGCCTCCAAGGAATTTCCAGTGGGGTTATTTTTGGAGGCCCTGCAGAAACTGTGGCGGCCCCGGTGATTCAGCTGCCGGCTCCCTCTGAGCAGGAGTCCATCCAGAGATCCGGAACTCCGGAATAACTCCCCCCCACAGTGACCTTCTCCTACCCAGGAGGTTCTTCCCATGGTGGTTCCTCCACAACTGGGACATCCCAGTGCTTTGGAGGGGGGAGGTCCAGAATCTCCCTGGTTATGGGGTCAGAACCCCAAAACTCATAGGGGGTTCACTCGCCCAAAACTGGGGAGGGGGTTGGGAGCCCTGTGCCCTTCACTGGGGGCACGGGAGGTCGAGGTTGGGAGCAGCATGGAGTCCCCTGAGGTCACTCAGAAGTTTGATGTCAGCTCAGAGCTGCAGTTGAGGGTCCCCTGGAGGTGTTGAGGGTTGCCAGAAGGTTTTGAGGATCTTCAGGAGGTTTCTCTGCTCGTTTGGGAACAGGAAGGCTGCAGTAGCTCCAGGAGGAAGTTGAAAAGTGAAAGTTTTAGGGTTTGGACTGATTTTTTTTGGATGCAAAAAGCTGTTTATGATTATTTTTGTTAACCTTAAGGATACAAAACCCCCTTTGAACTCCTTCCTCCCCCAAATCCTTTTGGGATCTGCAGGGAATGTGGGGCTGTTTGCAGACTTCGAGCTTCGATCCCGAAAGGATTCCTCCAGCCTCCATCGGGTTTGAGGTGGTTGGAGGCACCCTGGAGCTGTTTCACTCCACCTGTGGTGGGGGTGTTCCAGACTCAGCAACAGTCCTGAAGATCCTAAACTCTGTCCAATGCCCTAGGACTGAGGTTTTCGGGGGAAAAGGGGTCCGCGGCAGGGCGGCCATGGAGGCTCCGGCTGCGCAGGACGTCGTCACCCGGGCGTTATTGTTTTCACCCGCCGCTCTGGGTTATTTTTAGCCCAGCTTCGGGATGGTTCACACTCCCCCTCTAAAAGGGGCACGAGAGGGCTCTTCTTGGACTTCAGGATAAAGAGTTGAATTAATCGCTTTCTTTTTCTGTGGGGACGTTGAGTTCCCTTCATTTCTAAATGTCTCCCCAGTTACGGGATGGGGGTTTGTTCTTGATCCTCATTGGAGCATCGTCGTGGGTTGGACCCAAACACACAACTCCTGTAAAAATTGTGGGGAAAAAGGATTTTTTAGTGCTGGGGTTCTACAGGTTGGATTCTGGGTGGGGGTTTTGAAGTGGATCTGGCTGCAAATGGAGTTAGGTTTGAGGTCTCTTGATGGGGGAACCTGCTCTGTCTCTATGGGATGTGGTGGGAATGGTTCAAAACCACCTTCCCTGCATCTATAGGTTGTTTTCTGTTGAGGTTGACCTGGTGTCTATAGAGTTAGGGTCACTTTTGGGTCCCACCATGATTGTCCCCAGGACTCGGTACTGGGACCAGTTGGCTCTTCATTCCTCGTCTGGATGAGGGGATTGAGGACCCCCTCAGCCAGTTGCCAGGTGACCCCAAGCTGGGTGGGAGGGTGGAGAGGCCTTCCAGAGGGCTCTGGGCTGGCAGCAGCAATGGCTTGGAGCCACCTGTCTGAGGTCCTTCAAGGCCAAGGGCTGGGGGTCCTGCCCTGGGGTCACCCGACCTCAGTGGGGCCCAGGTTGAGGTAGAGCATCTGGAAGCTGCTGGGTAGAGAGAGCCCTGGGGTTGGGGATGAGTCATTGTCTTCATCTGAGCCAGCAGGTACCCAGGGGGTCAGCAAGGGGCTTCCTGGTTTGGGGCAGCACAGGGGTGGCCCTGGGAGGAGGGAGGGGATTGTTCCCCTGTTGTGGGCACTGGGGAGGCCCCACCTTGAGTGCTTGGATTGGGTTTGGTCTCCTCGTGCCCAGAAGGACATTGAGGAGATGGAGAGGAGGCAGAGAAGGGTCTGGAGAAGGACCTGGAGAACTTCTGAGCAGCAGCCTGGGGTGGTTGAACTGTAGAAAAGGATGCTGAGTGGAAACCACCTTGCTGTCTACAGCTCACTGGCAGGAGGATGCAGAGAGCTGGCCTCTTCTTCCAAGGAACAAGGGACAGGACAAGAGGAAGTGGCCTCAAGCTGCCCCGGAGGAGGTTGAGGTTGGCCCTGAGGAGAGCCTTCTCCCTGGAAAGGGCTCTCAGCCCTTGGCACAGGCTGCCCAGGGAGGGGGTTGAATGGCCACCCCGGCTTCTTTTTCCAGTGGTGGAGATCTGGAGCTCAGGGACGAGGTTTGGGGTTGGGATGGGACTGGATGAGCTTGAAGGTCGTTTTCACCCTGCCCCATCCTGTGTTTCCATGAGCAGAGCTCCTGCTCAGCCTTTGCAGGCTCCTGATGGCCTTTCCCCTGGCTGTGTCCCACTGGGAGATGAAACCCTGAGTTGAATGTGGCTGCTGGGGCAGTGTGGGATGGAGGTGGCTGAGCTGTGGGAGCCCGGCAGGGGAAAACACATCCAGAGGATGATGCCTATGGAGTCTTTTCGGGGTCTTCCTTGCTGAATCGTCTTTTCTCCCCCTCATCTCTCCATCCCCTGAGGCCTGTGACAGCCTGGAGCAGCTCTGTCCCTCACACAGGGCACGGAGTGAGGAGCAGCTCAGCTTCCTCCCACATCAAATCCCAGAGGAAAACGCCAAACCAGGGCAGGATTTCTTCAGCTCCTGCCTTTCCCAAGGTGCTTCTTGCTCTCTTGAAAAGCAACAGATTCCCACGAGGTTTCCCTTTGGCTTCTAAAACATCTCCCTGGGTTGATTCGACCCTCCTCTGTCCCTACCCTGGAGGCTGTGGGTTCCAGGTCCTGCCTCCACGATGATTCCCAGAGCATCTTGGGTTCCTCACCTGTGTTTCCACACATGGAATAGTTTGGTTTATCCCGATCAGATGGCTTTGGGATGTTTGTTTGTTTGGATTAGGGATCCTATTTTTAAGTAGCCTCTCTAGTTTTTGTTTCCCCCTTTGGAAAAGGCTTCAACTCCATGCAGAGCCAGCCCTGGGAACCGCCAGGAGCTGCTCCCAGTGCTGGGACCTTTCCCTGGCTGGTGGGATCTGCCTCATTAACCTTCATTGTGAGGGATTTATCCAGGATCTAGAAGTGATAGATGCAGGATCCACTGAGGCAAATGCAACTCTTGATTGTGCAGAGGTTTGGGTTGGGAGGGAGCTCCGAGAGCATCCCTTTCCCAACCCCCTGCTTTGGGCAGGGAGATCTGCATCTACACCAGGGTGCCTACGGCCCCATCCAGCCTGGCCTTGGACACTTCCAAGGGTGATGGAGCAGCCACAACCTCCCTGTGCAGCCTGTTCCAGGGCCTCAGCCCCCTCACAGGGAGCAATTCCTGCCTCAGATCTCACTTCCATCCTCCCCTCTTGGAGCTGGAACCCAGCCCCCTTGTCCCAGCACCAGAGTCCCTCAGGAACTGTCCCTCTCCAGCTCTCCTGGAGCCTCTGCAGGGTCTTGGTTTGTGTTTCTGAAGTCTCTTTCCTTGAATGGGGTGAGTTTTAAGGTCACTTTGATTCATTCCATCAGGTGTTTAAGGTCTAGTGCCTGAAATTAGTGTCTTGGGTGCTGGAGAGGAGGGTCTAGGGCCTGGAGAGGAGGGTCTGAGCTCCACAGGAGATTCAGGGACTTGAGGAAGGTCAGGGGCTTGACAGAAGAGTTTGGGGCTCATCCTGAAGGGTCTCTCCCACCCAGCTACTCTGTGAGGTTCTGTGAAATCCTGTGGTTTCCCAGAGGACAGAAACGCGATCGACCGCAGAACTTGAGGAATGTTCCTCATCCAGATTCCAAACCAGTGGCTCCCTGCTCCCACCAGCTGGCCCCTTCCCCCGGCCAAGTCCAGCTCTGTGTTGCAGGAGATGGAGCGGGGGGGGGAATAATTCGGGATTAAAGCTGCTGAGCAACGCGGGAGCTGAGTTTTGTACCGATGCCAGACCATAATTAAGGTCTGAGTAAGCCTGAGGAGCACAAAAACAGTTGGTTTGGCTTGGAAGGGATCTTAGTGCTCCACTAGATCCAACCCCCCTGCCACGAGTGGGGAGATCTTCAACCAGATCAGGTTGCCGACAGCCCCATCCAGCCTGTCCTTGGACACTTCCAGGGGTGATGGAGCAGCCACAACCTCCCTGGGGGAAGCATCAGAGATGCTTTTCTGTTGCCTCTGCTATAGGGAAGGGGGTTCTGCTTCCTCAGATCTCCTCTGCAGAGCTGCTTGTGTGGCCACCCTGGATGTTTTTGGTAGCCCTTGGCTTTTGTCTGTGGGGGAGACCTTGTTGCTGTCTGCAGCTGCCTGACAGGAGGCTGCAGAGAGGTGGGGGTTGGTCTCCTCTCCCAGGGAACAAGAGGCAGGACCAGAGGAAATGGCCTCAGGCTGCCCCAAGGGAAGTTGAGGTTGGCCCTGAGGAGGGTCTTCTCCCTGGAAAGGGGCCTCAGCCCTTGGCACAGGCTGCCCAGGGAGGGGACTGAATGGCCATCCCTGGCCATGAAGATCTGGATGCCAGGGTTTGGGGGTGGGATGGGGCTGCTGGGGTCAGGGTTGGACTGGATGACCCTGAAGTTCTCCACCCTGCCCCATCTTGTGATTCCATGATTGAGTGCCAGAGGCCATTGAGAATTAACCCCTGCAGGACACAAGATGAGGAGGAACTTGGTAGGTTTAGCGGGTGGGATGGGACAGTTGGGGTCAGCGTTAGACTGGATGATCTCAAAGGTCTTTGGCACCCTGGCCCCATCCTGTGACTTTAGCTTCATTATCCCCATTGGAAGTGAGCGATTTCCACTCCTGTGAGGCCTTTGGGGGGTTGTGAGAAGCCCCTAGATCATCTTCACTCCAATACTCTCAAGTTTTTAAACCAAACCCAACTCTTTGCTCCTTGATTCAAGACCCCTGAGCAAACCAACCCCCCCAGGGTCCTGTGAACTGCTGCTGGCTTCCTGCTCTTCCCATTATTGATCTCAAACATTAACCTGCCAAACATTAACCTGCCCCTGTAGACCCATCGCTCAGCCATGGGGCGATGCAGTGGGTTGACCTGAGCTCTTTCTTTCTCTTAGATCTCAGCTAAACTCTCCCGAAATTCTCACCCAGTTCCTCGTGAAGGTTTCTAGGTCCGGTTTATTGAGGGATTAAGGAAGGTTCCCAGTTGCTCCTGAACCACCTTTATGTTTACGCTGGGATTTGGCAGGGACTTGCACTGATGGCCAAAGCTGTGCCTGGAGTAAACACAAGTCTTTGACTTCAGTCCTTCTGCTGAACAACCCAAGGGCCATAAACCCCACTGAGGAGGGCGGAACGGAAGCAGCCCGAGAGTTTAACAGCTGCCTGCTGGTTTGTTTCAGCCTCATGTGGCTGAGTGTCGCTGCCCGGATCCGGGTGTTGCTCTGGTGTTTCCCAGGAGGGCCGTGAGGAGAAGCCTCCTCAGCTCTCCTTTACGGGGTGAAAGGACTCTTGAGGGCACCGAGTGAGTGGCCAGCATCAAACACAACCAGCTAAAGAGGAAGGGAACCGGTTTTATTGATTCATGGAATGGGTCATGTTGGAGAACACCTTGGAGATGATCCAACCCAACCCTGACCCCAGCTGTCCCATCCCACCCCCAAACCCTGGCCCTCAGCTCCAGCTCTCCACAGCCAGAGGTGGCCATTCAATGCCCACCCTGGGCAGCCTGTGCCAAGGGCTGAGGGCCCTTTCCAGGGAGAAGTTTCTCCTCAGGGCCAACCTTAACTTCCCCTGGGGCAGCCTGAGGCCATTTCCTCTGGTCCTGTCTCTTGTTTCTCGGGAGAGGAGACCAGCCTCCACTTCTCTGCACCCTCCTGTCAGGGAGCTGTAGGCAGCAAGATCTCCCCTCGGCCTCCTTTTCTCCACTTCAAACCCCCCCAGTTGCTTCTCAGTTGGTCTTCATCGCTTCTTGTTGTCCTCCATCTCCTCCTTTCTCCATCTCCTCCTTCCCCAGTCTCTCAATGCCCTTCTGGCCATGAGGAGCCCAAACCCAACCCCAGGACTTAAGATGGGGCCTCCCCAGTGCCCAGAACAGGAGGATAATCCCTTCCCTCCTCCCACTGGCCACGCCAATGCTGCCCCAAGCCAGGAGGCCCCTTGTTGCCCCTCCTGGGCACCCTCTAGCTCAGGTGGAGCCCATGGGATCCATCCTTACCCCTAGGGCTCTCTGCCCAGCAACTTCCCGCTGCTCTGCCCCAGCCTAGGCCATTGTCACTGGGGTGAGGTGACCCCAGGGCAGGAGCCTCTTGACAGGTGGTCCCAACCCTCCTGTCTCCTCAGGGTGGGTGGAAAAGCCCAAGGAGCAGCCACAGTTGCTAAACTGGTGATACTTGGACTCTACTGGTGCCCAGAGGCGCTTTCTGAGGTGCTGCTGGAGGAGAGGAAAGGATGGCTCTGTCACCACACAGCTGCTAAACTTAGTCCCTTGTTTACTGGCTCTGGAAACACTCAAGGAAAGAATTTATAAGGAAAGATAAGTTGAATCCTCTTTATTTTTCACTTAATAAAGAATAAGATAAGTTTTAGCCGCAATTAATCCCTCTCTGCTCCAAGAAAAAGTCAGGGAGTGGGGTTTTCAGAGGAGAGCAGAGCTCTAGGTTCCCCCTGTCTGTCCTTAGGAGCTGATGGACCTTTAGACCTGAAACCTTGAGGATTTCGCTGGTTCCCGGCTTTGGTATTTGGATTCTTACCACAAGGCCTTGGAGTTGTAGCTCCAGACACCCAGTTCTGATGCTGCCAGGTTCGTGTTGACTCCTGAGAGAGGCTGCTGCTGCTGGAGGTTTATAATTAACTCCAAGCTGAAGGAGAAGTTGTGTTTTGGGTTTGGGTTAATGGGCCATAGGGTTGGTTATGGGTGTTGGGTCGTAAACTGTTAGCAGTGGCCCTTTGATTCGACTGGGAATTTATGTTCTCAGCACCAAAGAGTTCAAGGGAACCTCCTTGGTAAGGAGTTTGTTCTTCTTGGGATGGTTCACCTGCAGGGGTGTCCACTCACCCCATAAATCCCAAACCCAGAGGTAAAGGTTCTGCTGGAATCCCAGAGTTTTGTTTTGGTTGGAGAAGCCCTTTGAGCTCCTTGAGGCTGATGAACACCCCAAGTCCCCACTAACCCTGGCCCTCACCCCACATCTCCAGGGCTTGGAGACTCCTCCAGGGATGGGCACTCCCCCACCCCTGCCCTGGGCAGCCTGGGACAGGCCTGGGGAACCCTTGTGGGTCAGAAATGGGTCCTTGGGGCCAACCTCAACCTCCCCTGGGGTAACTGGTCCTGGGGAGTCAGAAGAGAGTGACCTTCAGCTGGCTCCAACCTCTTGCAGTTCAGGGAGTTGTAGAGAGCAAGAAGGTCCCCCTTGAGCCTCCTCCAGTTGAAACCCTTCCAGCTCCACCGCTCTTCTCAAGCCTACTCTCCTCCGTCTCCAGCCCCTCAATGTCCTTCTGGCCATGAGGAGCCCAAACCTAACCCCAGCATTCAAAGTTTGGGCCTCCCCAGTGCCTGGTCCAGGAGGATAATCTCTTTCCTGGTCCCACTGGCCACTTCAGTGCTGCTCCAAGCCAGGAAGCCCCTTCTTGGCCCCCTGGGCACCCGCTGGCTCAGACTGCACTGATGCTCATGCCCTAGCCAGTGGCTTTGGTGACTAGAGCTGGGAGATTTGTGCAACCAAGACTTTCCCACTCCCTTCCCAAGGGTAGTCCAGGATTTATCCTCCTCATTGAAGCTCCGTGGGGTGAGTTTCTCTTCCAGGACTATGAAATCACCTGGATCCTTGTTTGTTCAGCTGAAATCATGACAGACGGGGTCAGACCTGACCTCAGATCTTCTGGCCTTCAGCCCAGGGTGCCTTTGAATGGCACTTTCCGTCCTCGGAGAGAAGTAACTGGGAGAGGCTGATCATGTTGTTCCTGTTGTGAGGAGCTGGCCTGGAGGTGCCGGTTAATTAACTGAGACCATTACATGTGGCTTTCAGGGAGGGTTCTCCTGGCCCAGGTGGAGGAAGAGGTCCTCAGGCGCCTTCTGGAGAGCTGGAAGGTGGAGAGAAGGGGTTCCTCATGTTCTTGGGAAGCTGCAAAGAGGGTTTGAGGGCCACAGGAATGGTCCAAGGGGGGAACCCTGGGCTCTCAATCCAGTCCTTCCACGATGTCTTTTCTGTCTTGAACTTGAGTGGCCTCATCTTTAGTTTATCTGAGGTGGCATCAGCTCAGCTTCCTGCCAGGCAGCACAGATTGGCTGGCAGTGTGGTGGCCAGGGCTCCGCGGCATTGTGCCACCGCAGTCCGTGTCCTTCTGCGGCCCAGCTGCTCCGAGGGGAGGGGAGGTCTCCTCCTTTTGATGAAGGGGAACCTTCTCCCTGGAAAGGGAACAGGCTGCCCAGGGAGGGGGCTGAATGGCCATCCCTGGCAGTGTTTCCAAGTGGTGGAGACTGGGAGCTCAGGGCCAGGGTTTGGGATGGGATGGGACAGGGGGACCCAAACCCAAATCCTTGCTGGATGGGGAATGGACTGAGAGCAGCCTCCAGAAGAGGCTCTGGGGTGTTGGTGGAGGAGAAGCTCAACAGGAGCTGACGTGGCCGGAAGGGCAGCCCAGAACCAACCCTGTCCTGTGCTGGAGCACATGGTGTCACCAGCAGGGAGGGGATTGTCCCCCTCGGCTCTGCTCTGTTGAGACCCTACTTGCAGTCTTGCAGCCACTTCTGGAGTCCCTAGGACAAGAAGGGCTTGGAGCTGTTGGAGTGAGACCAGAGGAGGTCACGAGGATGCTCAGGGGGCTGGAGCCCCTCTGCTCTGGGGATAAGCTGAGGGAGCTGGGGCTGTTCAGCCTGGAGAAGAGAAGGCTCCAGGGGGGACCTCAGAGCAGCTGCCAGTCTCTGCAGGGGCTCCAGGAGAGCTGGAGAGGGGCTTATTCCCAGGGACTCTGGTGCTGGGACAAGGGAGCTGGGTTCCAGCTGCAGTAGGGGAGACTAAGATGAGATCTGTAGCAGAACCTGCTCCCTGTTAGGATGCTGGGGCCCCAGTCCGGGTTGCTCAGGGATGCTGTGGCTGCTCCATTACCCCTGGAAGTGTTGGGCCCGTGGGCAAGCTGGTCTGGTTGAAGACCTCCCTGATCTCCCTCCCAACCTAATCCAGTCAGTAATTCCATGATCTCCAGCTCCTCTTGCTCCCAGTACGTTCCACATGGTCTCTCACATACTGGGGGTGGGGATCCCAGCCCGTGGGCAGGTGCCGCTCTGCCGTCGGCTCGTGGAGGGGGTGGTTCGATGCCGAAGGCAAGGACCAGCAGAAACGTTGTGGCTTTTCTCTTCTCCGTTTCTCTCTTGCTTTGCTTCTCGTCATCATCTGCTCCGGCAGGCGGTGACTCACCTCGGCCCAGCAGTGGTTTCCTGCCTTTGAAGCTTAGAAAATACCCAGTTCTTGCTGGCAGCCCCAGTTCAGAGCTGGGGGACCATGGGCTGGGGCTGACTCACGGCTGCTGGAGCTCAGCAGGTTGGCAGCGATTTGTTCTTCCCACCCTCGTGGAGTCTCATCCCCACGGCTGCTCTGGGCCGCTGTGGGCTCCTGGGCTCTTTGCAGAGCACAAATGAGGGTCCTGCCTCCTGGAGAACTTGAGTCTGATAGGTGCAGGGACCGTGGTTCCCCTGCTCAGCTCTCCATCTTCACCCCACTGGGTTGGACTGGTAGGCATTGAGCCATGGAACGTTTGGGTTGGAGAAGCTCTTGGAGCTCCTCAAGGTCAACCCAGCACTGCCAGGTCCCCATTAAGCCCCGTCTCTCACCCCACACCTCCAGGTCTTGAAGACCTGTCCAGGGATGGGGGCTCCCCCTGTGTCCTGGGCCAGGCCTGGGGAACCCTTGTGGGACAGAAAGTTGTCCTTGGGGCCAACTTCAGCCTGGTGGTGTGATGCCACCCTCCCCATTGGTCTCCAAGCTCCCCTGAGCAGATCTCACAGCCTTGCCTGGGTGCTCTGACCTCAAAACCCCAGTTTCACACTGATTTCCTTCCTGAGAAGGTGCTGCTGGTGTTTCTTGTGCAAAGTGCTGCTGCTGGGCTGCCCAACTGAGAGAAACAAAGCTGGTTTGCTACCTGCCAGCTGGGAACCACCATGGGGAGTCCTTCTGTGGGATGAGAGGCAGGGAGACAGCTCCACGCTGAGTTCTCCGCTAACAACCAACCCAGTAATCTCCCTGCAGACACCTTCCTGGCTCTTCTGCACCCAACAAAACTGCGGTGAGGGGTGGAGGCCACCCCAGCTGGAGCTCAAGGATGTCCCGGTCCCAGTCCAGTGGAGGTTCTGCAGAAGCAGCTTCACTGGGGACATCTACAGTCTCACTGGTTTAAATCTGGGGGGATGGAGTGATGTGAAAATGCAGCAGTTCAGGGCTGAAGGGACCTTCCAAGCTCATCCGGACCCTGAGCAGGGCCATCCCCAACCACAGCAGGTTGCTCAGAGCCCTAAGGACCAACCTGACCTGAGATGGTGCCAGCAGTGAGGCTTCTCTCACCTCTCTGGGCAACGTGGGCTGGAGTCTCCCTACCCTCAGGCTCAAACTTCTCTCTAGTCTTAATTTCTCCCTAAAAGACCTGAGATGACAGGTCCTGCTGAAACTGCCCAAGGGAGGTTGAGGTTGGCCCTCAGGACCAATTTTTGCCCCACAAGGGGTGTCCACACTGCCCAAGGCAGTGGGGGAGTCCCCATCCCTGGAGGGACCTTCAAGCCCTGGAGATGTGGGGTGAGGACCAGGGGATAGTGGGGCCCTGGGGTGACTGTTAGCCTTGAGGAGCTCAAAGAACTGCTCCAACCAAAGAGCTTCTGGGATCACTGAGGGCTACCTCCTGTATCTTCTTCACCTCACGTAGCTTCATCTTGTTGATCCCAAGAGCTGAGGGTATCCTGCAGGAGCCCATCACTGCTGTTGGAAGAGGGGGACATCTTTGACCCCTGGAACCCTGCTGAAAGCTGCTGCTGGATGCTTCATGAACCAGCAGAGGCACCCGAGGGCATCGATGCTCCTCCAGTTACAAGTCCTTTGGCAATCAAAGGGTCTCATCTCTGGTTTCATCTCTGTTTTAATCTCTGCTGTCATCTCCACTCGTGTTTTACATTGATTCTAGACTCTTTAATCAGAGCCTGGTACAAGGTGGTGGTTTTTCTGCATCCTGGTGGACCTTTGATCTCCTCAGACACGCTGAGGAGCTGAAGGGTTTCTGGAAAGACTCGTGGCCTGTGTTCCTTGTATTGGGGGGGCATGAGGAGCCAGGGAGGTGCAGGAAGTGTGTAGGGGGTCATGACAACCTGGGTGAGACCACTTCTGAAATCTTGTGTCCAGTTCTGGGCCCCTCGGGTCCAGAGGGACCCAGAGCTGGTGGAGAGAGCCCAGCGCAGAGCCACAGGGGTGATGGACGGAGGGGAGCATCTCCCTGTGGAGGAAAGGCTGAAGGAGCTGGGNTGAGGGAGCTGGGGCTCTGGAGCTGGGAAAGAGGAGCCTGAGGGGTGACCCCAGGGGTGTTGGTCAGTGTGTGAAGGGTGGGTGTGAGGAGGATGGAGCCAGGCTCTGCTCAGGGCACCCAGTGACAGGACAGGGGGCAGTGGGTGTGAACTGGAGCAGAGGAGGTTCCACATCAGTGTGAGAAGGACCTTGTTCCCAGGGAGGGTGCCAGAGCCCTGGCAGGGGCTGCCCAGGGGGGCTGTAGAGTCTCCTTCTCTGGAGACATTTGGAACCCACCTGAGCTGTTCCTGTGTGACTGGATCTGGAGGATCCTACTGCAGCAGGGGGACTGGGCTGGATGATCTCTTGAGGTCCTTTCCAATCCTTAATGTTCTGGGATTCTGCAAGTGGCTTAGAAGGGTCATCAGGGAGGAGGTTGAATCACCATCCCTGGATGTGTTGAGGAGATCCTGGAGCTCAGGACCACGGTTTAGGGCTTGGGGTAACGATTGGACTTCATGGCCTTGAAGGTCTTGATGGTTTTGATGGTCTTGAAGGTCTTTTCTGACCTCAGGGCTTCTGAGATTCCAAGAGAAACCCACAAGGAAGATCCCAAGTTGGAGTTTCTCTGCTCAAAGGGAAAACTTTGGGACAAGTTAGCCATTTTAGATAAAAACCTCCCTGGATTTCCCCTTTTCTTTGTGGACGTGAAACCTTCAACCTGGGGCAGCAGCTGATAGTTAATAACCCCTAGCTACACTGGGGAGTAGCAAACCAGTTGAGGAGCCCTTTCAGGACGGTGGAAATGGGCTGTGGAACCTTCCCCACCCCTTTCACCCCTTGATTTGAAATGCAGGACGTTATCCTGGTCTTATTGTTTGGAATCTGACCCCAGAGTTTTCAGGGAGGAGCCTGGAGCCGGGAAGTTAAACCCGAGTCCCGTGTTTATGTAGTAAAATATGAGAACAATCCCTTCTCCTCCGCTATCAGAGCTTTGGCCTTTTTTTAGGCTCCTGCTGTTTACAGCAGCCACTTACATCTCCCTTCTCTCATTAAATCCTTCTCCCAGCACCCTGTTCATGCTGGTTTAACTGGTGCTGCTGGGGCTGGTGAGGACAATCAGCTACCATGGCACTAACAGGGTAGAGAGAACCTTGAATGAAGCAGGAGAGGATTGTGTTGTTCCAGGAGAAAGGAAAGGTCTGGAGGAAAATAGGGGACATTAGTGGGTCATGTAGGCTGGTGAGGGACCTCCAGAGCTTGTCCTGCCCAAGCAGTCAACAGCAGATGACTTCTTGACCAGTCCAGGGCTGTTTTCCAGGTTAATCATGGAAATATGGACCCTGAGGAGGGACATCCCCACCCAGAGCAGGTTTCTCAGAGCTCCAGGGTCCAACCTGAGCTGGGATGAACTCCAAACCAATCCCAACCAACCCAAGTCCATCCCAAACCAATCCCAGCCCAACCCTAACCCATCCCAAACCAACCCCAACACATCAGCAGTGTCTCTGCAACCCTGAAGGTCTGAGGGGTGGTGGCAGCAGGACCCTGTAGCCATCAGCTCCCAGGAGATTACTCCAGATTACTGGGTTGTACTGGGAGAGAGAAAGCCCTGAGGGGTGAAGGTGGGTGAGTGATTGTGAGGACGATGGCAGGAAAAGGACTGTGTCTACAGGGGCCATCAGCAGAGCCCATGAGGACAACTCATGGGCCAAGAAAGGTCTTTGTTCTCCCCAGAGGGATGAAATGGGAAGATAAGAGCAGCTCTGGAGGCACGAAGCAGGGCAGGAGGAGACAGAAGGCTCCTGATGACTCTCAGAGGTGGGGCTGGAGGGTCATCTAGATGATTGTGTCAGTTCCTAGGGGGTTGCAGCCCTAAATCCTGGGCTGGTCCCACCTGAGAATGAGGTGGGGTGGAACTGGGAGATCTTCTTGCTCCCAGCAGTTGCAGTTGGGTCCCTGGAGCTGCTCTCTGTTGCTTCATTGTGGGGAGGAGACACCAGGGAGTGGAGGGTGGCCCCGGGGCCTCTGGTGAAGGCTCAGGGACCACTCTGTTATCAGGGCTGGGTCTTCTGCTGATGAAATCACTGCCAAGCCTTCAGTCAGGCCTTTTGTGGCTCTTTACTGGTTTGACTGGAACTGATGGTGACGTTGATTATCAGCAAAGCCAGATCTTGCAATCCTCCCAGTACAATTAACTTGCACTGGTTTTGCATCTCCGGGGCTTGGAGATCCCTCCAGGGATGGGGCCCCCTCCTGCCCTGGGCAGCCTGGACCAGGCCTGGGGAACCCTTGTGGGGCACAAATTGGTCCTCAGGGCCAATCTCAACCTCCCCTGGGGCAACTGGAGGCCTATTCCTCTGCTTCTGGGGAGGGAGAAGAGACTGACCCTTAGCTGGCTCCAACCTCCTGAAGTTCAGGGAGTTGTGAAGAGGGAGAAGTTCCCCCCTGAGCCTCCTTTTCTCCAGTTCAACCCCCCCCCAGTTGCCCTTCTCTTCCTTCTGCGGCCCCTTCTCCTTCCCTGGACCCTTCTCCAGCCCCTCAGTGTCCTTCTGGACATGAGGTGCCCAAACCTGACCCCAGTACTCAACGTGAGCCTTCCCCACTTGGCCTAGTCCAGGAGGGCAATCCATTCCGTGGTCCCACTGGCCACCCCAGTGTTGCCGCAAGCCAGGGAGCCCCTTCTTGGCCCCCTGGGCACCTGGTGGTCATCTCCAGCTGGTGGTGACCAACTCCCTAGATCTTCTTTCAGGGGTGTTGGAGTGACCCCATGGGAGGACCCAGCCCTTTCCCTGATGCCCCTCACCCCATCGCTCCAGCCTGACCAGAGCCCTCTGTGGAGGGGCACTGGGAGGACACCCTGGGAGTAGGTGACCTCGAGGACAACCTCGAAGGTTTCCATGGTGCAGTGCAAGTGTTAACAGGCCTGAAGCCCTGGTTTACAACAACTTGACCTCTCTCCTCCTAGAAGTGCGAGTTGGCCGGCCCCTGTCCCCGCTGGCCGCTGTGATAATAAGCAGAGGCTGAGAACAAGATGATCAGGGAATATTTTTGGAGACATCCGTCCTTCTGCCTTCAGTTTTCCTTCTGGAGCCAAAGCCAGAGCGCAGTGAGCTCCTCTTCCCTCCCTCTCTCCCTCCCTCCACCCCAGCTTCTTCCTCCCCATGGCAGAACTGAATTGGGTTGGAGAAGCCCTTTGAGCTCCTCGAGGCCAGCGGTCACCCCAGGGCCCCACTAACCCCTGTCCCTCACCCCACATCTCCAGGGCTTGGAGGCCCTTCTAGAGCTGATTTGGGTGGTCACCAGCCACCTCCTGCTGCCTCTGAGGTGCAACAGAAGGTCCTGAGCAAGGGCTTCACCCACCACGAGCTGCCCGCTCCATGGGCTTGTCCCTGCCTGCTGTGTTGCTGGATCAGTCCCACCACAGGCTCCTGGTGGCCCTGATCTCCACCAGCTGGCCAGGACCCCAACAGCCAGCCCCAAGAGCTTTGGAGCTGGACCTAAACCAGTGAGTAACCACCAGTTTAAAGGGCTGCTGGAGGCTGCTGGCCCTGTTGGACGTCCAGGAGTTAGTTCAGGATAAACTCCTCAAGGTTTGGGAAGCAGCAGGACACCAGCCCTGCCCCTTGAGGAACACCCAGGCCATCTCATCATGGTCCAGGTCATCTCATTGTGGGTGGAGCAGCTTGTTCCAGCCTTTATTTTCCTCTGCAGGAAACCAGATCTTTAGGTGGAGGCTCCAGAGCAGTGCCCCAGGCGTGGTGTTTGCTGAGCTGGACCTAATGGCTGGTACTGAGGAGGCCCAGTTGCTCCCAGTTTGCTCATGGGAGATGCTGTAGGGTCCATCTGCTCCCAACCAAGGCCACCCCAAGGTGATTGCGCAGGATGGTGGTTGAGTGTCTCTAAGGATGGAGCCTCTAGCACCTTCCTGGGTGACCTGGGCCACCTCTGCTTGTGCCTGCCTTGGTGACCACCAGGACCTTCTCTTCTAAACTGCTCCAGACTGGTGGCTGGACCAAAGTGAGAAGGTCTAGCGGTGCAAATTCACCCTCAGTTGCACCACCAGACTGGATGGATCTCTAAATGAGGTGGAGAAATCTCTTCTGTGAGAACTTTGTGGGGGGTGTTGGTGGCTTCTAGACCTCCTCCGGGTATGTTCTTTTCCACAGGGATGGAGTCACCTCTGCTCATAGAATTCCTGTTTTCCAAACCTGTGTGGATCGAATGGTCCAAACTGGTTCCTAATCAATGGTGAAGTCAAGGGTTTGCTGATTGTGTGGAGGTGGATGGTCCACAGGAACATCTCTTGAGCATGGAGACAGCAGATAGACCCCGTGGAGCAGCAGCAGGAGGAGAACATCCATCTCCTCTTCCTACAAACCAGCTGGTTGTCCCCTGGGGGGATCAAACTGGACTTTGGGTTGAGCTTTTCCATAGTTTGGACTTTTCTGCTCCAACTCCTGGGGGTTCAGGCTGAACTTCCTTTGTGTTTCCTGACCTTGAGACCTTTCCGATGGGAACTGGGGCCAAGGAGAAGCTCAACTGGTTTCAGAATGACCTCAGAGCAGTCACCCCTGGAGGACACTTAATGACCAGTGACTCTCCCAGACTGGTGGGGTCAGCAGGGACCGCTGTGGGGATCACCCACTCCTCTCCCTACCCCAGCAGGGTGGTTGTCCACGCTGTTCTCCAGGGAGCAGCAGCAGTTCCAGGGTTTCTGCTAGAAACCCAGAGAGCGCACGGGAAGCGAGCCAGGAGAAGCGGGGATTAGCGCTGTGGAGGAGAGCGAGCTGCTCCCCTTTCCCTGAACATCCCGCCCCGGCTCCCCGGGCGCCTCGGCCGGCCGCTCTGCCAAAGCCAACGCCTGGGAGCGGAGGGAGAAGACGCCCCGCCAGGGGCCGAGCCGCTCTTGGCCCCGGCCCTCACGGTGCCCGTGCTTCCCCCAGCAGAGTTCTGCCGCATCGACCGGCCCCTGTGCCACGACGAGGAGGAGCAGCTCAGCTTCGAGGCCGTCCGCAACATCCACAAGCAGATGGACGACGACGCCAATGGCAACGTGGACGTGGAGGAGAGCGACGAGGTTAGCGCCCGCTCTTGGTTTCGCTTGGAGGACATCTCGGAGGTGGTCGAGTTGGTCCAAGAGGTGTTGAGGGGGGCCTCAGGTTGGGGCGGGAGGAGCCTTGGGTTGTTGGCCGTTGGTCTTGTTGGCTGCTGGAGGAGGCCAAAGGGCACCTGGAGCTGAGCAGTGGTGAGTTTCTGGGGGTTCCCAGGCACCTTTTCCAGAGAACCGCAGGGTGGGTCAGCATGGAGAAGACCTTCAAGCTCATCGAGTCCAACCCTGACCCCAGCTGTCCCATCCCACCCCCAAACCCTGGCCCTGAGCTCCCAGATCTCCACGACGGGGAAACACGGCCTCCCTGAGCAACCACTTCCAAGGGCTGAGGGCCCTTTCCAGGGAGAAGTTTCTCCTCAGGGCTGACCTAACCCTTCCCTGGGGCAGCCTGAGGCCATTTCCTCTTGTCCTGTCCCTTGTTCCTTGGGAGAAGAGACCAATCCCCAGCTCTCTGCACCCTCCTCTCAGGGAGCTGTAGACAGTGAGGTCTCCCCTCAGCCTCCTTTTCTCCAGACCAGCCAGCCCCAGGTCCCTCATCCCTACCCAGAGCAGGGTGCTTGGAGCCCCAAGGGCCAAATTGAGCCGGGATGGTGCCAGCGATGGGGCTTCTCCTGCCTCTCGGGGCAACCTGGGCCAGGCTCTCCCCACCCTCAGCATCAACAATCCCTTCTGCATCTCCCTCTTCCAGTTTAACCATCACCCCTGCTCCTGTCTCAGCAAAAGGTCCTTCCTCATCTTTCTTCTCAGCCCAGTTTCATTATCAAAAGGCCCCACTAAGGTCCCCCTGAGCTTCTCTTTTCCAGCTGAACCCTTCCAGCTCTCCCAGTATGTTCCACAGCAGCAGGTTCCTCCTCTGGCCCCGCTCCAGCAGCTCTATGATGTCTCTGCTGTGCTGAGGAGTTCAGACCTGGTCCCAGCCCTGCAGGGGGGTCCCACCAGAGCAGATTACAGGGCAGCTCTCCTGATCCCACTTGTCCCCAGAAGGAGCTGAGCCAGGACCTGCTGAGGCTGCTGCTGCTGGTGACCCAGTTTCCAGTGTGTTCCGGTCCAGGAGGTGGTTTATGGAGGGGCTGGTCGCCCCAGTGCACCCCATGGACTCCTCATGGCTGGATGACAAGGTTTCTGTGTGTTCTGTAGGGTGTGTGAGACAATCCAAGAGGATCTCTATAGGGTTGGGAGTTTGCACAGTAGTGACCTGCTCCTTGTGAGTCTCTTGTCCTCCAGCAACTGCTCAACAGCAGGTTCTTTGTTCCCATCTCATAGAATCCCAGAATCTCTTTGATTGGAGAAGCCCTTTGAGCTCCACAAGGCCAACAGTCACCCCAGGTCCCCACTAACCCCTGTCCCTCATCTCCAGGGCTTGGAGACCATCCAGTGATAGGGACTCCTCTACGCTGGGCAGCCTGGTCCTCAGGGCCAACCTCAGCCTCCCCTGGGGCAACTGGAGGTCGGTTCCTTTGGTCCTAGGGACGGAGAAGAGAGCGACCCCCAGCTGGCTCCAACCTCCTGAAGTTCAGGGGGTTGTGGAGAGTGAGAAGGTCCCCCCTGAACCTCCTTTTCTCTATTTCCATGCCCTCAGGTGCTCCTCAGAAGTTCTCCAGCCCCTTCTTTTGTTCTCCAGATCCTTCTCTGGCCCCACTGCAGGCCCTCAATGTCCTTGTGGCCATGAGATGCCCAATCCTGACCGCAGCACTCCAGGTGGAGGCCTCCCCAGTGCCCAGTCCAGGGGGACAGCAGGTTGTACAAAGAGCAGAACTAAAAAGCTTCCATCTGAGCCCCTTGAATTCTTGCAAATAGCTATCTGCAGCAGCTGTCCCACAGCAAGGACAGGGAGTTCGAGCTTCGGTACTGGGTTCACTGGGAGGTGGAGCTGATAATCTCCAAGGCAGAGGCACCCAGGGCTCAGGCAGCCACCGGATCACCAGGGAAAATTCTTCAAATACCTTTCTGAGCAGCTTCAAAGCCTCTGCTGAAGGTTCCCTTTAAAGCAGCTTGAATGGAAGTTTCCAGCTGAGCGAAGGTAGTGGCTCCTAAATGGATCGATGGCAAAGTTTGGGTTGGGAAAGAGCTTGGAGCTCCTCCAGTCCAGCCAGCACTGCCAGGTCACCACTGGACCATGTCCTGCTCACTTGCTCCTCAAAGGTCTTTCAGTGATTCTGTGGTTCTGCCAACAGGCAGAGACAAAAGCCAGGTGGGAGTCAAGAGTCCCCTGGAGGTTTATGATGAGTCCAGGGCTCTTCATGGCCAGAAGGACATTTGATGGGCTAGAGTGGGGCCTGGAAGGCAGCAGAGCTGGTAAAGGGGCTGGAGCAGAAGTGCTCTGAAGGATCTCAGGGGGTTTTAGCCTGGAGAAAAAGAGGGTGAGGGGAGACCTTACTGCCCTCTGCAACTGCCTGACCCCCTGCAGGTGGGACCCTGGGAGAGATGGAGCCAAACCTCCTGTTTTCATTCCCGGTATCCCGATGAATCCCAGTGTCCTGGTGAGAGCTGAAGGAGCCCAACAGCTTCTACCTGTTCCAAGCTCATCCCTGCATTTCCCTTTCTGCAGGAGTGGCAGCAGTGACCTCATTTCCAGCGCAAAGGCCTGTCCCTTGGGGGGGAAATCTTCTAATTAGGGCTCTATTTCTGCTCCTCAGCCAGAGGCTGCTTGGTGGCCACTCTGCTGGAGGTCCAGGCAATGAGGTTCTCAATGCTGTTAGCCCAGTTTCCTCAGGAAACCAGTTTTTTCTGCCCTGTCACCAGTGATAGGGCCAGAGGAAACGGCCTCGAGTTGCCCCAGGAGGGGGTTAGGCTGGACATGAGGAGCAATCTCTTCCCTGACAGAGTGGTCAGGGGTTGGAATGGGCTGCCCGGGGGGAGGAGGAGTCACCATCCTTTGAGATGCTCAAAAAGCCAGTAGCTGTGGCCCTGGAGAACAGGGCTTAGTGGGCATAGTGGGGTAGGGTTGGTGGTTGGACTGGATAATTTCAGAGGTCTCTTCCAACCTTAATTAGATTCCATGAGTTGGTCCCATCCAGGTGAGTTTGGGGGTCTCTCTCCAGAGCAGGAGGCTCCGCAGCCTCTCTGGGCAGCTCCAGGGCTCCACCACTCTCACCTCAAACAGGTTTCTGCTCCTGGGGGTTCAGATGGAGCTTCCTGGGTTCCAGTTGGTGCCCAGTGCCCCTTGTCGTGGGGCAGAGTCTGGCCTCACTGGCCACTGGTCGCTCTCCAGTTGTCCTGGGGAGCCCAGAACTGGACTCGGGACTCCATATGGTGCCTCAGCAAGGCAGGAGAACCTCCCTGACCTGGTGGCCACCCCAGGAGCTCCTGGACCTTCTTGGAGCCTGTGAGAGCCCATTGCTGGCTCCTGGGCACTTCCATGTCCTTCATCCCAACCCCAGCTGGTGCAGGAGATTGTCTCCCCAGGGCGGGAGCAGAGGGGCAGACTCCCCTCCCTCAGCTCAAGGAGGAGATACCTCCAGCCCAGATCCTCCTCATTTTTGGAGCCCCGGGGTGGGGAGGGGGTAGCGTGTCGGTGCCGGGAGCCGGAGCAGAGCTGTGTTAGATCCCTGCTCCCTGCTCCCTGAGCTAAATTTACGGCTGGGCAGCAGCTGATCCCCCGCTGGGAGCTGGAGCTGGCGCGGGGAGCTGGCGGCCACCCAGCGAGGTGACATTGCCACCTTCCCTCTGGGTCATCAGGCGGCTGCTCGGCCTCTCCCTGTGGAGCTGAGCTGTGGGTGATGTTGGAATTGGAGGAGAAGCTGGAATCTCTGAAACCTCATTAGGGTGATTTATGAGGCTCCAGACTCCCTGTTATTAATTTATTAAACTCTAGAATCTTAATCTGTTAAACACCAGAATCCTCATGATGTTAGTTTATTAGACTCTGGAATCTCTGCTACATTGATGTATTACTCTCCAGAATCCCCATTACTAATTTGCTCAGCTCCAGAATCCCTGTTCAATTAAATTATCAGAAGCCAGAATCCCCCTTATTAATTTATTAGACTCTGTAGTTCTTATTATATTAGTTTGTTACGCTCTAAAACCTGTATTAGATCAACTTCTTAGACTCCAGAATCTTCATCATATAAAATTTATCAGACTCTAGAATCTTCATTATATGAATTTATTACACTCCAGAGTCTTCACTAGATTCATTAGACTCTAGAATTGTCGTCATATTAATTTATTAGACTCCAGAACCCTCATTAGATTAATTTATTTGACTCTAGAATAATCATATTGATTTACTAGACTCCAAAATCCTTGTTATATTAATTTATTAGTCTCTAGATTCTTCATTATTAACTTATTCGACCAGAATCCACATTAGATCAGTTTATTATATTGGAGAGTCCTCATTAGATGATCTTGTTAGACTCTAAAATCCTAATTATATTAATTTATTAGACTCTAGAATCATTATATTGATTTATTAGACTCCAGAATCCACATGACATCAATTTACCAGACTCTAGCCCCTGCCCCATCCTGTGATTCTATGGGGAGACTCCTAGTATTTGAGGAGTTGGGACTAGGTGGCCAGGAGAGGTTCCATCCAACCTCAACCATTCAGGAGGTGATTGGAGATTAAAGGACCAGAGAAGCTGCATCTCAGCTTTACCCCAGGATCCTTCAGATTGGAGAAGACCTTCAGGCTCCTTGAGTCCAGCCCTGACCCCAAGTGTCTCATCCCAAACCCTGGCCCTGAGCTCCAGCTCTCCATGAGGACTTGGCTCCTCATCCCTCTAAAGGAGAAATCAAACACTAATCCCCACGCTGTTTCTTCTTCTCCTCCTCCTAGTTCTTGAGGGAGGACTTGAATTACCATGACCCAACGGTTAAGCACAGCACCTTCCATGGAGAAGACAAACTCATTAGTGTGGAGGATCTCTGGAAGGCCTGGAAGACATCTGAAGGTAAAAGCACATCCCTAAGCAATTGAGAGGGCTTTTCCCTGGAGGCCAGGAACACGTTGGGCTTCATGGGACCTCAGTGGTGGTGGCCTCCTCCCCAGCAGCAAGCTGCTGCTGTAGGTGCAGAGGAGAGATGCTTCTCCAGATCCCTTTGTGGAGGAGGGTTCAGGGTTTGGGGGTTTTTTGGGGTCAGAGGCATCACAGCCATCAGAGATCAGCTCTGGGGATGGAGAAGAGCGTTAGGGAGGGGTGAGGACTCATCCCTGGGTCCAAGCACGGAGATCCCACCAGCAACAGGGTGTCTCTGCTCTGAGGAGGCTGCAGGAAGCTGTTGAGGGCCCCCCTCTAGGCTACCTTGAAGGGTTTAGGCTGGACGAGACCTCAGGGATCAACCAGCTCCAACCCCCTGCCAGGGGCAGCGACACCTCTCCCCAGCCCAGGGTGCCCCCAGCCCCAGCCAACCTGCCCTTGGACACTGCCAGGGGGATGGAGCAGCCACAGCCCCCCGGGCAGCCTGTTCCAGGGCCTCAGCCCCCTCCCAGGGAGCAGCTGCTGCCTCAGATCCCATCTCCATCTCCCCTCTTGGAGCTGGAACCCAGCCCCTTCTCCCAGCACCACAGTCCCCGGGAAAAAGCCCCTCTGCAGCTCTCCTGGAGCCCCTGCAGGGACTGGCAGCTGCTCTGAGGTCCCCTTGGAGCCTTCTCTTCTGCAGCTGAACAGCCCCAGCTCCCTCAGCCTGTCCTAGAGCAGAGGGGCTCCAGCCCTCTGGTCATCCTGGTGGCCTCCTCTGGCCTCACTCCAACAGCTTCAGGTCCTTCTTGTCCTGGGGACTCCATCAGTGGCCACAGGACTGCAGGTGGAGTCTCAGGAGAGAAGAGGGGGACAGTCCCCTCCCTGCTCCTGCTGGTGACACCTTGGGCTCCATCCCAGGACAGATTTGGTTCTGGGCTGCCCTCACCCCCTGCCAGCTCCTGTTGAGCTTCTCCTCCACCAACACTCCCCAGTCTTTCTCCTGGGGGCTGCTCTCAGTCCATTCCCACTGTCAGAGGGTATTTTTGGGCTCAGTAGCACCCCAAACCCTCAGTAGTGTCCTGTGGGGCTTCTCCTGCTGATGGCATTTTCCTCAGGAGAGATTTGCTGACCCCAGAAAGCTCCTTAATCTCCTCCAAAGCAGGTAGAGTAAAACCCCAGAACTGGAAGTTCTGGAACACGGTCAGTGTGGAGCTGGGAGCTGTTTCCAGCAGGAATTAACCATCGCAGCGACTTAATCCTGGGAGAAAGTTCAGCTGGGGACAGGGAAATCCCTGAAACTGTGAATTGTGGTCCCTCGTACCGGCCGTTCTGCCCCTGGATGCCCTCTGCTCTCCTCCTGGGCTTTTCCATGGCTCCCAGAACCCTGCTGCTCTCTAGAGCATCTTCTGTCCCGATACTCTTAATTCCTGCTCTTTCCTCTTCCCTCTGTCCTCCAAGAGGTGGTCCCAACCCTTGAAAAATTGGGTTTTACTCTTCTGATCAACTGATGGGCTGCAAAGGTTTGGGTTTCTCAGTCCTGGAGGTGATTTTCCTGGCCTTTGTGGGGTCCCAAATGGTTGGAGGAACCTCAAGGATCATCTGGTCCGGCCTTGGCTTTGGAAGAACCTGGTAAAGCTGTTGGTTTCAAACCTGCTCTTGATCCTGGAGCTGTTTCTGCAGGACCATGCTCTTCATCCTGCGGAGTTTAGCAGCCACATCATGAAAGTTCTGATCCAGGTTGGGTTCCCAGAATGGTTTGGGTTGGGAGCTCAAGGACCACCCAGCTCCAACCCCCTGCCACGAGCAGGGAGATCTTCAACCAGCCCAGGGTGCCCCCAGCCCCGGCCAACCTGCCCTTGGGCACTGCCAGGGGGATGGAGCAGCCACAGCCTCCCTGGGCAGCCTGTTCCCGGGCCTCAGCCCCCTCCCAGGGAGCAGCTGCTGTCTCAGATCTCATCTCCATCTCCCCTCTTGGAGCTGGAACCCAGCCCCTTGTCCCAGCACTCTGCAGTTCCCACAGCTGCTCCTTAAGAGTCTCCACTTGTGCTCTGTCTCCTTCCCCAGCTCTAGTGCCCTTCTCTGGATCTGCTCCAGCCCCTCAGTGTCCTTGTGGCATTGAGAGTCCCAAAGCTGACCTCAGCTTGTCCCTGAGTTGTAAAGAGAAGGTCCCTGCTGAGGCTCCTCCAGGCTCAACCCCCCCAGCTCCCTCAGCCTCTCCCCACCAGCCTTCCCCTCCAGTCCCTTCCCCAGCCTTCTCTGGACCAGCTCCAGCCCCTCAATCTCTGTCTTAAATTCAGGGGTCCAGCACTGCCCTCAGTACTCGAGGGGAGGCCTCCCTGGTGAGAAGATGACTCCTCCATCCCCAGCCCTTCTGTTCCACGCGCAGCACTTGGCTCCACTCTCCCTGCTCTGTCATCCCTGGGCCGACGGCACTGAACCCGCTGGAGCTCGCTGGGGGATGTTTCTCATATTTGTAGGACAACTCATTGCTGACATTTAGGTTGTGGCTGCTCAGCTCTGAATGGGGCAGCAACAGAGGCCTCGGGGCCACCACTGAAAGGGGCTTTTCTTCACGTGGTTGTCCAGGAGGAGAAACCTCTTTGGAGTGAGGGTGGTGGAGCTCTGGAGCTCCCCAGAGAAGCGGAAGCTTCATTTCTGAAGTCTTTCGCTCCCAAAATAATCCCTAGGTGAGGTAGTTGTGGAGAACAGTTCATAGAACCATGGAATCACTGATGGCTTTGGGTTGAAGGGACCTTCCCAGCCCATCCAGACCCTGAGCAAGGACAGCCCCAACCACAGCAGGGTGCTCTGAGCCCCACGGTCCAGCCTGACCTGGGTTGGGGCCAGGGGTGGGGCTCTCCCCACCCTCAGCATCAACAATTCCTTCTGCATGTCCCTCTTCCACTTTAAAACCACCATCCCTCATCCTAAGTTCATTGATTGTCTCCTGGTCCAAGTGTCTGGAGGACAGGAGAGGCTGCTCCTCTGTCTGAGAGGCTGCTCCTCTCTCTTTAGAGGCTGCTCCTCTCTCTTTAGAGGCTGCTCCTCTCTCTTTAGAGGCTGCTCCTCTGTCTTGAGAGGCTGCTCCTCTGTCTTGAGAGGCTGCTCCTTTATCCGAGAGGCTCCTCCTCTATTTGAGAGGCTGCTCTTCTCTCTCAGCAGCTGCTCCTCTCTCTGAGCAGCATCTGCGCTCTCCTGTTGAAGATCTTCTTGCTCATGGCAGTGGGAGTTGGAAGTGGATGATCTCTGAGCTCCCAACCCAAAGCCTTCCATGAAGAACAGCCACACGAGCAGCCAGGTAGAGGCTGAGGGTGAAGATCTGCAGGCAGATCTGGGTGAAGTGGCTCCCATCTCTGCTGCCTCAGGGTTGGAGCTGTGCGGTGAAACCATGAAACCTCTTGCTTTCTGTCCCTCCTGCAGTCTACAACTGGACAGTGGAGGAGGTGGTGCAGTGGCTCATCACCTACGTGGAGCTGCCCCAGTATGAAGAGACCTTCCGGAAGCTGCAGCTGAGTGGCCACGCCATGCCCAGGTCAGTGCTCAGCACCTTCTCGGGGTTCTGCTGGGGGAACAACGGACCTGAGGTGGTTCCTGCCATCGGGGAGCTTGTCCACACCTGCAGAGCTGGGCTTGATTCCTGCCCCACCTCGCTTCTGTTGGCCTCACAGTGTCAGGGGGATTCGGCCTGAGGTGCTGGTTCCAGCCTGTGGCTGGGAGACTGCTGGGCAGAGAGAACCCAGGGGATGGATGGTCAGCTCCATCTGAGCCAGGGGGCCACCAAAGGGCTTTCTGGCTTGGGGCAGCACTGTTCTGGCCACTGGGGAGGCCCCACCTTGAGAGCTGGGCTTGGGGTTTGGGCTCCTCATGGCTGGAAGGACATTGAGGGGCTGGAGTGGGGCATGAAAAGGGCAACAGAGCTGGTGCTCTGAGGGATCTCAGAGGGGTTTCACGTGGAGAAATGGAGGCTGAGGGGAGACCTTCTTGCTGTCTGCAACTACCTGACAGGAGGGTGCAGAGAGGTGGGGGCTGGTCTCTTCTCCCAAGGAACAAGGGACAGGACAAGTGGAAGTGACCTCAAGCTGCCCCAGGGGAAGTTGAGGTTGGCCCTGAGGCAAAACTTCTTCCTGGAAAGGGCCCTCAGCCCTTGGAACAGGCTGCCCAGAGAGGGGTTTGAATGGCCACCCCTGGCTGAGGAGATCTGGAGCTCAGGGCCAGGGATGGGACAGCTGCGGTCATGGTTGGACTGGATGATCTTAAAGTTCCTCTCCACCCTGACCCATTCATTCTCTGCTTCTACAAACACGTGTCAGGTTTGAGAAACCTTGGAGCAGTGTTTTGGGTGAAAGTTGTTGTTGCTGGGAAGGATCTGGTGAAGTGGCTGGGAAGGGATTAACTGGGAAGGGATCAGGAGGGGATAAATTCAGGACTTTGAGGCCCTGCGTGGTGCACCCATGGTTCCTCCTGGGAGCCCAAGTACCGGGCAAGTCCCTGCTCACTGCTCTTCTTCTGCAGCCTCCACATCACTGGTTCTGGGGTCCCTTCTTGATCCAGGTGAGCACAACCACAACAACTTCTGATTTGACTTCAAATCCTTTCTGGTTTCCTGCAGGCTGGCAGTGAACAACGCCACCATGATGGGAAGTGTCCTCAAGATGACCGACCGCAGCCACCGGCAGAAGCTGCAGCTCAAAGCTCTGGACACGGTTCTCTTTGGACCTCCGCTCTGTAAGTGTCCAAAGCCTCCTAAATCCTTTGAGTTACTTGAGAAGATCTGGGTCTTGTTGAGAAGGATCAATGTCTGGTTGAGAAGGTCTGGGTCTGGTCAGAAAGATCTGGGTGTGGTCAAGAAGTTCCAGGTCTGAAAGGATCAATGTCTGGTTGATAAGGTCTGGGTCTGGTTGGGAAGATCCAGTCTGGTGGAGTCTCCTTCTCTGGAGGTGTTTAAAACCCACCTGGATGTGTTCCTGTGTGACTTGCTCTAGGTGATCCTGCTGTGGCAGGGGGATTGGACTGGGTGATCTTTTGAGGTCTCTTCCACTCCCTAATGATTCTATGATTGAGAAGATCCAGGTCTGGTCAAGAAGATCTGGGTCTGGTTGAAAAGATCTGGGTTTGGTTAAGGTCTGGGTCTGGTTTAGAAGATCCAGGTCTGGTTGAGAAGGTCAGTGTCTGGTTGAGAAGGCCTGGGTCTGGTCAGGAAGATCTGTGTCTGCTTGAGTAGATCTGGGGCTGGTTGGTCCTGAAGAGCAGAGACAGACCTCCCCTGAGCCAGCCCAGGCCCTTTGATGCTGATGAGAGGCAGCAGTTGGCTCCTTCTCCATCTCTCAGCCTCTGATCCTTATCTGGGCGCCTCTCAAAGGTTCCTTTGTCTCCCTCCCTCTTACTCACCTACCTCTCCCTGCTGAGCTCTGGGTGCTTTGTCAGCTGAAACCTTCCTTCATCAGCACCAGGAGGGTGGATTTTAGAGCAGACAGTGTCTCCTGGGGGAGATGTTGTCTCCTGGGCACCATCTGAACCCTGTTATCACCATCTGAACCCCTTTGTCACCATCTGAAACCTTGTATCACCATCAGCCTCTTCTCTTTCAGCCTCCTGTTGCCCTCTTGGAGGTTTAAATCCGATCCAGTGGGGTTCTTCCTTATCTTGGGGTAAACACACGTGTCTGGGTGCAGATTTGCTGCCCCAGCATCGAGAAGACCCCCTTGTGGACCACAACGCTCTGCTTCCTCCATGATTTTTTAAGCATCTGCTGTTGGATCAGTGGCTGGGATCGACCTCTGGGAGAAACTCAGCCTTGGGGGGGTTGTTTTATCCCCTCCTCTCCGAAGTCTCCCTCCCAGGGGAAAGGTGAGGAGCTGGACCCAGAATTTCTTCCATAAAGTCCAGTCTTGTCCAGCTTCTTGGGCAAACCCAGCTGGGCAGAGCGACCTGGGGAGATTTATGGGGCTCAGCCTCTCAGAGGTGGGAGCAGATGATGAAAACCAGTTCAGTGTTCCCCTGCAGGAGGGACTGGACCCTTTTCAGAGGGAGTTTGTGCCCGTTTTCTGGTCAAGGAGGGGTGGATCTCCCTCCTGTTTGCGCCGGGGGTGGTGAGAGGTCCTTGAGCTACAGCCGGTTCCTTTGTGATGGGACTGGGAGAGGGCTGTGTCCAGCAGCCAGCGGCGGCTTCGGGAGGTTCACGGTGACCCCGGAGGATGGATTTAGTGGCTTCAGGTCCGGTTCTTCTCAGAGAGTCAGTGGAGATAGGCTTCTGCCATCTCTGCTGAGGACAGAGAGGAGCTGCTGCCTGCGGGGTGGAGCTCCTGGGTTCCAAGGGTTTCTCTCTCAGCAGGGGGTTTGGTCTCTTTGGAAGGTGCTTTCCACTCCCTGCAGGAATGAAGAGATTGTAAAGGGCTGCCCAGTCCTGGGCTGGAGCCCAAGGTGTTACCAGCAGGGCCAGGGAGGGGACTGTCCCCCTCTGCTCTGCTCTCCTGAGACCCCACCTGCAGTCCTGCAGCCACTGCTGGAATCCCCAGGACATGAAGGACCTGGAGCTGTTGGAGTGAGGCCAGAGGAGGCCACCAGGATGATCAGAGGGCTGGAGCCCCTCTGCTCTGGGCACGGGCTGAGGGAGCTGGGGCTGTTCAGCCTCCCAAGGGACCTCAGAGCAGCTTCCAATCCCTGCAGGGGCACCAGGAGAGCTGGAGAGGGACTTTGTCCCAGGGACTCTGGTGCTGGGACAAGGGGCTGGGTTCCAGTTCCAAGAGGGGAGATGGAGATGGGATTTGAGGCAGCAGCTGCTCCCTGGGAGGGGGCTGAGGCCCTGGAACAGGCTGCCCAGGGAGGCTGTGGCTGCTCCATCCCCGCTGGCAGTGCCCAGGGGCAGGTTTGCCAGGGCTGGGGGCACCCTGGGCTGGTTGAAGATCTCCCTGCTTGTGGCAGGGGGTTGGAGCTGGGTGGTCCTTGAGCTCCCTCCCAACCCAACCCAGCCTGGGATTCAGGAAGGCAGGAACAAGGGGAGGTTTGCAGCAAGGTTAGATGCTGAGGCTCCTCCTCAGGGTCTCTTTCGCCAAAGACACCTGGTTTCCATGAAGTTTCGACTCCTCTGCAGCTTCTCTCAAGATACTGGAATGTCCAGAGCCTTTCCCCTCCCTCTCCCCGACCATCAGAGGCAGGAGGGAGGGCCCTGCTGTGATTTACGTCGCACTAAACTAGAGGTGAACAATAAAAGCGGAGCCCGGCTCCGTCACGGGGTGCTGGGCACCCAGATTGCTCCCGAGAACAGAAGGTTCTGGAACGTTGGTAAATGAAGGGGAGAGATTATCTCCTGGTGTTGCCCTGGCGATGCAGCAGCCCGACGGGTCACCCCACCTGCCTGCTGGAGGAGAACTGGGGCCTTGGCGGCCGCTCAGAGGGAGGAACCAGCGCCAGCCGGGGTGGGAGAGGCTGATCCTGCCCCTCCTGGCGCTGAGAGGGGGCCCTGCTCGACCTGGAGCTGGGTGGTGACGGCAGCGGCGGGGCGGGCGCTGGACGGCAGCGGGTTCTTCGGGGCCGGTCTGGGTCGTACAAGTGACGGCTGGGATGGGAAAGACCTTCAAGCTCTCAAGGTCCAGCCCTGACTCCACGTGTCCCATCCCACCTCCAGTCCTTGTCCCTGAGCTCCAGATCTCAGTGGCTTTTTCCCTTCCCAGGATGTGGACTGGGATTTGAGCAGGTCCTTGTAGTTGGGATGGAGTAAAGTCCAAGCGCTGTGCTGCAGCCACCTTCTGATGGCTCTGGAGGAGAGTCCTCTGAGGAGCAACTGGGGGGGTTGAACTGGAGAAAAGGAGGCTCAGGGGGGACCTTCTTTCTCTGCGCAACCCCCTGAACTTCAGGAGACTGGAGCCAGCTGAGGGTTGGTCTCTTCTCCCTCCCCAGGATGAGAGGAACCGGCCTCGGGTTACCCCAGGGGAGGTTGAAGTTGGCCCTGAGGACCACCTCACCTCCTCCCAGTGCTCCTCCATAGAGGGCTCTGGTCAGGCTGGAGTGATGGGGTGAGGTCAGTGGGGTGAGGGACGCCAAGGCTTGGGTCCTGCCATGGGGTGACTCCAACCCTCTGAACAAGATCTAGGGGGTTGGTCCCAGCAGCTGGAGACGACGAGGGGACTGAGAAGGGGCTTCGTGGCTTGTGGCAGCACTGGGGTGGCCAGTGGGACCAGGGAAGGGATTGCCTTCCTAGACTGGGCCCACTGGGGAAGTCCCAGGTCAAGTACTGGGGTCAGGTCTCAGCACCTCATGACCAGAAGGACATTGAGGGGATGGAGAACTTCTGAGGAGCAACTGGGAGGGTTGAACTGGAGAGCAGGAGGGTTGGGGGGGTGCATCTCACTCTCCACAACTCCCTGACTTGCAGGAAGTTGGAGCCAGCTGGGGGTGGGTCTCTTCTCCCTCCCCAGGACCTGAGGAATCACTCTCCAGTTGCCCAAGGAGGGGTTGAGGTTGTTCTTGAGAGCCAATTTCTGCCTCACAAGGGTTCCCCAGGCCTGGCCCAGGCTGCTCAGAGCAGGGTGGGGAAGTCCCCATCCCTAGAGCGATCTCCAGTCCCTGGAGCTGTGGTGTGAGGGACGGGGGTCAGGGGGCCCCTGGAGTGGCCACTGGCCTCGAGGAGCTCAGCGAGCTCCGACCTCCATGATCTTGTGAGGGCTGTCAAGTGCTGCTGTGGTGGAGCTGAGAGCACTCAGCACTGGGAAGAGGGTTGGCACTGGGAGCAGCTTTGGCACTGGAGCAGGAGGAGCAGATGAATCAGCTCAAGGTGGGGCTGGCAGAAATTTCCCGCTGGAACACCTCACCTCAGGGCGTGATGCTGCCAGTCTGGGGATGGGGGCTATACTGGGCTGAGCTGGAGGAACCAGGGCGGGAGAGAGGAGCTGGAGAACCCCACAGAGTCGAGGGAACGGAGCTGCAGCCGCTTGCCAGGAGCTGCTCCGACAGGAGGATGTTGTCCCAGTCCATCCGGACTGGGAAGCAGGGCTGGCGTCCGACTGGTTCCTGTCTTTAGGGCTGAGTTTACAAGTGGAAGGTTGCAAAGGTGCTGGTGGCTCATGGGGTGATGATCAACAGGAGGCTGTGCTTGGGTGTCTGTGGGGTGTTTGGAGGAGGGTCCTGTCCTTCTCCTCTCTGGGGAGAGACCCTCCGCTGTGGAGTGGGTTGGAGAGACGGTCCCAGCCCATCCAGACCCTGAGCAGGGACAGCCCCAACCACAGCAGGGTGCTCTGAGCCCCACAGTCCAGCCTGACCTGGGTTGGGGCCAGGGGTGGGGCTCTCCCCACCCTCAGCATCAACAATTCCTTCTGCATGTCCCTCTTCCACTTTAAAACCACCATCCCTCATCCTAAGTTCATTGATTGTCTCCTGGTCCAAGTGTCTGGAGGACAGGAGAGGCCTTCAGACCGTGCTGGAGCTCTGCAGGTTGAATCCAGTCCTCCAGGGCTTTGGGTTTGTGCTGAGGCCGAAGTAAGTTTGTTGGGAGTTCAGAGACATCACTTGGATGATGGAAACTGCTGCTCTTCTGTCTGAGGCTGCTTCTCTGTCTGAGAGGCTTCTTCTCTCTCTGAGAGGCTGCTCCTCTATCTGAGTAGCTGCTCCTGTGTCTTGAGAGGCTGCTTCTCTCATGAGTAGCTGCTCCTCTGTCTGAGAGGCTGCTCCTTTATCTAAGAGGTTGTTCCTCTCTTTGAGTAGATGGGGGTCTCCCCACCTCAGCATCAAAGACTTCTTCATTGAGTCTACGTCTCCCCTTTTAGTAGATGCTGAACCTTTGGTCTCATCTACCTCAGCTAAACTGCTCCTTCCCAGTCTAAGCCTCCTCATTCCCTGCTTATGGGGGGCTTGTTAAACAGGAAACAGATCCAAAAAGTCCTCCTTGAATCAGGGGTTTGGCTTTTAACCTTTAGAAGCCTCCTCAGTTCCTTCTGGGCTCTCTCACTCTTCCCAGTTCTTCTTTCTCCCTCCAATATGAACGGTTCTCACCTTGTCCCTGAGCCCCGACTCACCTAACACCCATTCTGGGTTCTCCAGTCTGGCTCTGGTCACCGAGTTGATCCCCACCTTCCTTTGGGTTCACTGGGGTCTCCTGTCTCCCTTCCAGTGACGCGGCACAACCACCTGAAGGACTTCATGCTGGTGGTGTCCATCGTCATCGGGGTGGGCGGCTGCTGGTTCGCCTACATCCAGAACCGCTACTCAAAGGAGCACATGAAGAAGATGATGAAGGACCTCGAGGGCCTCCACAGGGCTGAACAGTCTCTCCATGACCTTCAGGAAAGGTAGGTTTGATGGTGCTGCCCGGGTGGGGTTCCACCACTTGGGGTTCAACCTTGAGGCTTCCTCCTGCAAGATTGGATTTCAGGTTTGGGCTCCTCAGAATGGACAGAAGGACATTCACCCTCCCCTGGGGCAACTGGAGGCCAGTTCCTCTGCTCCTGGGGAGGGAGAAGAGACCAACCCCCAGCTGGCTTCAACCTCCTGCAGTTCAGGGAGTTGTGGAGAGCGAGAAGGCTCCCCCCAGCCTCCTGTTTGGTCCCCCTGTTGCTCCTCAGCTGCTCCTCACAGGACTTTGTCACTGGTCATCACTGGTTCAAACAAAGCAGTTTCTGAATTTCCTGGAGGATTCACTCGGTCCAGTGGTGCCGGTTTAGGTCTGCAAGAGCTCTCCAACCTACACCCAGATCTCCCCTGCTTCCGAGGAGGAAAACTCCCAGCCTTGACTTCTTCTTCACACCCTTCCTTCCTAATCCTTTACCACCTTGAATTATCCCTCCAGTGGTTTCCACTCCCCATCTTCCCAGAAGGATGATTGGGGTCCCCGTGGAACGACCAGGGAAGCCTCTGTCTACCTCGAAGAGAAGCAGCGGCGGCAGCAGCAGCGCTGCCTGGGAAGGATGGGACAATAAATCACGTGGGAGTGACCTGGAGGTGTGGGGCAGGATCCCCTGCTCAGGAGGAAGATTCTCAGCTCCTCAGCACAGAACCTGCTGCACATGAGGTCCTCTGGAGACACGAGAGGCTTCTAAGCAAAGAAGAGTGATCCAGGAGTCTTGGTGCCCAACCAGCAGGGTTTTGGCTGCAGAAGAGTTCTGAAGGGCAGCTTTAGCTGATAGTCCAGGACTCGTGCTCTTTTTCATGAGTTTTACGTCAGTTTGGGAAGGGAAACCTGAGCTGGGCTGCTCTAGGAGCTGATGGCTGCATTCCCAGTGGCTTCTCCAAAAGAAGTGGGTGCCCAGTGCCCCTTGTCCTGGCACTGGGCACCACTGGGAGGAGTCTGGCTCCATCCTCTGCTGGCCTCTCTCTAGTAACTCCTGGTCTCTGTTGAACTGGGGATCCCACAGCTGGACCCAGGACTGCAGATGTGGCCTCAGCAGGGCAGGGCAGGAGAACCTCCCTGACCTACTGGCCACACTTCAGAGTGAGGAAGCCCCATGGTGATGGTGCAGTTCTCCAGGCAGTGACATGGCTACGTCCACTCCTTTAGGCCTAGAGCTGGAATGAAGTGCATTTCCCCTCTTCCCACCTGAACCAGGGCTCCAACCCCGGCTGGTTTCACCGAACTCGGGGTCGTTTTTCACTGCTGGCTGGACAAACCCCAAAGCCATGAGACAACCCTCCTGGCCTCTAGGGGATCCTGCTGTGGCAGGGGGATTGGACTGGATGGTCCTCTGAGGTCGCTTCCCGTCCCTGATGTTCTGGGGCTCCGTGATCCTTTTCTCCTACTGCCAGAAGGACACAGAAGTGCCTCCTCAACAGCCATCTCCTGGGAGCAGGAGGGGTCTCCTGGGAGCAGGAGATGCCACAGCAGAGGTCCAAACGCCGACTGCTATCCACGTGCCATGTGGGGAACGACCTTGGGACCTGCTGCCGAGGGCAGCTCCATGTAAACAAGCCGATGAGCCGGGGCAGTTCAGCTAATGCCCTAAAGCCACTGAGGAAGAAACCCAAAACCACGTCCCCTGAGCATAGCTGGAGTCTTAAGCCAGAGCAGCTCAGGAGGTTTCTGCTCGTCCTCTGCAGAGGGCACCGAGCTGGAGCTCCAGGAGTGGGAGGTGAATTCCTGTTCCTTGATGAAAGGTTGATTTGGTTTTTCTCTGAAGAGGAGGAGACACCTTCATTTCTTCATCCTTCAGCTCCAGTGGGGCGCAGCTGTGGTCTTCAGCCACTGTAGAAATGGGAAGGACTACCAAAAGCATCCCTCCCGTGGGTTTGTGGTGAAGTTCTCCTCACAAACATCTTCTCTAGATCTTGAAGTAACCTCCTGTCATGGCTCATTGAAACTCCGTGCTGAGCTGACCTCCAGAAGGTCTGTGATGCCTTCCCAGTTGCCTTCAGCTGCTGGTGTTTGCTAAGAAACCTTCTTGAGGAGCTGGGAAGATGCAAGAAGACCTCTTGTGTTCATCTTCAGAAGGGTAAAGAAGACCCTTGGATTCCCAATGATCCATCAGGATCAAAACGGTCATGTCCTGGTGCATCCTACCGATGATTGAAGGTTGCATGAAGGTCCAGACTGAATCTTACGTTGGGTTCATGGTTGGACTTGATGATCTTAATGGTCTTTCCCAACACAAATGATTCCGGGATTCACAGGATCATAGAACGTTAGGGATTGGAAGGGACCTTGAAAGATCATCCAGTCCCATCTCCCTGCCACAGCAGGGTCCCCAGATCCAGTCGCACAGGGACACGGCCAGGAGCGTTGAAACATCTCCAGAGAAGGAGACACCCTCTGGGGTCCAGAGCTGAACACAAGATTCCAGATGTGGTCTCCCCAGGGCAGAGTAGAGGAAGAGGAGAACCTCTCTTGATCTACTAACCACCCTCCTTCTAGATCCACCTCAGGATGCCCATTGCTGGCTCCTGGCCATCCTGCTGGCCACCAGGGTTCAACAATCTAGTGATTGGATTGAAGATCTACTGGCTCCATATGGACCTCAGTTTCTTCAGCTCTGAAGGCACTGGATCATCTGGTGGAGCTCAGAGTGAGAACCCAGTTTGTCTCAGGAGCCCAGCGAGCAAACGTTAACAAACAGAGGGCAAACTGGGCTCTTCCATCTGGAAAAGAGCTGGTCCTGAGGGAAAAACGACAGCAAAGAGCCTTCAGGAATGATCTTGGGGATCAAGTTCCTTCTTGCGAGTCAGGTGGGGAATTTCTCCTTCAAACAGGGATGTTCTGGAGCTGTAGGATCCCTACAGCCCTATGGAAGAGCTTCAGGACAGAGAGCCTGGCTTTATCGGACCACTCGCAATGTCTTGGGAAGAGGCTCCAGAAACACTGGGGCCATAAAGTGGAAGGGAGCCTGTTCCAAGAAGGAGCTGATGTCCAGGCCCAACCCATCACCTGAGGATCAAGTTCGTTCCCTTCCCTGTTAGTCCCCAGGTCGGTTGTGGGGAGAGGCTGAGGGAGCTGGAGGAACTGGAGGAAAGGAGGCTGAGGGAGACCTTCTTGCTCTTTGCAGCTGCCTGACAGGAGGGTGCAGAGAGCTGGGGGTCAGTCTCTCTCTGTCTTTCAGGCTGCAGAAGGCCCAGGAGGAGCATCGCTCTGTGGAGGTGGAGAAGGTGCATCTGGAGAAGAAGCTGCAGGACGAGATCAGCATCGCCAAGCAGGAGGCCCATCGGCTCCGAGAGCTGCGGGAGGGCACGGAGAACGAGCTGAGTCGGCAGAAATACGCTGAGCAGGAGCTGGAGCAGGTGGGGGTCCAAGGGGAGGGATGGGGGCACTGTCCTGGCAGGCAGTTCCTCACCTTGCTTCATCCTCCTGACAAATCCTGGTCTCCTAATGCTATTCCTCTGCTTCCCTGCTCCTCGTGATGGCAGGAGAAAAGCCAAGTGGTTCTCCTGCCCCTCCACCCATAAATAAGGTTGGAGAAGACCTTCAAGCTCATTGAGTCCAACCATTGATCCAGCTGTCCCATCCCACCATTAAACCCTGGCCCTGAGGTCTGTGTCTGTTGGACTGGACCCGTAACTGCCCCTGATGACTCCCAACTCCTGCTCCTGGCCCTGAGCTCCTTCTGTTTATCCCGTGTTCCTTCTCTCCGTGGGTTTGGGATGGATTCCTCACGAGTTGGGTCCACTGACCCTGTTGTCTTGTGGGTCAGAGTGGGCAGAGGAGGAAATTTCCCTCCAAGGAAACTCAGCATGAGGTTGGAACCTTCACAGTCCAGCGTGGCCTTCAACACTTCCAGGGGGGATGGAGCAGCCAGAACCTCCCTGGGCTGCCTGTTCCAGGGCCTCAGCCCCCTCCCAGGGAGCAGCTGCTGCCTCAGGTCCCATCTCCATCTCCCCTCTTGGAGCTGGAACCCAGCCCCCTTGTCCCAGCACCAGAGTCCCCAGGACAAAGTCCCTCTCCAGCTCTCCTGGAGCCCCTGCAGGGACTGGCAGCTGCTCTGAGGTCCCCCTGGAGCCTTCTCTTCTCCAGGTAGAACAGCCCCAGCTCCCTCAGGCTGTGCCCAGAGCAGAGGGGCTCCAGCCATCTGATCATCCTTGTGGCCTCCTGTGGTCTTACTCTAACTGCTCCAGGTCCTTCTTGTCCTGGGGACTCCAGCAGTGGCCACAGGACTGCAGGTGGGGTCTCAGGAGAGCAGAGCAGAGGGGGACAGTCCCCTCCCTGCTCCTGCTGGTGACACCTTGGGCTCCATCCCAGGACAGATTTGGTTCTGGGCTGCCCTCACCCCTTGCCAGCTCCTGTTGAGCTTCTCCTCCAGCAACGCCGCCAGGTCCTTCTCCTGGGGGCTGCTGTCAGTCCGTTCCCCACCCAGCAGGGATTTGGCTTTGGGGTTCCCCCATCCCAGCTGTAGGACCCTGTGTCCCCGGGCTCCGTTCAGGCCGCACTGGGATGGCCCTCTTGCCCACCTCGAGAGTCATCGTCTTCCTTTGGGCCCATGAAGTCGTTTGGGGTGGGAAAGGATTTGGGATCCAGATGGTCCCTTCCCGCTTCCCCTGCCCTTTGCCCTGGGCACCGACCCCAGGCTGAGTAACCGCTCTGTTGTTTCCCAGAGGCCTGCGGGAGGGATTACGGGAGGTACTGGTGAGTACTGGTTTCACCCATCTGACCCCCACTGTGTGGTTATAACCCCAGCACCACCCCAGCGACCCGCAGGCCACCAGTAACATTAACCAGTCACTCCCACTGACCCTAAAAGTCACCCCACTGGAATTTTGGGGGCATGTTCCTGGATCGCAGGGAATATTCCAACAAGACCTTCTTCACCACCAGTTGATCCTCATCACTGGAACCATACTGGAGGCTTTGGAAGCTCCACTGGATGAACTGGAGGAGCTGGAATGGGACAATCCCAATATGGGGGTGTTCATACCCATCTTGTATCCTCAGTAGATCCCATCATCCTCCAGCCCATGGAGCCAGAAGATGTTCCTCACTCTCTCTTGGACATCAAAGTGGGACCTGAGAACCTTCCCAGGTTCTGGAGACACAGGGACCCATCTCTGCAGTGATTGCCCCGCAGAGCCAAGCGGGTGTGTGGTGACCCAGTGGCTCATCCCCACCACTGCTCCTTGGCCGCTGTTCTGCAGCCCTTCCTGTCCCACAACCCCTCTTGTTCCTCTGAATGTTTGGAGCACCCCTCTACCCCGGACACCTCGTGGTGGATTTCATGCTCCCCCTGATCCCCCACATTCTCGATCCCAAATGCTTGTGGGTCATGGTTGAAGTTCTCTCTGAGGTGGGCTGGGTGGGAACGAGGAGGCACCAGGCAAAGGTGGCTGGAGACAGGGTGGTGGGAAGCAGGAGCTGGGTGTTGGGAAGGGTTTAGTCACCCTCTGTGTGGGTCCTAAAGAACTAGGAGGGTAAAGGGAGTAGACATCATCCAGGCATCATCTCAGTGAGGTTAAAGTTGTAGAATTGAATGGCTCAGGTTGGAGAAGACCTTCAAGCTCATCAAGTCCAACCCTGAACCCAACTGTCCCATCCCACCACCTAAAGTCATGAAGCTCCTCCACGTCCTATGTCCTGCAGGAGTTAATTCATGATGGTGTCTAGCACTGAGATCATCATGAATCACTTAGGCTGGAGAAGACCTTCAAGCTCATCAAGTTCAATCCTGAACCCGGCAGTCCCACCACTCAACCACAGCCCTGAGCTCCAGATCTCCCTGACTTTGAACCGCATCCAGGGATGGAGTCAAACCCTCCCGTAGGATTTCCTGCTCCATAGACTTGCTGTCCATGTGTCATGCAGGAGTTTGTTCTTGGTGGTCTCTGGTCTAAATCATGAACATGGAGAAGACCTTCAAGGTCACAGAGTCCAACCGTGACTCATCCCAGTCCAGCTGTCCCGTCCCACCACCAAGCTCCTCCGCATCTTGTGTCCTGCAGGAGTTGATTCTTGATGGTCTCTGGCACTGAAATCACTGTGAATCACTTCAGTTGGAGAAGACCTTCAAGCACATTGACTCCAACTGTCCCCAGGCCAATCTAATCCTCTCTGAAAGGTTTTTGATGGCTCCAACTTGCTCCTCATGGGCTTTCTTCTCATTTTGACCTCCGTCTCCATGAGTCAGTGGAGGAGACTGAGCTGGGTTGGCAGGAGCATCCCCCCCACTCCCTGGGGAGCTGCAGGGCCTGCTGACCTCAGGCACCTTCCGGCGTCTCCTGACGGAGCAGCGAGTGTTTCGTGTCTAAATATTTTGAGCGTCTTGTCTCTCCAGCGGGGAAGTTGTCTCCTGACAGGTTCCCTCTGCTGGGCTTCTGACACGGGGCTCCGGATCTGAGGGAGATTTTATCTGAGGGACACTTCCTGAGCAGCTGCTGCCCTGGGGAGACAGGAGAGGCTGAAGGGGTCGTCCTGATCAGAGCTGCTTCCCAGAGTCAGTTTGGTTGGAGAAGCCTTTTGAGCTCCTCAAGGCCAACAGTCAACCCAGGTCCCCACTAACCCCTGTCCCTCTCCCCACATCTCCAGGGCTTGGAGACCCCTCCTGGGATGGGGATTCCCCCCCTGCCCTGGGCAGCCTGGGCCAGGCCTGGGGAACCTTTGTGGAGCAGAAATTGGTCCTCAGGGCCAACCTCAGCCTCCCCTGGGGCAACTGGAGACCGGTTCCTCTGGTCCTGGGCAGGGAGAAGAGACCAACCCCCAGCTGACTCCAACCTCCTGCAATTCAGGGAGTTGTGGAGAGTGAGAAGGTCACCGCTGAATCTCCTTTTCTCCATTTCAACCCCCCTCAGTTGCTCTTCAGAAGTTCTCCAGCCTCTTCTCCTTCTTCTCCAGCCCCTTCTCTGGACCCAGTCCAGCTCCTCAATGTCCTTCTGGCTGTGAGGGACCTGACCCCAGGACTCAAGGTGGGGCCTTCCCAGTGCCCAGTCCAGGGGGTCAATCCCTTCCCTACTGCTGCAGGAGGAGAACATGGTGGTGGCTGGACGTGTGTGAGGAAGTTGCTCCCCTCTAGGATGAAAGTGCTGTTTGCTCACGGCAGCAGGAGCCCTGTCTGGGGCTTGGTCACCCTGCTGAGCTCCTCACTCTCACTTCCCACAGTGCCAGGATGTCATCACCTCCTCATGGTGACCTCTGCTTCGACCACGAGTGAGTCGTAGTTGTGAGGCCTCTTGTTGTCATAGAATCATGGATTGAAGGGACCTTCCCAACCCATCCAGACCCTGAGCAGGGCCTTCCCCAACCAGAGCAGGTTGCTCAGAGCCCCAAAGTCCAACCTGAGCTGGGATGAGGCTTCTCCCACCTCTCTGGGCAACCTGGGCCCAGCTTTCACTCCCCTCAGGGTCAACAAGTTCTTCCTTCTGTCTGGTCTGAGTGCCCCTCTTTCAGTCTAAGTCCCTCTCCCATTGTCCTGTCACCATCAGTGACCCCAAGGATAGGTTGGCTCAGGAGACACCTCAACGCTCATTCATTCCACCCCCTTGCTGCTGACATCAGCCCAGGCTCCTCCACACTTCCTCCAACCTGACCTCTTCTCTTTCTGGTTCCTCAGAAGCACCAGCCCCATTGGCCTCCTGCGGCTGGGGTGACCTTGCCAGGAGGACAGGGTGCCCTCGGTGCTGCTTCAGCTCTGGTTCTTCTCCCGCAGGTCCGGATGGCGCTGAAGAACGCCGAGAAGGAGCTGGAGTCCCACTGCAGCTGGGCAGCACCCGAGGCCCTGCAGAAGTGGCTCCAGCTGACCCACGAGGTGGAGGTCCAGTACTACAACATCAAGAAGCAGAACGCGGAGAAGCAGCTGCTGGTGGCCAAGGAGGGGGTGAGGACCTCGGTGGCCTTGTCCTGGCTCTTCGCAGCTGCTGGGGAGATTTTGGGGACGGAAGCCTCCACGTTTGGTTTCTGTCCACCAGCCCTTTGAGCCCTTGGCTGGTTGAATTCCCTCAGACTCGTGGAAAATCAGGAGAAGGGTGAAGGAGGAGATGATTGAGAAGGTTTTGAGGACCAAAACCTCTACATTTGGTTCCTCTCCACCTTCTTTATTCCCCTTTGTATCCTTGGCTGTGAGAAGTAGCTGCTTGAGTTCCCTCAAGCTCCTGGAAAATCAGAAGAGTGAGGAGGGAGGAGACTGGGAAGGTTTTGGAGAATGAAACCTTCATGACTGGTTTCTCTCCACCTTATTTCTCTTTGAGCCCTTTGCTGGTCAAATTCCCTCAAACTCCTGGAAAATCAGGAGAAGGGCCGAGGAGGAGATGAAACCCTCAACCCAGATTCCTCAGCAACTGTGCTGGGACGAGAAACATCCCTCAGGACAAACCCAACTGACACCCTTGATGCAAACAGCTGCAGAGCCTGTTTCTGGATCTTCTTGGCCTGGAGGTCGTCTTCTTCCCGTGACCTTTTCCTTTTTGTCTCTGCTCTTTGATGATCCAGGCTGAAAAAATCAAGAAGAAGCGAAACACCCTGTTTGGGACCTTCCACGTCGCCCACAGCTCGTCCCTGGATGACGTAGACCACAAAATCCTCACAGCAAAGTGAGTCCCTGCTGCAGACCTCCCCTCATTCCTGCCTTTCTGAGTCACAGACTGGTTTGGGTTGAGAGGGAGCTCAGGGATCACCCAGTCCCAAGCAAGCCTCTGCCAGGAGGAGAGAGATCTTCGTCCAGACCAGAGTGCCCCCAGCCCCAGTCAAGCTGGAACACTTGCAGGGATGATGGAGCAGCCACAGCCTCCCTGGGCAGCCTGTTCCAGGGCCTCAGCCCTATCCCAGGGAGCAGCTGCTGCCTCAGATCCCATCTCCATCTCCCCTCTTGGAGCTGGAACCCAGCGCCCTTGTCCCAGCACCAGAGTCCCTCAGAAAAAGTCCCTCTCCAGCTCTCCTGGTGCCCCTGAAGGGACTGGAAGCTGCTCTAAGGTCCCCTGGAGTCTTCTGTTCTCCAACTGAAGCCCCAGCTCCGTCAGCCTGTCCCCACAGCAGAGGGGCTCCATCCCTCTGATCATCCTGGTGGCCTCCTGTGGTCTTGCTCTAACTGCTCCAGGTCCTTCTTGTCCTGGGGACTCCAGCAGTGGCCGCAGGACTGCAGGTGGGGTCTCAGGAGAGCAGAGCAGAGGGGGACAATCCCCTGCCTAACCCTGCTGGTGACACCTCAGTCCTCCATCCCAGGACAGGGCTGGTTCTGGGCTGCCCTCCCCACGGTCTCATCTCCTGTTGACCTTCTCCTCCAGCAACACCACGAGGTCCTTCTCCTGGGGGCTGCTGTCAGTCTGTTCCCCACTTAGCAGAGATTTGGCTTTGGGGTTCCCCCATCCCAGATGTAGGCACTGTTGAACCTGAGCTCAGGAGATCCAGATCCTGTCCAGATGTGGATTCGGGAGGCTGCAGGATTGCTGCCTGGGGCTGCCTGAGCTCTGAGCTCCCTCCTGTCCCAGTCCTTCCTGTCACTTTAGTTCCTGCAGACCCACCAGGCCTTCTCTCGATCACCTGAAGGCAGAGCTGAGCCACTCAACCCTCCCAGTTGCCGACAATTCCCAGCGTGTCTTTCCCTTCCTTCCCCTTGTCTTCCCGCACCCCGTTCCTCCCCGCTCCCCGCAGGCAGGCGCTCAGCGAGGTGACGGCGGCGCTGCGCGAGCGGCTGCATCGCTGGCAGCAGATCGAGCTGCTCTGTGGCTTCCAGATCGTCAACAACCCGGGGATCCACAGCCTGGCCTCGGCCCTCAACATCGACCCCGGCTGGATGGGCACCCCCCGGCCCAACCCCTCGCACTTCATCATGACCGACGACATCGATGACCTGGACGAGGAGCTGGTGTCCCCAATGTCCATCCAATGTAGGTTGTCCCCGGTTAGCCGGGGTGGGGGCCGCTGCTGGGAGGTGCCAGGAGGAGCTGAGTTGGCTCAGCTGGCTCTTAAGGGACCTAAAGCTGATCTTGCCTTCATGGTTTAGGCCTCAGGAGTGGCCGCTGGTGGCCGCAGCAGCTCAGGGCTTGGGAGTTGCAAGAGGAGCAGGGATTTGTGGGGGTTCAACTCATGGGATTGAAAGTCCAAGGAGTGGGTTGGATCCAGAGGATGGAGAGAGGAGCCAAGTGCTTTCTTCATGGCTGGAGCACCCTGTTGGGGTCCAAAAGGAGCTGAATTCCACCCCTGTCCTCACGGACAGCCTTGCACTTGCCCCTCCTGCCTGGGGAGGAGGCGTCTGGGGTGATCCGTCACCACCCACTCAACATTTCCCAGAGCAAAGATGCCCCCGTGGGTGAGGTGGAGTCACCACGGGGGATGTTTTCACCCTCTCTAGACCCAACTCCTTGTGTCCACCCTCCCACCATGGCCAGGGACTTCTGCTAGAGGTTCTCAAAGCCTTGGCCAACCTGACCTCAGCTGACCTTTGGTTCTGTCTCAGTCGGGTCCCTTTCTGGAGGATGTGATCAAATCCAGGGCTGCTCGGTGGGGTGGAAGTTGAGGAAGAGGAGCATCAGAGTCTTGGGGTTGGCAGGGGGTGCTACAGGAGATCCTATCAGCATCCTCCCCTCGTGGTTTCAAGCTCTACTCAGGCACAGTGCTGGTCTGCAGGCAAGTAATGAGGACTTGGGACCCCACCAGCATGGAGCTGGGGTATCCGTGAGTTTCCGGGACTGAGTTGGTGCTTTATGGGGTCAGGTGTCCACAGAGAGGGCTTGAAGCTCTCTAGAGAGTTGAGCTGGATGAAGCACCCCTTCACCCCACAACTGAAGCCTCAGCTTCTCCATCCCGTTGCTCAAGCCCCGCCAGGGAGACGTGTGCAGGGAGGACTTACCCGCTGCCATCGGTTCCGGGGCTGTTGGGGACGATCCCCCCAGTAAATCACCTTTTTCTCTCTCCCGTCGGTGCCCGCTTGACCCATCCCAGACGCGGCCTGGCTTTTCGGGCGCCGGTTCAGTGACCGCTCCACCCTGTCCCTGGAGGACCAGTCCCTCTGGAAACACCCTGGTTTGGTTCCTTTCCGTTCTCCTCCATCTTCTTCTCCCTCTTTCTCTCGGACTAAACCCCCTCCCCACCACCTTTCTCCTCCAGACATGGGTCTTCACGCTTTCCAGCACGGACAACTAATGAGCATTTTCCACCCCTTCTCTTCTCCGAGCCGTCAGCATCTTGACTAACCCCCACCCCGGGAAGAGCCTGGTGGGATGGAGAAGAATCGCAGGTGGCCCTAGATCTCACCTGCTCTTGGGTTGTGCTCCTTCAGAAGGGCCTCGTTGGCCAACGCTTGGTTGGTCTGGGGTCACATGAAGGTTCCACGCAAGGCCAGGAGGAGGTGACCCTGTTCCTTTCTCATCCCACTTTCTTCATCAGGTTTTGCTGTGGGCAGAATGTTGGCCGTCGTGTGGGGTGGAGGAGGAGCAGACAATCACTGAATGGTTGAGGTTGGAGAAGCCCTTTGAGCTCCTCAAGGCCGACTGCCAGATCCCCCTTAACTCCTGTCCCTCACCCCACATCTTCAGGGCTTGGAGACCCCTCCAGGGATGGGGATCCCACCAGGTGTAGAGATCGTCCGTCACATCTGGGACAGGAAGGGATGGGGCAAAGATGGTAGGATTCGCAGACTCTCTTGGGTTGGAGAAGAGCTTTGAGCACAGGAGAGCTGGGACACCCCAGTTCTGCCCAGTAACACTCTCCCTATCAAGGTTTTTACACTGGGGGGGGCTGTTTTCCACCTTGAGACCCAGTTTTGCTTCAGCTCTGAAGCTGCAGCGAGGAGTTTGGAGTGGGGACCCATGGGACCCCATGAGAGGAACTGGAAGGAACCTCAGGGAGATGAAAGCACCAGTGTTGCTTGGACCTTCTTCCCAGCACCTCGGGGTGCTGGGGGAGACTGGTGTGACCCAGTTATCAGGGGGTGATGGCAGTGGTTCTGCTGGTTCTGTCCATTCCCGAAGGAGCTCTCCTGCTACTCCATCTCTGAGCTGCTCTGTCCTCGCACCCTGGTTTAACCCATCGTGAAGTTTCTTCAGCCGCCCCTGAACACCTTATCTCCTCCTAAAGAGGGACCATCGTGTATGGACTGGTGGGACTGGCGGTCTGTGATGCAGCCACCGTTCTCCACGGGTTTCACATCCTCCGCTGGATGGAAACGAGGGGGTAGAAGCTGCTGAGTAGGTGGAGCTGCTCTGGTTCAGTGAGTGGGCTTGGGGCAGAGGTAGTTCAGGCTGAGCCAGAAGCTTCCTTAGGACCTTGAAAAGTCCCTGAAAGCCCATTAGGACCTTCTGGCCATGGTGGGGTTGGGTTGATGTTTGGACTTTAAGGTCTTGGAGGTCTCTTCCAACCTTAATGATTTCACGATTCTGTGCAAAGCTGGTAGTTAGCTGGTGGCAGTCGAATCACAAAGTCATTCAGGTTGGAGAAGACCTTTGAGGTCGTCAAGTCCAACCCTGTCCCTTGTTCCTTGGGAGAAGAGACCGGCCCCCACCTCTCTGCACCCTCCTGTCAGGCAGTTGTGAACAGCAGTGAGGTCTCCCCTCGACCTCCTTCTCTCCAGGCTAAACACCCCTGAGATCCCTCAGAGCACTTCTGCTCCAACCCCTTTCCCAGCTCCAACCTCCCTTCTCTGACCCCTCTCCAGCCCCTTCATGTCCTTCTGGCCATGAGGAGCCCAAACCCAACCCCAGCTCTCACAATGGGGCCTCCCCAGTGGCCAGAACAGGGGAACAATCCCTTCCCTCCTCCCACTGGCCACCCCAGTGCTGCCCCAAGCCAGAAAGCCCCTTGGTGGCCCCCTGGGCACCCTCTGGATCATCCATCCCCAGGGCTCTCTCTGCCCAGCAGCTTCCAGCTCTTCTGCCCCAGCCCGTGCTGGGGTGACTCCAGGGCAGGACCCCCAGCACTTGGCCTTGTAGAACCTCCAACAGGTGGCCCCAACCCATCGCGCTGAAGGCCACGGTGCAGCCTCTGTGAAGGTCTCTGTTGGGGTGAGGTGAACCCCACCAGCAGGGAGGCGGGGTGGGAGCACCCTGGGGAGGGTCTGTCCCACGGGGAGGAGATGATCCCCAGGATGTTGATCAGATAAGGTGTTCAGGCAGCATCTCAGGAGGTTCCTCCTGGACTGCCCATTAATCCAGCATGTCCAGCAGCACCAGCTTGACTCTTCTCCTGCCTTAAACCACCGGGGTGGGGGGCAGCAGCTTCCTCGCAGTCCCGCGAGATCCTGCCCTCAGCCCTGTCCCCCCGTTGTGTCTCCTCACAGCTCCTGCCCTGCCCGGCTCCGTTCGCCAGCGCCTGGTGGACCCTCAGCACGGCCACGGATCTCAGAGGTTGGTAGAGAGTTACGTGCCGGGCCAGAGTGAGTCGGGCCAAGTAGCCCAGTTCCGAGCGGGCCGAGTGTCTCTCCGTCGAATGCGCAGCCACTCCTCCGGACAGTCGTTCAGTTCCGACCTTCCCGGCACCAACCCGCCATCTGCTGCCACCACCTCCACCACCTCCTCCAGCACCTCTTGCTCCTCTTCCTCTTCATCCGCCGCAGCGGCTGCTCCTGCTTGCCATGTCCACCCTCTCTGTTGCCACCACTCCACCTCCTCTTATCTCCTCCAGATGGACTCCAGCCCTGAGCTGCCCCCTCCTGATGTCACCTCCGGCGGTCGCTGTGGCACTGGGAGCTCTGGGTATTTGGCTCTTTCTTCTCTCGCCCCTTCTCCTGGCCTCATGGGGCTCCCAGCTGCTCCTGCTCCTCCTTTCCTCTAGCCCTGTAGCTCCACATTTGGTCCTTCAACCCTACAAACCCTAGAAGGAACATCTTGTGGTCCTGTAGAACCTGGTGGCTCCATGAGCCCTTCAGTCCTTCCTTCAGTCCTTGCAGGACCTGAGGTCCTCATTAACAGGATCCTAAAGGCAGTTGATTCCCTAAGGGATGGAGCCCTTGGAGGACCTGAGGTCCTACAGTCCCTCATCAGTGGGATCCTCAATGTCATCACTTCCCTTGTGGGATGGTGCCCTTGGAGGACCAAAGGTCCCTACCAGGGGGATCCTAAAGGTCATCACTAACCTTATTTGAAGCCTCCACTCATTTAGGGCCTTCCCTCACCAGGGCAGGGACCCGAATGGAGCTGTGAGGCAGGAGCAGCCTCACAGGGATCGAGCATTGGGGGTGGGGGGCAGCTGCCAAGAGGAGGCTTCAAAGATGCTGGAATTTTGAGAGATTTAGGACTTTTCAGAGGTGACTTAAGGGATTTTCAACGATAATTTAGGACTTGCAGAGAGATTTAGGGATTTTCTAAGGTGTTTCCACAATTTTCTGAGATTCAGGACTTTTCAGAGATTACTTAGGGCTTTCCCGAAGTGATTTAGGAATTTTTGGAGAGGTTTGAGGACTTTTCATAGGTGACTTAGGCATTTTCAGAGATTATTCAGGAGTTTTCCGAGATAATTCAGGAACTTGTGGAGATGATTTAGGGATTTTCAGAGCCGTTTTTGAAATTTGCAGAGATTTAGGGCTTTTCAGAGGTGATTCAGGACATTTTATAGGTGATTCAGGACTTCCCAGAAGTGATTTAGGAGTGTTCAGAGGGGGAACTCTTGTGGGGAGAGGCTGGGAGCCCATAGGGTCAACATCCTCCCGTTGTTTATCCGGGTGGGACAACCAGAGCCCACCTCATCCTCATCCCCCCCGTGGATCTGGGTCTGTAGCTCCCTCCTGCCATGAGCGGGGGATTCCGTCCCGACCTCCTGCGTCAGAGGGGCTGTGGTTTGGGGGTCCTACCCCTCACTGGTTCTTGTAGCCCGTGGGACATCCCGGAGCATCCCTGGGCTGCGAGGAGCATCCCAGGCCGGGTTCTGAGCTCTGGAGTCTCAGGGTCATGGGGGAAATCACTGCTTCTGCTCCCCAACAGGCAGCTCCTTGAGTGGATTTTGGGGTCTGGGGGGCCACGAGGAGCAGCACCGTTAAATTCCCATCAATTACAGCCCTGGGTTGAGGGATAAAAGCTGGGAGTGCTGCTGGGAACGTGCCCAGGGCCCTGCTTAGCACCAGCCTCCCTCTTGGGATCATCCCAGGAGCTGTAGGGCTGATGAGCCCGTTCAGAAACGGCCCCATCAGCCAGAGGGGGTTTTTCTAACTGCTGCCCTGCTGCTTGGGGATCCCCTTCGGCAGAGGAAACGGGGTCGTGGGGTCATTAGGAGACAACAAGTGGGGTCTTCTCCTTGCTCCCCACAGAGGCAGCTTGTCAGACCCTAGTAGATCACCCTCCCCGTTGCCGTAGCGCAGACCCCGTAGCGCCGCGGGGTTATCGACGGAGTTTTGTTGGAGTCAGGACTTTTCCACCTCAGCTTTGCTCCACCCCAGTGACAACTCCTCGTCCATCCATCCCCCCCTCCTCTCCTCCCCGTTCATTTCAGCCCCAGCAGCCCGGAGGGATCGGGATCACCCCGGGATCTCCCTGCTTTCAGTGCTCTGCATCGTCCCGCAGCCGCCCGCCCCAGGACCCCCGGCTTCAGGTGCCAGCTGCCCACCCCGTGGCCAGGACCGGTGCCTCACCCTTCCCCACAGAACCACCCTGGAGGCTTTTCCCTTCATCCCTCCAGGGCCAGCGGGGAAACCCTTCTGGAACCTAAAATCAGTCCCCCTCCCTGGGTAGGAGGAAGGAAGGGGCTACCTCGGGGGCTGCTGGCCACCAGTTGTGGGCCTGGTGGCTAGTGGGGAGGGGTTGAGCTTGTTAGGGTCCTTTTTGTGGGGGCGAGGAGAGTCCTCACTGTCTGTGCTTCTCTTTTGCAATTGGCTTCAGAGGATCCGGCGCGAATCAGGTCAGAGCTGCTGGGACTGGCTGGTGCTTTTTGGGGTGTCGCCGGGCGACTGGGGTTGGGGCGAGGGGTGGAGGGTGCTGCCTGCACAGAGGTTTCTGCTGCCAGAGCTGCTCCGAACCCCGTAGCCCCCTCCCACCTCGATGGAGAGGGGAGTGTAGGAGCAAATCTCACCCGCCCCTGGGATTCTCCCTCTGGGGGGAAGCTCTGCTGGAAGGCACCACCAGCAGCCTGGTAGAGCTCAGCTGCTCCTCAGCCTTGGTCCCACCAGGAGGGACCACCCACAGGCTGCGGAGCTGAGGACCAAGATCTTCATCCAGTAGCATCCTCCTGCCTTCCCTTCCTGCTTCTTCCACCTTTCACTTCCATGCTTCGCTCTCTGCTTCTTCCCTCCATCCCCATCCCCCTTGACATCCCCTCCCGTTCCCTCTGGAGGCTCTCCTGGCCCTTCTCCCAGCATGGAACCGCCAGAAGGGATCGTTGGGTTGAACCAAGGTACCGCAGAGCAGCTGCTCATCAGGGTTTTCTCCAGTCCCCACCACTGGGACTGCAGCTGGAAGGGTGAGGAGGCTGATGGGGTTTTCCCCATCAGCTCCTCCTCCTCCAGTCCAAACCAGTGAGCCCAGTGACCAATAACCTTGGTCTAGCCATCACCATGGGAACGTGGACCCCACAAACCCACCAGAGATGCTGCTACAGGGCCAGGAGGAGATGCGCCAGGCTGCTCTGGCCATCCCAGTGGCTCTGGTGAGGCACCAGCTGTCCAGGGATCAGGTTCCTAATCCTCCGGGAGCTGGAACTGGATCTGGACCAGGGCTGGAGCAGCTTTTCCATCTGCTGGCGTCATTTTCCCTGCACTCTGATCCCTGCTGGGGTTGGGACCTCTGTGGGATCTCGTGAGACGCTGGCAGAGCAGTCACGGTGGCTCTTGAGTCACTCGGCTTGGCCACTCCGATGGGTGAACGTCAGCCAGGAGGAGACTTGGGACACTGCTGAGCATCAGGGTCAACCCAGGGGGTCAAACCCTGCTTGGTGTTCATGGGAAGATTGGTTGTGGAGGAGTCAGGGTGCTCAACGCTCGTGGTGGCTCTTCAGCAGCTCAACTGACACCTACGATGGCTTCTGCCACCCTGGATGGCTCCTGTCACCCACAATAGCTTCTTCTCACACTGGAGGTCCCTCAGGGATTGATGTTTGGCTCCAGCGTGGTTGAATGACTCCGCCACTGTTCTGGGTGATGGGGTCACGGGGAGCCTGATGGAAAAGGAGAAATGGAGAGGAGAACCATCCCAAAAGAAGAGCTGGATGGGCTAAGAGGAACCTGAGGATGTTCTACCAGAGGAAGGTTCTGGGAGGAGATGATCCATGAGTGAGGAACAGGCTGTGTAAGGAATCTGGTGAATGAGAAGCTGCACAGGAGAGACCAGTGAGCAGCGGGGTGCTGGGTCCCATCACCAAGGGCATCACCAGCAGAGAGGAAGGGCTGTTATCCCACCCTGCTCTGGAATTCTGTCCAGAAAAGCCACGGACAGGCGGGAGAAGGTCCACAGAGGGACCACCAAGGGCTGGCAAAGGTTGAGGGAACTGGGCTGGTCCAGCTTGGCTAGAGGTTGGACCAGATGGTCCTTGAGGTCCTTCAGACCTGCTGGCTCATGATTGTGTAGAAGCTCTGCCCCCAGGGCATCTCCTCTCTCTTCTCCTGCTCACGTTGGCATCAAAAGAGACCCCAGAGGCTCTTCCCACATCCCGTTGGGTGCTCCATGTCCCACCATCACCACCCTGAGGGACCCGGTGGGCACCTCCTGCCTGTTCTCCCACCCTTTTCCTCCTCCTCTTGGCTCCCCCTCTCTCCATTCAGCTCTCCCATTCCAAACCAGTTGGCTCCAGCTGGTGGAGACCCTGCTCCCAGCTCCATCCCAGTCTGGTGGCCACTGTTCACGTAGGTGGTAGCTCCTGGTCCCCACCCTGCTGATCCCATTTCTCCCTCCTACCTCCTACTCTCTGCTTCCAAAACTGGGGGAACTGGGAGCTACTGGTGCCAGCACTGAGGGCACAAACCACTGTGCAGCAGAGGAGGGGCTGCGGGACTGACCTCCAGTCCCACCCATTGGGATTTGAGGTTCTTACTGGGATAAAACCAGTATGGGGTCGGGGAGAAGGGGCTGGAGTGGGGTTTTGGGGACAGGGTGAGGACACACACAGATGGGAGCAGAGTCAGGGATGGGAAACCCCCCCACACTGGGAGCAGCAGCCCAGTGCAGCCGTACTGGTTCTCTTGGGGTTCTGGGATGGGCTGTGCAATGCTCCCAGTCCATCCCAGCTCCTTCTGCGACTTTGGGGGTGAAGGTAGTTGTGAGGGAGCAGGAGGGAGCTGATGGTTGCGGTCCAGGAGCCCTGAAGGGTCTTCTCATGGGGATCAGCACCCTGATCCCCCCCCCCCCGTTCAGCCCCAGAGACCCCCAGGGGACTGGTCTGGATGAGACCCTACAGTCCCCCCCATCCCAGCTGAAGCTCCTTGAGGCAGTTCCCCAGCTCCCGCTGCATCCGTGCGTGTCCGTCCCCATACCCCCCTCACCTCACCACCGCCACCTGGGCTACTGGTTTCCAGTGTCACTGACCCCGTGCCCCTGTCTCTCTCTCTGTGACCCTGCAGAGACCTGACCCGCTGCGACTCCGACTCGTCCCTGCCGGCCCCGAGCGACCCGCCGCGGGTCCCCAGCGCTGCTGCCAAGCTGCTCCCTGCCCGCCCCCCTCTGCTGACCAGGTCCTTCGAGGAGGTTGTCCCCACCACCACCACCACCATCACCACCATCACCACCAGTACCACCAGTACCACCAGTCCTCCTCCAACAGCAGCAGCCAGCGGCTCGGCCACCCCCAACGGCGGCAGCCGCCATGCGGAGGCCTCGAGTGTCCTGGCTCCTCCGCTTCCCGAGAGCCCCATGGTGGGGAAGAAGGTGACGCCGATGGTGAACCACCACCACCACCAGCAGCAGCAGCACCACCAGTATCACCAGTACCATCAGCATCACCACCAGCAGCTCCACCACAACATGGAGAAGTCCTACAGCCTGGGGGAGATGCCAGCGGGTCGACACAGCCCCAGCTCCACCGAGCCGGACACCCCCTCCCCCACCTCTGACTGCCGGCCCGGTGGCACCCGCAGCACCCAGAGCACCCCGAGCACCCGAATCCCACACTTGGCCACCAAGAAGAATCCGGGGGACGAGGACAGCAGCCTCACGGGTGACGACGGCGACCCCGGGCAGAGCAAGAAAAAGTTCCCCCTAAAGATCTTCAAGAAACCCAAGAAGTAGAGAGAAGCCCAGAGGAGGTTGGTGGGAGCTGGGGAGCAGGAGGAGGAGGTGGGGTGGAGGGGGAATGGGCTAAAACCCACGAGGAACCCCACGACCCCCCAGCTCCACCAGGCACCCCTCCTTTATCCGAGGAGAAGTGACCCGTAGGGACGCGGCGGGCGATCCCGCTCGTCGGCCCCCACCCCGTACCCGG
>VXBP01005323.1:210040-270577 GCA_013400115.1 Rhinopomastus cyanomelas | reverse complement strand
TTTTGGGGGGGGGGGGGGAGGAAAAGGTTGGGGCAGAGGGGGGGCAAAGGGGGGGCCATTTCATAAAGTTTTAAATCAAATAAAGCATGTAGGGGATTTTATAAGGCCTCTGCTCCTTCTGCTCCCTCTCCTACTCCTTCTCTTCTACTTCTCCTTCTGCTCCTCGGAATTCCTCTTCTCTTTCTTCTTCTTCCTCTTCAACAACAACTCCTTCATCTCCTTCTCCTTTCTTCTCCTCTTACTCTTTCTCCTTCTTCACCCTTCTTCCTCTTCTCCTTCTTCTATCCTTCTCCTTTTCTCCTCCTTCTTCCTCTTCTGTCTTTCCTTTTCCTTCTCTTTGTTCTCCTTCCTCTTCTCTCCCTCCTTTTCCCAGCCCTTCCTGGGCTGCAGCACTGGGGGTCCCGAGCTGGTGGTGACAATGGGGACTGTCCCTCCCCCCAACCCCAGTAATCACCCCAGTGACCCCAGTAGGGACAGTTGGATGCCCTGGCTCTTCCCTACTTGTCCCATGGGGTCTGGATGGGGCCAAAAACATCCCTATGGCAGTGGGCTGTGGGACCAGCTGCTGCCTGGTCCTGCTGATGAGGCTGTGGAACCCTACAGCACCCTACAACAACTGTACAGCACAATACAGCAACCCCACAGCATCCTGTAGCACCCTACAACAGCTGTACAGCATCATACAGCAACCCTACAGCACCCTGCAGAACCCTGTAGCACTCTACAGTGTCCTGTAGCACCCGACAGAACCCTACAGCACCCTACAACAGCTGTACAGCACCCGACAGAACCCTATAGCACCCTACTGCATCCTGTAGCATCTGACAGAACCCATCTAGCACCCTACAGCATCCCATAGCACCCAACAGAACCTATACAGTAACCTACAGCACCCCTACATCACCTATAAATCACCCTACAGCACCTTACGGCAACACAGAGCGCCCTACAGCATCTATAACGCACCCTACAGTACCTCTATCACCCACCATCACCCTACAGCACCTCTGCAGCACCCTACAGCAACACAGACCATCCTTACAGCATCCTTACACCCTAGAGCATCCCTACAGCACCCTACAGGACCTCACAGCAACACAGAGCACCCTACAGCACCCATACCACACCCTGCAGGACCTCACAGCAACACAGAGCACCCTACAGCACTCTACATCGCCTGCAGTGTTACCTCTGTGTCACCCTACATCAGTGACAACACCCCACTGAACCCCTAAATGACCCATAAGTCACCTACACATCACCCTTATGTCACCCCACATCAGCCTACATCTCCCTTACGTCACACAACGTCACCCCATGTTACCCTGCATCTTCCTGAGCGGGTCTGAGCAAGGACATGGGGTGTCCCGAGTCCATGGTCAGGCTTTGGTGCCTCTCAGGGTGCTGGTGAATGTGTCCTGGGAGGTCACGTCCTTCTCCAGGGAGAAGCTGTGCGCTCCACGCCTGTCCGCCTTCACCAGGCAGAGTCACCAGCACCATCAACAGCTGCACTGGGGCTGAGGCCCGAGCCCTGCTGCCTGCTGGAAACCTCCAAGGGTTGGACCTTCTGGTCCAGAAGAAGGCTTGGCATCAGGATCTCCTATAGTGAGACAACCACAGAGTGGCTGTGGCTGGAGAAGACCTTCAGGGTGATGGAGTCCAACCATTAACCCAGTGGTCCCAGGTGATAATAAAGGATGGAATGGCTGGGGCTGTGATGGACCTTTGAGATCAGGTTGGAGAAGACCTTCAGAGTGGTGGAGTCCAAACATTCACCTAACAGTCCGAAGCTCCAGAGCCCCAGCTCCCTCAGTCTTCAGAGAGATGCTCCCCTCCCTTCATCACCCCTGTGGCTCTGCACTGGGCTCTCTCCAGCAGCTCTGGGGCCTCCTGGAACTGAGGGGGCCAGAACTGGACACAAGACTCCAGCTGTGGTCTCAGCAGGGCAGAGTAGAGGTGGAGGAGAACCTCTCCATCTACTGACCACCCCCCTTCTAGATCCACCCCAGGATGCTGTTGGCCTTCTTGGCCACCAGGGCCCATTGCTGGCTCCTGGCCATCCTACTGGCCACCATGACCCCCAGGTCCCTTTCTCCTGCGCTGCTCTCCAACAGCTCAGCCCCCCCCCCCCATCCTGGCCCCTGGGCTTGTTCTTGCCCAGCTGCCAGACTCTGCCCTGCCCTGGTTAGAGCTCATTCAATGTCTCTGCCCGGCTCTCCAGCCTGTCTAGCACAGCCCAGTATAACCCAGTACAGGTCCCGCTGAGTGGCACTGGGCCTGCTGGGGTGTCGGCCGCTCCTCCCAGCTCAGTGCCATCAGCAGACCTGCTGACAGCGCTCTCTAATTAAAGCTATTAATTAATAGGTTGGATAGCACTGGTCGCAGGACCGACCCTTGGCGGGGCTCCACCTCATCCAGGCCTCCAAGCAGACCCTGGGGCTCCGGGCCAGGCTGTGGGGTGGGACGGGACAGCTGCCGTCAGGGTTGGACTCGGGGACGTCAGAGCTCTTCTCCACCCTCAGCCTGACTCTCCTCCAGGCCGGGTTGGCCCTCGGGGCTCTGACTCACCTGGCAGGTGCGGCCCCAGCTCTGGGCAGGGGGTGACGTCTGGATGAGCCTTGAGGTCCCTTCCACCACCCAGTGGCTCCACTGGTAAGTTCCAGCCCTTCCTCCTCCTTTCTCCTCTCCAGGAGGCCCCTGGGGAGGAGAACCAACGACACCCCCGCCAAAATCATCCCTTTCGCGATACCGAGGGCAGACGGCACCGTTTTGTCCCTTCGCAGCCGCCATCCTTCCCGCCTTTTCCCTCCCCTTCCGCCGCCGCCATCTTGAAAACGGGCAGTAGGCTGCCGCCTTCCCGCCTTTCCCGGCACTTCCCGGGGTGCGAGCGTGGGAAGCGGGATAAAAAGGGATAGAAGAAGCGGAGGTGAAAACCGGCGCTGGAATCGCACTGAGGAAAGAAGGAGGCGGCGAAGGAAGAGGCGGCGGCCGGAGCCAAGATGGCGGCGGAGGCTTCACCGTATGGCGTCACGGCGCCGTTGGCGGGAGCGGGAAGCGTTTTGGCGAGTGCTGAGGAGCCGTTGGGGGTTGCGGGGAGAAGGCCGCCGCCATGCACGTCGTGAAGAGAGGTCCGGGCATGCAGGGGGCTTTGGGGGGCGGTCTGGGGGGTACCCCTCAGATTGGGAGGGTGGGGAAAGGCCTTCAGAAGAAGGGGGTGGGGGGGAGGAGGCCTCTCATGGCTTCTGGTGGCGGGGGATGGAACCCCTTTGAGATCCCTTTGATCTGGGGGTCCCTGTGATGGTGTGAGGGGATGTGACCCATCTGATTTGGGGATCTCGGCTCCTAGTGTGAGGGGATGGGACCCCTTTGCTGTGACCCTCTTGTGGTGTGAGGGGATGGGACCCCTTTGTTTGGGGGCCTCTTTGATGGCTCCTGGTGCAAGGGGATGGGATCCCTTTGGTTTAGGGGTCTCTGATGGCTTCTGGTGTGAGGGGATGGGACCCCTTTAATTTGGAGGTCCTTATGCTGGTGTGAGGGGATGAGACCCCATTGCTGTGACCCTCTTACGATGTGAGGGGACAGGACTCCCTTTGTTTGGGGGTCTCTTTGATGGCTCCTGGTGAGGAGGGATTGGACTCTTAATTTCGAAATTCTTAATTTCGAAACCAGGTTCTTTCCCTGGTGTGAGGGAATTGGACCCTTTTAATTTGGGGGTTCCCGTGGTGATGTGAGGGGTTGGGACCCCTTTGCTTTGCTTGGGGGCATCTCTGATGATTTACTGGTGTGAGACCTCCTCAGCTCTTGTGGGTCCTTGTCCTCCTTTGAGGAAGTGGGGTCTCTGTACTTTGGGGTCCCTCTCATGGTTTGGGGGGGATGAGACTCCATTGCTTTGAGGGTGGAGGTCACTTTAATGGCTCCTCTGGTTCAAGGGGTGAGACCTCTGCTTTTGAGGGTCTCTTATGGCTTCTGGTGTGAGGGGTGAGATCCCTCTTTTTTTGGGGGATCCCTCTCATGGAGTGAAGTGATGAGATCCCTCTGATTTGGCAGGGTCTCTCTCCTGGTGTGAGAGGATGAGACTTATTCAGCTTTTGAGGGTTCTTGTCCTGGTTTGAGGGGTGGGGGTCCCTCTCCTGGCACCTAAAGTGAGCAGACAGTCCCCCTCCCGCACTGTGTTTTGGAAGGGTCCCTCGTGGAATGTGGGAGCATAAGACCCCTCAGTTTACTTTAGGAGACTCCCTGCCTCTCCTCATGGCCCAGCTGCTTTTCATGGGATGGGTGGGGTGCGCTCCCCATTTCCTTTTCCCCACCCTACTGATCCTGCTCCCAACCCTGAGTGAGGGCTCACCAGCAGCAAGAACCCACTGGGGGCGTCACCCTCAGACCCAACCAGGTTGTCTATGACCCATCCCAGCTCAGTTTCCCCAATAAAAAGGAGCCTGTGGGCAAGCGATGAGTGAGGAGGACATGGGCTGGTGGGGTTCATCAGGTAACAGGGCCAGTGAGCTCCTGTTCCTCCCTCAGATGGGCGCCAGGAGCGGGTCATGTTCGACAAGATCACCTCCCGCATCCAGAAGCTCTGCTACGGGCTCAACCCTGACTTCGTTGATCCCGTGAGTCTCTTCATTATCATGTGGTTAATTGTGAGGGCACCTCTGCCTGGATTTCATCTCCTCCTGCCCCTCAAGTTCCTAAAACCCCAACCCTGTGCCCTTTGTTCCACGTTTTGGGAGGGAGAAGCAGAAGATCCTTTGGGAACAGCCCCGCAGGAGGTTCTGGCTGGTGGGTGAGGATCAGGTTAAACCCTGTAGGAGTTGGTTTAATCTCTTTCTTGTGTCCTAAAATGATTTTAAGCAGCAAATTGATTAACTGTAAAGTGAAGGTTCCTCGGAAGGTTCTGCATTTCCAAGCAACTCCTGATTTCTTTTCTCACTACACCCTTTGCTGCCGGGTTTTTTGCTGCTCTTAGGAAAGAATCACCAGAAAACCAACTTGATTGGGGTTCCAAACTACCAGCTTCAGTCTTTCTTCTCCCTCCTTTTACCCCAAACAATTAAAAATCAAGAGGAATTGTGACATCACCAGGAGGGTTTGGGACTTTAAAGAGCTGGAGAGGCCACCAAGTGATGGCTCTTGCATCTCGTGGAGCTTCTCTGCCCTGAACCATCAGGATTTGGGGTTCTTTTGGTAGATGTAACCCCCCTTCTGCAGGCGCAGATCACCATGAAGGTGATCCGGGGGCTGTACAGCGGCGTCACCACGGTGGAGCTGGACACGCTGGCGGCGGAGACGGCGGCCACCCTCACCACCAAGCACCCTGACTACGCCATCCTGGCCGCTCGCATTGCCGTCTCCAATCTGCACAAAGAGACCAAGAAAGTCTTCAGCGGTTGGTCCCCGGGGTGGGTGGGGAGGGAACAGGAGTGGTGGGAACCAGGGGTGTTCACGGGGTTCAGCACTGGTTGTCTCTTCACTCCTGGTCTGGATGAGGGGATCGAGGGCCACCTCAGCCAGTTGCCAGGTGACCCCAAGCTGAGTGGGATGGTTGAGCTGCTGGAGGGTGGAGAGGCCCTCCAGAGGGCTCTGGCCAGGCTGCAGCAATGGGTTGGGGCCGCCTGTTGGAGGTCTTCAAGGCCAAGGGCCAGGGGTCCTGCCCTGGGGTCACTCTACCCCAGTGACAACGGCCCAGACTGGGGCAGAACAGCTGGAAGCTGCTGGGCAGAGAGAGCCCTGGGGGTGGGGATGGAGGATTGGCTCCATCTGAGCCAGCAGGTGCCCAGGGCTCCAACAAGGGGCTTCCTGGCTTGGGGCACCACTGGGGTGACTGGTGGGAGGACGACAGAGATTGTCCTCCTGTTGTGGGCAATGGGAGGCCCCACCTTGAGTGCTGGGCTTGGGTTTGGGCTCCTTATGGCGAGAAGGACATTGAGAGAAGGAGGAGAACAGGCCAGAGAACTGAAGGGGTTGAACTGGAGGACAGGAGGTTCAGGGGAGACCTTCTGGCTCTCCACAACTCTCTGAACTGCAGGAGGTTGGAGCCAGCTGGGGGTTGCCCTCTCCTCCCCCAGAACCAGAGGAACTGGCCTCCAGTTGCCCCAGGAGGGGTTGAGGTTGGCCCTGAGGACAAATTTCAGCCCCACAAGGGGTTGTCCACCCTGAAAGTGGTGGAATCCTCAATCCCGTTTGGAGTCTCCAAGCCCTGGAGCTGTAGGGTGAGGGCCAGGGGTTAGTGGAGACCTTGAGGAGAGATTCAGTGAATCCTGACCATCTTCACTCCATCTCTTCCTGTCCCAGATGTGATGGACGATCTCTACACCTACGTCAACCCTCACAACGGGAAGCACTCCCCCATGATCTCCAAGGAAACCCTGGACATCGTTTTGGCCAACAAAGATGTGGGTCAAGTTCTATTTTCTACCTCTAAGCTCCAAAACCCCACATGGCAGAATTTATTCCTCAGAGCTCTCTGCAAAGACCTTGCTTCAGGACCAAAAAAGCCTGCTGCAGAAACCACCCCTGGTGCTGATGACTCCACCCCAGAAGTTTAAAGAGGATTTTTCTAGGGTTTTCCTTCATTTGAGATCTATTTTGGAGCGGAATCTACTGTTGTGAGCGCCCCTGTAGTATCTTTGAGCCTCTCCATAGACTTTTTAGCCTCTCCGTGGTATTTGTGGCCACCCCTGTAGATTTTTGGGTGTTCCTGTAGCTTTTTTTGGCCAGTCCCATAGATTTTTGGCCATCCCCACAGGTATTTTTTTCTCTCCTTTATTCCTCTGGGATCTGATTCACTGGACCTGTGGGGCCAGAGGTGCCCAATGAGGACGGTGTCGTTGCCCCCTCAGGGTGAGGCACCACACTGCTGGCTGTAAATGTTGAGCTCCCCCTGTTGTTTCCCCTCAGCGCCTCAATTCTGCCATCATCTACGACCGAGACTTCTCCTACAACTACTTTGGGTTCAAGGTAAGAAGGACCTTCCTCAGGGTGGCAGGTTTGGGGCTGGAGCACAAGGGGTCACCAGTAGGGCCAGGGTGGGGACTGTCCCCCTCTGCTCTGCTCTCCTGAGACCTTGCCTGCAGTCCTGTGGCCACTGCTGGAGTGCCCAGGACAAGAAGGAGCTGGAGCTGTTGGAACATGGCCACAGGAGGCCACCAGGATGATCAGAGGGACAGGCTGGGGCTGCTCAGCTTCTGGAGGGACCTTAGAGCAGCTTCCAGACCCTGCAGGGGCTCCAGGAGAGCCGGAGAGGGACTTCTTCTGAGGGACTGTGGTGCTGGGACAAGGGAGCTGGGTTCCAGCTCCAAGAGGAGAAATGGAGATGGGATCTGAGGCAGAAATTGCTCCCTTGAGGGTGGAACAGGTTGCCCAGGGAAGGTTGTGGAGGGCAGGGCTGGGGCTTCCCCTGAAGGCTCTGATGAGGAGGCTGGAGCTGGTGGGATTCTGCCCATCCCCTAAACCAGTTGCTCTCTCTCCACAGACCCTGGAACGCTCCTACTTGCTGAAGATCAACTCCAAAGGTAGGAGCCGCCTGTTTCCACACCAGGTGTTTGGGAAATCGAGTCTGTGGGGCACAGCAGAGCTGAGGAGGTGAAGAGGCCACCTCAGACAGCCCAGTGAAACCACCTCGTGCTGTTTTAACACCAGTTAAAACACGCAGTGTTAGTGATAGAAGCTCTCCAGACTCATCAAGCACAGGAGCAGCTTGTTGAGAAGGTTTCTGTGATGGAGAGAGCCCTGAGCAAACTGCTCCCATCCTCTGAGCAGGAGGTTGAGCTGGAGCCCTACTGAGCTCCTTCCAACCAGGCTCTGTCTGGGGTTCTAGCAAGTCTGCGGCTCTCCAGGACCGCTCTGACCTCTCGAGGCCTCTCTGTGTGAATCCTAAACACTGCTCTGCCCTCCTCCCTCCCTCCCTCCCTCTCTCTGCGGGTCGCAGTGGCGGAGCGCCCTCAGCACATGCTCATGAGAGTCTCGGTGGGCATCCACAAGAGCGACATCGACGCCGCCATCGAGACCTACAACCTGCTGTCGGAGCGCTGGTTCACCCACGCCTCGCCCACGCTCTTCAACGCCGGCACCAACCGCCCCCAGCTCTCCAGGTAGCGGGTGGTGTCCTCGGGCTTGTGTGGGGCTTGTGCAATGGTGCCTGGAGTCATCCAGCTGTCGAGAGTGGAGAAGTTGGAGCTGATCTCCAGCCTCTGAGGAGAAACACCCAGGGTTTGTCCTCACCTCAAAAAAGTGAGGGGGGCGTTGTTCTCCCCCTGTGCTGGGCACTGAGGCGGCCTCCCCTCGAGTCCTGGGGGCAGAGCTGGACCCTCACTTCAAGAAACAGATGGAGGGGCTGGAGCGGGTCCAAAGGAGCAACAAGGCTGGGGAAGGGCTGGTGGGGAGAGGCTGGGGGTGTTGAGCCGGGAGGAGACTCAGGGGGGACCTTCTCCCTCTCTCCAACTCCCTGAAGGGAGGCTGCAGTCACGTGGGGGTCAGGTTCTTCTCCCAGGCACCCAGCACCAGGACAAGAGGGCAGAGCCTGGAGCTGCCAGGAGAGGGTTAGGGTGGGTGTCAGGAAGCCCTTCCTCAGGGAAAGGGGGATCAGAGCCTGCACTGGGCTGCCCAGGGCAGTGGGGGAGTCCCCATCCCTGGAGGTGCTGAAGGGCAGCCTGGCTGTGGCCCTGAGCGCCCTGGGGTGGCCCCTGGGGGGCTGGGCTGGGCTCAGGGGGCTGCTCCAGCCTCAGTCATTCCGGGATTCTATGATTCTATGAGCTTCTCCATTCCCTAAATCTTCCTTCACCCCACGTGGCAACCTCTGCCTTCGCTTCACTTTGCTTTGTGGGGCAGATGAAGGGTCTGGCTGTTTCCCCTGAGTTTTTGATCACAGCCCTGGTGGAAGAACTCTCAGTGTTGGTGTCGCTGAAGCTCTCTGTCATCCCCAGCTGCTTCCTGCTCTGCATGAAGGACGACAGCATCGAGGGCATCTACGACACCCTGAAGCAGTGCGCGCTCATCTCCAAGTCCGCGGGGGGCATCGGGCTGGCCGTCAGCTGCATCCGCGCCACGGGCAGCTACATCGCTGGGGTGAGTGCTGCTGGGGAGCTTCAGCCTGGCTTGGGTCACCGAGTCCATGCTGAGGCCACTGAGTCACAGGTTCTCCTTGTGACTTAAAGAGACCTTTAAGGCTGTTGAATCCAACTGTTGACCCAGCGCTGAGAAGTCACCGCTAAATGATCGTGGAATCACAGGAGGGGTTGGACTGGGAGGGACCTCAGGGATCACCCAGTTCCAGCCCCCTGCCATGAGCAGGGAGATCTTCAGCCAGACCAAGGTGCCCAAAGCCACATCCAGCCTGCCCTGGGACACTGCCAGGGGTGATGGAGCAGCCACAACCTCCCTGGGCAGCCTGTTCCAGGGCCTCAGCACCCTCACAGGGAGCAGCTGCTGCCTCAGATTTCTCCCCCAGACCTCTGGTCTCCTCTTCCCTGAGACCTCAAGTCTCCTCTCCCCCAGATCTCAGATCTTGTCCTCGGGTCTCCCCCCAGACCTCAGCTCTTGTTTGCAGACCATGGCCACGTGAGGTCAGTTTAATGCAGCAGCTGGTTCTCCTTGGTCTTCTCCCCTTCCTACCAGAGGTTCTTCTCTGATTGTTGATCAGACAGCTCCAACTTACTCATGTCTTAGCAACCGGGGAGTGTGGAGATGACTCATCCAGCTCCAGGTCCTCTTTGGATGCAGCCCCTGAAGCCTTTAGCTGACCTCAGGGGAGAAGGAAAGTGAGATTGTTTCCCCAGAATTGATGGGTTTTGGTGTCTCCTCAGACAAACGGAAACTCCAACGGGCTGGTGCCGATGCTGAGGGTCTACAACAACACCGCCCGTTACGTGGACCAGGGTGGAAACAAGGTACTGGCCATCCCTTTGGGCTGGCGTGGGGGGATCCTGGGGGCGGCAGGCGAGGCTCCAGCTCCAGGGGGGCTTCACCCAGTGCATCTGGGAGCTGGCAGAGGGGTCAGAGGTGCCAAAGCTGTGATGAGGCTGGAAAGCTCCCGATACTTTAGTGGGGGATGTGTGCAGGAGGTTTTTCTTCTCGGGGTGGTTTGTTCTGATCTTGGCTCCATTTATTGAATCAGAGACCTGGGGCTTTTGCCATCTACCTGGAGCCCTGGCATCTGGACATCTTTGAGTTCCTGGACCTGAAGAAGAACACTGGGAAAGAGGAGCAGCGAGCCAGAGACCTGTTCTTTGCCCTCTGGATTCCTGATCTCTTCATGAAGAGAGTTGAAACCAACCAGGTTAGAAGCTTCACTGGTGCAAGACCAGGTGTGGGAATGGAGAAACTGGTGACCAGGCCTGGGCTGGAGCTCGCAGAGGGTTCTGGAGCTGTCCTGGCCATTAAAGGAATCCCTGAAAGAGCTGCTTGAGAACTTGGCTGTGCAGGTAGACATCATCAGGAGGTTGGAGCCAGTTGGGGATCAGTCTCTTCTCCTTTCCCAGGACCAGAGGAACTGGCCTCTATTTGCCCCAGAGGAGGTTGAAGTTGGCCCCGTGGAGCAGTTTCTGCCCCACGAGGGTTCCCCAGGCCCGGCCCAGGCTGCCCAAGGCAGCAGGGGAGTCCCCATCCTTGTTGGGATCTCCAAGGCCTAGACATGTGGGGTGAGGGCCAGGGGTTAGTGGGTCCCGGGGGTGATTGCTGACCTTGAGGAGCTCAAAGGGCTTCCCCAGCCTCAGTGACTGGGTGCTAAACACCTTCCCCACATCTGCTGGCAGAGCTGGGTCCTGGTTTCTCGCAGGAGAAGATGCAGGTTGCCTACTCCTTTTGCTGCAGAGTCAGACCAGGTCTCCAGTTGCCAGGTTCCACGAGGACGAGTCATCTCTCCATTCTCTTCTGTCTCTCAGGACTGGTCCTTGATGTGTCCCAACGAGTGTCCTGGCCTGGATGAGGTCTGGGGAGAGGAGTTTGAGAAACTGTACGAGAGGTAAGAGAAGCAAAGAGACTTTGCAAGTGTCATCCCAGCACCGAACTGGAGCCAAAGCACAAACTGGGGGGAGGTGGCGGTGGCTCCCAACTGGCCACCGAGTTCTCTTGCTGTAAAAAGATGGAGACGGGGAACTTCTCCTCCGCTGTTTCCTTCAAACCTGCCTGGGACAGGACTGCTGGGGGATGGTGCTTTTCACTCCTGAGAGGGGCTGAAATGTTTGCGTTCACCTTCACGACGGGCGGCTCCCAGTTCACCCAGTTCACCCAGCCCACAGGGGAAGCCGAGAACCCGGGGTCGTTGCTCCAGCCGTTGTCCTCTTGCAGTTACGAGCAGCAGGGCCGCGTGCGCAGGGTGGTGAAGGCCCAGCAGCTCTGGTACGCCATCATCGAGTCGCAGACCGAGACGGGCACCCCCTACATGCTCTACAAGGACTCCTGCAACCGCAAGAGCAACCAGCAGAACCTGGGCACCATCAAGTGCAGCAACCTGTGCACGGAGATCGTGGAGTACACCAGCAAGGACGAGGTAGGAGCCACTGGCCCGCGGCTTCGTGGAGGTTGGAACCAGAGACCTCCGAGATCGTCCAGTCCAACCACCACCCCAGCCCCACCGTGGCCACCAAACCCTGTTCAGCTGCTGTCAGTCAGTGGCCCCAGGTCCTTTTGCACCTAGCAGTTCTCCAGTCACTCTGCCCCCATCCTGTGGCCTTCCAGAGGGTTGTAGTGACCAAAATCACACAGTCCCAGTGCTGGAGGACCTCAAGGACCATCTGGTCCATCCTCCAGTCAAATCTGTCGTTTCCAGTGCTGTGCCCTTTGTGCCTCCAGCGCTAGCACCAGTAGCTCCCAGTTCCCACAGTTTTAGGGAGGTAGGAGAGAGAAATGGGATCAGCAGGATGCTGAGCAAGAACTACCACCTATGTGAACACTGGCCACCAGGCTGGGATGGACTGGGTGGAGCTTGGAGCAGAGTCTGCACCAGCTTGGAGCCAACTGGTTTGGAATGGGAGAGCTGAATGGAGAGAGGAGGAGGAAAAGGGTGGGAGAAGAGGCAGGAGGTGCCCACCAGGTCCCTCAGGGTGGTGATGGCGGGACATGGAACACCCAACGGGATGTGGGAAGAGCCTCTGGGGTCTCTTTTGATGCCAACATGGGCAGGAGAAGAGAGAGGAGATGCCCTGGGGACAGACCTACACAGCATGAACCCGCAGGTCTGAAGGACCATCTGGTCCAACCTCTAGCCAAGCTGGACCAGCCAAATCCTCTCCATTTCCAGTGCTGGGGGCTCCAGCAGTGCCTTGGGAAGATGATTCCAGCAGCTCCTTGTCCTCATGGTGGACAATTTTTCTCTTGTGTCCAACAGGAACCTCCTCAGCACTGACTTCTCCCTCTCTGAAACCCCTCTGGACCTCCTGGGCTGTGGTGGGAAGGTCTCTCTGGAACCACCTTTTGTCCAAGCTGGACCAGCCCAGTTCCCTCAACCTTTGCCAGCCCTTGGTGGTCCCTCTGTGGACCTTCTCCCACCTGTCCATGGCTTTTCTGGACAGAATTCCAGAGCAGGGTGGGATAACAGCCCTTCCTCTCTGCTGGTGATGCCCTTGGTGATGGGACCCAGCACCCCGCTGCTCACTGGTCTCTCCTGTGCAGCTTCTTGTCCACCAGGTCCACTAGGACCAGCTTAGATTTAATCAGTGGGGGTGATTCAGTCTCGCACGGAGCCTCTTAACCCCCAAACTCAGATTTGGGATCAGCTCCCCCCACATTCCCTGTCCCCTAACCCTAGTTCTAGTGTCTCAGTGACCTTCTCTGTTTGGATCACAACCAAGAAACCACCCCAAAATAGCCTGGATCTCACCAAGATCTCCTGCAGCTTTGGCTCCCCCAAAACCAGTTCATTCCTGGAAGCATCTTGCAGTCCACGGACTGACCAGTACAGAGAACTTGATGCTAATGGTGATGCTGGTGTCTTTAACCCTTTTTAACTCCTTATCCCCCTTTTTCCAGCTCGTAGGACATCACAGGGATGAGAAGTCCCACCTTTCCAGGTTCCCTGGCTCGTTCTTTCCCTGCAGCTGGAATCCAGAGCCCGTGGTGGAGCTGGTTTCGGCGCAGGGGCGGTGGCTGACGTCCCCTCGGCGCTGTCCCCGCAGGTCGCGGTGTGTAACTTGGCCTCCATAGCCCTGAACATGTACGTGACCCCCGAGCACACCTACGACTTCCAGAAGCTGCTGGAGGTCACCAAAGTCATCGTCCGGAACCTCAACAAGATCATCGACATCAACTACTACCCCGTGCCAGAGGTGAGGGCCCCTGGGTGGTCACAGGAGGCCTCTTCTCCCCGTTCTCTGGGGCAGGGGGAAGCAACGAGGGGTTGGAACCTGTTTCAGCCATTATCTGAGTTCAGATTCCTCTGGGAGGTCCCAGAATCTCTTGGGCTGGAAGAGCTCTTTAAGATCAAGTCTGGGCATTGCCCTGGTGTTGTCCCAGGTCCCCTCTAACCCTTGTCCCTCACCCCACAGCTCTAGGGCTTGGAGAGCCCAGCAGGGATGGGGACTCCCCCCTCCCTGGGCTGAGCAGCCTGGGCCAGGCTTGGGGAATCCTTGTGGCCAACCTCAGCCTCCCCTGTGCCAATGAGAGGCTGGTTCCTCTACTCCTGGGGAGGGAGACAGCACCCCAGAATCAGTTAGCTTGGAGAAGCCCTTTGAGCTCCTCAAGGCCAAGAGTCGCCTCAGGTCCCCGCTGACCCCTGTCCCTTACCCCAGCTCTCCAGAGCTTTGCAGCCCCTCCGGGGATGGGGACTCCTCCCCTGCCCTGAGCATCCTGCTCCAGTTCCATCCTGCCCCGGTCCCGGGTGCTGGGAGGTTCTGCTGACGGTGACCCTTCTCTGCGAAGGCTGAGCGCTCCAACCGACGGCACCGTCCCATCGGCATCGGCGTGCAAGGCCTGGCGGACGCCTTCATCCTCATGAGGTTCCCCTTCGAGAGCCCCGAGGCCCAGCGGCTGAACCAGCAGATTTTTGAGACCATTTACTACGGTGCCCTGGAGGCCAGTTGTGAGCTGGCCGAGGAGCAGGGGCCCTACGAGACCTACGAGGGCTCTCCCATCAGCAAAGGGGTGAGTGGTGGCGGCTGCTCCCAGCAGCTTGTGTGGTGGTGGGAGGAGACAGGCTCCTGCCGGGGCAGCGACACCTCTCCCCAGCCCAGGGTGTCCCCAGCCCCAGCCAACCTGCCCTTGGGCACTGCCAGGGGGATGGAGCAGCCACAGCCTCCCTGGGCAGCCTGTTCCAGGGCCTCGGCCCCCTCCCAGGGAGCAGCTGCTGCCTCACATCCCATCTTCCCTCTTGGAGCTGGAACCCAGCCCCTTGTCCCAGCACCAGAGTCCCTCAGAAAAAGCCCCTCTGCAGCTCTCCTGGAGCCCCTGCAGGGACCAGAAGCTGCTCTAAGGTCTCCCTTGAAACTGAACAGCCCCAGCTCCCTCAGCCTGTCCCCAGAGCAGAGGGGCTCCAGCCCCCTGAGCATCCTCGTGGCCTCCTCTGGGCTTACTCCAACAGCTCCAGGTCCTTCTTGTCCTGGGGATTCCAGCAGTGGCTGCAGGACTGCAGGTGGGGTCTCAGCAGAGCAGAGGGGGACAATCTCCTCCCTGGCCCTGCGGGTGACACCTTGGGCTCCGTCCCAGGACTGGGCTGGTTCTGGGTTGCCCTCACCCCCTGCCGGCTCCTGTTGAGCTTCTCCTCCACCAACACCCCCAGATCCCCCTCAGTCAGAGGCTGAGCTGCAGGGGAGAGTTAAGAGCAGGAGCAGGACAGTTTGCAGCAGGGGTTCCCAGGATGGAGAACATCCCATCCTGGCTCAGCTGGACAATCCCTGTGCTCCCCAGATCCTCCAGTACGACATGTGGAACGTCACCCCCTCTGACCTCTGGGACTGGAAGGCTCTCAAGGAGAAGATTGCCAAGTGAGTGGTGCTGCTGGGTGCCTCTTGGGTGTCTTCTGCACCTACCTCTCGCTCGGCTGAGCCCGTCTCCTCCCGGCTGTCGTCCCCAGGTATGGAGTGAGGAACAGCCTTCTCCTCTCTCCCATGCCAACCGCTTCCACGGCCCAGATCCTGGGCAATAACGAGTCCATCGAGCCCTACACCAGTAACATCTACACTCGCAGGGTCCTCTCGGGGGAGTTCCAGGTAAGGGGGGGCCTCTGTTCCCCTGTCTCGGTCACGTGCTGGGAGACCGGCGTCAGACCAGAGGCTCATGGAATAGGGTGGGATGGAGGAGCCCTTTGAGCTCCTCAGTGTCCCCGTGTCCTCTGTCCCTCACCCTGCATCTCCATGGCTTTGCAACTCCTCCAGTGACAAAGACTTCCCCCTGCCCTGAGCAGCCTGGGGAGCCCTTGTAGGGCACAAATTGGTCCTCAAGGCCAACCTCCACCTCCTCTGGGGCAACTGGAGGTTGGTTCCTCTGTTGGGGAGGGAGAAGACACTGACCCCAGCTGGCTCCAACCTCTTGAAGTTCAGGGAGTTGTGGAGAGCAAGTAGATCCCCTCCAAGCCTCCTTTTCTCCAGCTATCTCCCCAAGTTCTACTCAGAAGTTCTCTGGCCCCTTCTCCTTCTCCCACTCTTTATCCCCACTCCAGCCCCTCAGTGCCCTTTTGTCCATGAGGTACCTAAACCTAAGCCCAGAATGCAAGGTGAGGCCTCCCCAGTGCCCAGTCCAGTCCCTTCCCTGGTCCTGCTGGACAACCCAGTGCTGACAGAAGCCAGGAAGCTCCTTCTTGGCCACCTGGACAGCCACAGTTTTCTTTCCCCTTCTGTTATTCCTCAGTCTCTCAGGATTCCTCCTACACTCCCTTTTCTCCTTCAGAACCTCCACTATCTTCAGCCATCACTGTCCTGTGGGTTGGTAGTGGCCCCAGGCCGGTCGCCCCAGGCCATGGAGCTTCTGGATCGTCAAGGACTTTTGTTCTTTGTCCCCCACAGGTGGTGAACCCTCACTTGCTGAAGGATCTCACAGAGAGGGGCCTGTGGAACGAGGAGATGAAAAACCAAATCATCGCCCACAACGGCTCCATCCAGGTGCTTCCGAGATACCAGGGAGGGGCAGGACGAGGTCTTCTCCGTGTGAAGAAGCCACAACATGTGGTTCCTTTTCTCTGCTTAAACCCCACCAGTTGCTCCTCAGAAGTTCTCCAGCCCCAGCTCCATCTCCTCCCTTCTCCCATCTCTTCTTTCTCTCATGTCCTCCTCCTCCACCTCCTTCTCCCATGTCCTCCTCCGCCTCCTTCTCCCATCTCCTCCTCCTCCGCCTCCTTCTCCCATCTCCTCCTCCTCCTCCACCTCCTTCTCCCATGTCCTCCTCTGCCTCCTCCTCCTCAATGTCCTTCTGGCCATGAGGTGCCCAAACCTGACCCCAGAATTCAAGGTGGGGCCTCCCCTGTTAGACTTGCCAGGGATTGTGTGTGATCCCAGTGTAACTGGTTCCTACTGGTGCCTGATCCCCTAACAGAGAGGTCGAGTGGTCGTTGCTGCTAGAAGAAGCCGTGAGCTTGGTGGCTTCGCTGCAGGTTTCATAAAGCACCGAGTCCTTTCGGTTGGAGGCCTTGAAGACCACTGGGTCCCACAGGTGGGAGTCACTGGTTCGCGCTGGTTCACAAACCTCTTCCCATTCCCTTTAGAACATCCCTGAGATTCCCGACGACCTGAAGCAGCTCTACAAGACCGTGTGGGAGATCTCCCAGAAGACCATCCTCAAGATGGCAGCGGACAGAGGAGCCTTCATCGACCAGAGCCAGTCCCTCAACATCCACATTGCCGAGCCCAACTACGGCAAGCTCACCAGTATGCACTTCTATGGCTGGAAGCAGGTAACTGGGAATGCTGGGAGGCTCCCAGAACCAGCGGCGGCTGGGAGGTTCTTTCATGGCAGGCTGGTTCTCAGGAGGATCAGTTTCCTTCCAGGAACCTGATGTCCCTCGTGGAGCATCGTAGCATCGCTCCCGTTAGTCCTGACCCCAGGGCAGGGTGGGCCTTGGGGCTCTGAGCAACCTGCTCCGGGTGAAGTTGGGTTGGAAGGGACCACCAGTGGTCATCTAGTCCAACCCCCCTACACCAAGCAGGGCCATCACTCACCAGACTAGGTTGCCCACAGCCCCAGCCAGCCTGACCTTGAGTGGCTCCAGGGATGGGGCCTCCACCCCTCTCTGAGCAGCCCGTTCCAGCAGTGTCCCTGCTCACCAGAGCAGGGTTGGACTGGATGGTCTCGGGAGGTTCCCTCACCTCAAACCCTCCCATGAGTCTCCGTCTGTGAGGCTGATCACTGAACCTCTTGGGTTAGAAGAGACCTTGAAGGTCTCATCTCTTTGGAGCCGAGCTCCGTTCCAGCTTCTGCTGCTCCTGTCTCGCAGGGTCTGAAGACTGGGATGTACTACCTGAGGACCAAACCCGCCGCCAACCCCATCCAGTTCACCCTCAACAAAGAGAAGCTCCGCGAGCGGGAGAAGACTTCCAAGGAGGAGGAGGAGAAGGAGAGGAACAAGGCAGCCATGGTCTGCTCCTTGGAGAACCGGGACGAGTGCCTCATGTGCGGCTCCTAAGGGACCTGCTCGTTCCACCAGGCTGGACTCCTCGGGAGACCCAAGAACCTCACATGGGAGAGGCTGCTGGAGAGTCTCGTGGCTTCCGCACCGCGTTGGGGGTTGGTGGAACAGGGTGGCGTTGTGTAGTGGGGTAGTACCTGGACTTCTCAGAACTTCCGTGGTCTTGATGTTGAACCCTACAGGCAAGGCTTCTGAAGGTGCTTGTGTTGCTTCACCTTTCAAATCTCTGAGGTGGGTCGTCCATTTCCTCAAGACTTGTGTCTTCAGAGGATGAAGAAGACCTCGATGTGGTAGCACAGGCCGTTCTGCACCAGTCCAACTGGGAAAAGCCCCTTGGCCAGAGCAAGAGCCTTCTGCCCCGTCAGCTCCTCTTCCCTCACCAAAAGCTTCTGAGAGGAGCAGCAGGCTGCTGGTGAGTTCTGGTCCCGTTTGGGTTCTGGTCAGGAGCAGCTTGAGGACACCTTACTCCAGTGGGAAAACCTTACTGGTGGGGTCAGCTGATCATCTGGTTGTGGCTCCAGACCTTCATTTGTCAACTGATCTTCTGCCCTTGGGCCAGAAGACCCCCTGAAGTTCCTGTTGTTGGTCCTCTAGAACTGCATTAACCCACCCACGGCCGATGAGTTGATCTTGAAACCACCCCGTTGTAACTTCTCACTCGTCCTTGGCTCCCCCCACCGCCCTGGCAGGGCTTCGTCGCCGGGTTCTTCAGGGTTTATTGGGTTCTTGTGCCCCACCACCAGCCCCGGGGTCCAGCCCTGGGGTCCAGCCCAGCTCAATAAAGCGTGGAATGCTGAAGGGACACGGCAGCCTGCTGGGGTTTGGTTCGCTGGAGCAGCTGGAAGCCGTGGCCCTTGGTGGCTCCTCATGCAGAGGTCCTGCTGCTGGAGGTCCTGGCTGAAGGTTCTTGTGGGAAAGAACCTCCCTGGTGGGGTTTAGGGTGAAACTTGGTGGCATCTGGAGGGTTTGCTGCTGCTTTGGGTCGGTTGGGTTTGAGATGGAGGGCACGGGGTGGAGAAGCGGCAGGGCTGTGCTGCAGGGACCAGTTCCTGGTGGCTCTGGGGAGGTGTCTGGTGGCCATGGAGGTGGCCTCTAGTGATCATAGAGATGTCATGGGGTTGTAGAGGTGTCTAGAAGTCCTGGAAGTGTTTGGTGGTCGTGGGGGTGTCTGGTGCTTGTGGGGGTATCTAGGGGTCATAGAGGTGCCTGGTGGCCACCAGGGAGGTGGCAGGAGGTAGCAGTGGGTGACAGGGACATGACGGTGGGTGGTGGCATCACAGGGAGGTGGCAGTGCAGAAAGATGTCAGGAGGTGGCAGTAGGTGACTGGGTGGCAGGAGGTGGTGGTGGATGGTGGCATCGCAAGGAGGTGGGGACAGCGAGGTGACAGGGTGGCAGTGGGGGTCGGGGAGGTGTTGGTGCTGGTGGCCTTGCAGGGCAGTGGCAGTGGGAGGTGTCAGGAGATTTCAGTGGGTGGTGACACTGCAGGAAGGAGACAGTGGGTGTCAGGAGGTGCCAGTGGGTGGTGGCATCACAGGTGGTGGCTGAGGGTGGTGGCACTGCCAGCTCCTGTAGTGCCACCTCCTAGCCAGAAGGTGCCTCCCGTGCCCCGCACTCTGTGCCACCCTGCTGCAGCCTGACAGGGCCAGGAGCCCTCCCCACCTTCTGCTGTCACCGTGGGCAGTCACCAGCAGCTCGGAGGGGCCACATCTGCCCAGGAAGGTGCTGGAGATGAGGGGGCACCACCTTGATCAGCACCCACAGCCCTCACTGGGAAGCTGCTAGCGGGTCCGGGCACCTCTGCAAGCCCAGGACAGGGCATGGTGCTCCTCTACTGCCACCAGTCCTCCCAGTTCATCTTCCAGTGGGGCTGATCTTGGAGGCAGGAGACAGCCTGCTCCAAGGGGTCTGGGGTGGGAGCCCAGCCCCACTGCTGTGGGGTTTGAGGAGGCTGTGGAGTGGTATCTCTGTGCTTGGAGACTTTGAGTGGTTGGACTTAAAGGTCTTTCCCAGCCCCAGTGATTCTGTGGCTCCCTCACTCAGAGCTTTGGGGACCATCCCAGACTGGTTTTGGCTGGGAGGGGACCTCAGGGATCTTCCTATCCAAACCCCCTGCTAGGGGCAGGGAGATCTTCAACCAGGTGCCCCTAGCCCCAGCCAACCTGCCCCTGGGCACTGCCAGGGGTGAGGGAGCAGCCACAGCCCCCCCGGGCAGCCTGTTCCAGGGCCTCAGCACCCTCCCAGGGAGCAGCTGCTGCCCCAGACCCCATCTCCCCTCCTGGAGCTGGAACCCAGCACCAGAGTCCCTCAGAAAAAGACCTTCTCCAGCTCTCCTGGAGCCCCTGCAGGGACTGGCAGCTGCTCTGAGGTCCCCCCTGGAGCATCTCCTCCAACTGAAGCCCCCAACTCTCCCAGCCTGTCCCCACAGCAGCAGGTACCACCCCCAGAGCAGCATCTCTGGACTCTCTCCAGCAGCTCCAGGGCCTTCCAGGGGTCCAGTGGTGACCTGGAGGCTGCATGTCCCACCCTGACCAGTTGTGTTGTCCCTCAGCCACTCCCATCCCTGCTTGTCCCAGTCTGTACTGGGAGCAGAAGGCAGAGGTGACCAAGGAGCTTGTCCCCACCTCGCTCAGCTCCTGCTGGGCTCTTCTTCAGGGCCCTGAAGAAACTCATCCAGGGCTGCTCCACAGCTTCCTGCTGGGACCTGGCCCTGAACCAGCTCAGCCAAGGCCTGAAGGCAACTGGAACTGAGCAGCCCCAGGGGACAAGGTAGGTGCTGGGCGACCTCCCCAGCCCAGTTCAGCAGGTTGTCTTCTCCTGGCTGCCCTCCTGAAGCAGCAGAACCCCAGGGGAACAGGTCCCCATGTGGCTGATGCCTCCTGGTGATGCCCAGCAGCTCCATAGCCCTACGGGGTCGGGGAGGTGAAGGGAAGATCTGCCCAACCTAGGACCATCCCAAGTTGCACGTCCCCACCACAGCTGTGGGTCACGAGGACCCCCAACACAGGGAAGGCTGGTGGTGGGGACAAGGGGTTCATGCTGGTGAAGAGGTAGCCCAGGGCAGAGCTTTGGTGGCCGGTGACATGAGGACGGGATCATCTCTCCACGATGTCCCACGTCTGCTGGTTCTCCTTGCTGGGGCCCTCAGGTAAGTCCAGACCAGCCGAGCTTTGTTTCTTCTCCTCTTCTCCACCAGGCTCCTTTCTGCGCAGCCCAATTAGTGCTAACGAGCTGGGGGGGACCCAGGAGGACTGACTGGGAGACGGTGGCCCTGGGGTCCCTGCCGGGGGGCCAATTAGCAGGTTCCTGACTGAGGAAACTTTTCCTGTGGAGTTTGACATCAGCTTCTTGACTGGTGGCACTGAGGTGGGGCCACCATCCCCGTAACCCCCTTATTCATCCCTTCCCAGATCCCCCCCCACTGCAGTAATTAGCTCCTAACCAGTGGGTGGCTACTGGTGGCACCGGGGCAACCTGCCCTGGGATGTTTGTGGGGACTGGAAATGAAACAAGGGGGCAAAATGAGAAGATCCTCTTCTGATGGGACCCACCAGAGCTTCCTGAAGGGACCTCGTGTGCTGGAGGCCCCACGAAGGGTTGTAGGGTCCAGGCAACCGTGGAATGGTTGAGGTTGGAAGGGACCTTGGAGCCCATCCAGTCCCAGCCCCCCTGCCAGGAGGAGAGAGATCTTCAGGCAGCCCAGGTTGCCCCACTCAGCCTGGTCTTGGATGCTTGGAGCAGCCACAACCTCCCTGGGCAACCGGTTCCTTCATGGTCTAGGCCCGTGAAACCGGTCTGCACCAGCAGCCCTCTTGGCCATCAGCTGCTCATGAAGTCCTTCCAGGCCACCCTGAAGCCACCTCCGTGCACAGCCAGGGCTGGACATCACTGGCCCCATCCCCACCCGGTCCCTCTCCCAGCAGCCCGGCTCGGTGGGCACCGACGGCAGAGCTCAGGGGGGTCGAGCTGTTGGTTGCTCTGGGTCCTTCACCCCTCAGGGGTGGGACTGGGTGATCTTTGAGGGTCCTTTCCAATCCCTAATGACGATCCCACGGTCCCAGACCCCGTGGTCCCGCGGCAGCCTTCGCCGAGGGTTGGCCGCGTCCCCGCCAGCCGCAGGGCCGGGGCTGCTGGCGCTGCCGAAGCTCCTCACGGGCGGTTCCCGCTGGAGGGGTGACTCCGCTCCGCAGCCTGCGAACCGCCCCGTCAGGGGCCGCCGGGGGCTGTTTTCGGATCCCGACGAGGACCCGGCTGCGTTTTGATGCCTTTTCCGCCCCTTTTACCGCGGCGAGAGCGGGACCGGGGGGAGCCCCGGGGGACCGAGGGTCCGCTGACCGCGATCGCGGCCGCTCTGCCGGGGTGCACCGATCCTCTCTCTTTTCGGGGGGATCCCTCCAGGTCCTGCTCGCAGCAGCCCCCCCGGAACGTCAGCAGAGGGGTTCGCTCGTGTCCCCGCATCTGCAGCCCCAGAGGGACCCGGAGCTGCTGCAGGGAGCCCAGCGCAGGGCCGCCGGCGCGATGGACGGAGGGGAGCAGCTCCCTGCTCAGGGGGCTGGGGGCTTCTCCGGCCCCTCGATGCCCTTCACGTACCGAAGTGCCCAGACATGAGCCCAGCTCTTGGGGAAGGTGTCCCCAGCGCCCAGTCCCTTCCCTCCTCCTGCTGGCCACACTGCTGCAGATGCCGTCGCTCTTGGCCACCATTCAGCCACTGTGGGTCCGTTAAACCCACATGAACCAGCAGGACACTGGGGGAGCTGGGGCTCTTGAGCTGGTAGAAAGGGAGATGGAGGGGTGACCCCATGAATATGGGAAGGGTGGGTGTCAGGGGGATGGAGCCAGGCTCTGCTCAGGGGCACCCAGTGACAGGACAAGGGGCAGTGGGTGTGAGCTGGAGCAGAGGAGGTTCCACATCAGTGTGAGAAGGACCTTCTTCCCAGTGAGGGGCCAGAGCCCTGGCAGGGGCTGCCAGGGGGGTTGTGGAGTCTCCTTCTCTGGAGACATTTCAAACCCTCCTGGACTGGATCTGGGGGATCCTGCTGTGGCAGGTGGGTGGGACTGGACGATCTTTTGAGGTCCCTTACAACCCCTAACGTCCTGTGATTCTGTGTGTCTACTCCCTCATGATCCTGGAGTCAGTGGTGGCTTCTCCATGCCCCTTGATGCCTCTCTGCCCCCATGGACACGTACGACCACGATGAGGGCAGCCAGCCTGGGGCTGACGCACCCCTGGTGCATCGTGAGAAGAGAGCGCTCCCCAGCTCTCTCCACCCTCCTTATCATCGTCGTGGACAGAGACAAGGTCTCCCCTCACTTGGACAAACCTGCCCCACCCCACCCCTCCCCAGGGCAGCAGCAGGAAGACTCTGCAGACGTGGTTCTGGTTCTGGAAGACGTTTATTCAGCGGTTACCCCGTTGCCCCCCAAAGGGCACCTCCCGGGGCTCCTCCTCGCACGGCCCGTCCCGGGACGCTCAGTGGTACTTGCGGGCCAGGGCGTGGGCCACGATGCTGACCAGCTTCTGCCAGGCGCTCTGGCAAGCAGGGGTGAAGTCCTTGGAGAAGTGGGCAGCCAGGACGATGATCAGGATGCCTCCGAGGAGCTGGGGGGGACAAGGGGGTCAGTGATGCTTCAGCCGCTGTCCTGCAGCAAGACCATGGAGCGGGGACCAGGAGCGAGCTGCTGGACCTGGGACCTCGCTGCACACAGCTCCACCAGCCCCATCCCGCTCCCTCTGCAGCTCTAAATGTCTTCTCCCTTTGTGTGAGTCCTCCATCTCCTCGTGGACTTCCCTCTGGTTCCTGTCCCCCCAGACACCACCCTGTAACCTTCACGCAGAGTCTTCTCGGTTGGAAAAGCCCTTTGAGCTCATTGAACCCAAGTCCAACCCGACCGGGTCTCCACCAACCCCTGTCCTTCACATCTCCAGGGCTTTGCAACCCCTCCAGGGACTCCCCCACCGGCCTGGGCATTCTCCTATCTCCAGACTGTCTACTGGAACCCCATCTGCAGGTGGAGTTCCATGTCCTGCTGCAGCAGGGGGTTGGACTGGATGATCTCTCGAGGTCCCTTCCAACCCCTAATGCCTGGATCTAGGGGATCCTGCTGCATTGGGGGACTGGACAGGATGGTCTTTCGAGGTCCCTTCCAATGCTCTGGGATCCTGTGAGTCCAACAAACCCCTCAGTCTTCCCCCAGAAATCCCTCAGGGATTTGGGAAAAATAGATGATTTACTTAATTCTTCACAAAATTTATGTGGCAGGAAGAAGTTTGAGGTGATTTTCCCCCATTCTGGGGGCTGCTAAAGACATTTGGCTGCCCTGGGCTCTTCAAAAGGTCTTTTGCTCTTGATGTGAAAGAAGAGAAGGGTCTATTGTCATTCAGGAGGCCTGGAGGAGGAGGACACATCCAGCCCAGCCCGCGCTGCACAGGGCAGACACCCTCTCCGTGGTTTGGAGGCCACCAGCTGCTCATCGTGCGGCAGGACCCTCTGCTTGGCTTCCTGCTGCCTCGTCCTCCTCCAGCCCTCACAGCACCTCCCCTGGGTTTGGTTCCTTCTGCCCCCCAAGCAGCCTTGGAGGGACTGGGGTCGGGGCTGCTCACCTTGAAGTTCTCGGGGTCCACGTGCAGCTTCTCGCAGTGCAGCTCCGACAGCTTGGCGTAGGTGGCCTTGATGTTGTCCAGGTTCTTGATGGCCTCTCCAAAGGAGGTGAGCACCTTCTTGCCGTGGGCACGCACCTTGGGGTTGCCCACGATGGCCGTGGGGCTGGAGAGGTTCCCGAAGGAAGAGAAGAACCTCTGGGTCCAGGGGTAGACAATCAGCAGCCTGGGGAGAGACGCAGGTCATCCCAGATGTGGCTCCACATCCTCTGAGCCAGGGGCAGCTGGGCTGGTGCCCGGGGGCAGCTGGGCTGGTGCCTGGGGGCAGCTGGGCTGGTGCCCGGGGGCAGCTGGGCTGGTGCCCGGAGCTGGACCTACCTGGCCAGGGCCTCGGCGCCGCACTCCTCCACGTTGACCTTGCTCCAGACTTTGGTGATGAGCTGCTTCTCCTCGGCCGTCCAGTGCACCATGGTGGCAGTTGGCTTCTCTGGGCTGCAGGAGGACGCGGTAGATGATCCCCAGACCCTGTGGCTGATCCCCAGACCCCAGCAGGGGCTTTTATCCTCTGCCAGCAGCCCCTCCTCGTCCTTCCCCGCAGGGTCATTGGCTGGAGATGGGCTGGGGGTCCCCACCAGCAGGGGATGGCCAGGGTGTGGCAGGCTGAGAAGGGGCCTCTGGTTATCCTGAGCCCACAAGGCTCATGGTAGCCCCTCCACACCGCCAGCCCTCCATCTCATCTACCAGATGGGGGCCCCTTCGCAGAGAAAGGGGCCACCTTGAAGCCGTCTCCAGTAGTTCCCAAGTGAGCGCGGGACTCAGCAGAGACCCCTGCCCACGTCAGAGCATCCCAGAGGGGTTTGCCACCAGCAAACTCTGCAGAGACCCTCACAGCAGGAGGACCCCAGTCTCCTGGAGGATGTTAATGATTGAACTTGATGATCTTGAAGGTGTTTTGCAAGGAGAATGGTTCTGAGCCTCAGGGCCAGTAGCTGAACTTCTGACAGGCAGAGCACTGCTTGGTTCCCTTGACCTGAGTGTTGGCCCCTCAGATGTAAAAGGACCCTCCAGGCACTGGATGTCAGGAGGATGGAGCCAGGCTCTGCTCAGGGGCACCCAGTGACAGGACAAGGGGCAGCGGGTGTGAGCTGGAGCAGAGGAGGTTCCACATCAGTGTGAGAAGGACCTTGTTCCCATCCTGGGGAGGGTGCCAGAGCCCTGGCAGGGGCTGCCCAGGGGGGTTGTGGAGTCTCCTTCTCTGGGGACATTTCAAACCCTCCTGGGCTGTTCCTGTGTGACTGGATCTGGGGGATCCTGCTGTGTCAGGGGGATGGGACTGGATGATCTCTGGAGGTCCCTTCCAACCCCTAATGACTTGATCTAGGGGACCCTGCTGTGTCAGGGGGATGGGACTGGATGAGAAGGACCTTCTTCCCAGTGAGGGTGACAGAGCCCTGGAAGAGGCTGCCCAGGGAGGTTGTGGAGCCTCCTTCACTGGAGGTGTTTAAGACCTGCCTGGATGTGTCCCTGTGTGACTTGGTCTAGGGGATCCTCCTCTGGCAGGGGGACTGGACTGGATGGTCGTTTGAGGTCCCTTCCAATCCCTAATGTTCTGGGATTCTGTAATTGTGCCCAGTTCTGGACCCCTCAGCCCCAGAAGGACCCAGAGCTGCTGGGGAGAGCCCAGGGCAGAGCCACAGGGGTGATGGAGGGAGGGGAGCATCTCCCTGCTGAGGAGAGGCTGAGGGAGCTGGGGCTCTGGAGCTGGGAAAGAGGAGCCTGAGGGGTGACCCCAGGGGTGTTGGTCAGTGTGTGAAGGGTGGGTGTGAGGAGGATGGAGCCAGGCTCTGCTCAGGGGCACCCAGTGACAGGACAAGGGGCAGCGGGTGTGAGCTGGAGCAGAGGAGGTTCCACATCAGTGTGAGAAGGACCTTGTTCCCAGGGAGGGTGCCAGAGCCCTGGCAGGGGCTGCCCAGGGGGGCTGTGGGGTCTCCTTCTCTGGGGACATTTCAGACCCTCCTGGACTGTTCCTGTGGGACTGGATCTGGGGGTCCTGCTGTGGCAGGGGATGGGACTGGAGGATCTTCCCAGGTCCCTTCCAACCCCCAGTCCCTGATGCTCTGTGGTTCCCTGACGCAGCAGAACCAGGGTGTTGGAGGTGCCGCAGAGCTCTGCCCTCTTCCCCTCTCTCTCTTAATTTCTGAGGTCTCCCCTCTTTTAACTGCAAACCAGCGGTGTCCTTCCAGCTCCCACTGTCCCCCAGTGGCCTGAGTCACCAAGAACATCCTCCACCCTGGGGAGCCCTGCTCTGCCCACGCGACCTCCATCCCCAAGCTCTTTGTAGCCACCACTGCCCCCAGGATCCTGCTCCCCCCGAGCAGGCTGGGCAGTGAGGGGTGAAGAGGCAGCCCCCACAAACAGGCTCTGGGTGGGTCTCGATAGCCACAGGCTTATCTGAGGCTGCCCCCACCCAGCTGGCTGCGTGGCCATCGTGACTCAGCTCCTTGTCGGAGGCCACCTGCCAGGGCTGGGGCAGGGGAGATGGTTAAAGTCTTGGGTTTGTTTGCCCCCCAACAGAAGGTCCCCCCAGCCCCCTCCTCCTGCCAGGTCCTCAGCTCAAACCTCCCAGGTCGCCACCACGGAGGCCCCCAGCTCTGCAGCCACCCAGCACCCCCTGAGCCTCCTCTCCAGAGGCCAACCCCCCAAAACCCTCTGAAGGAGGGAGGTGGGAGCGACCCTCACCCCTGGCCCTGAGTCCGTGCACCCCCGGGTGCCCCCGCCCGGCCCCCCACGCTCCAGGGACACGCGACACGACGCCGTCACAGGATGAGCTTTATTGGGCTGTCCAGAGCTGCCGCCCCACGCCGGCACGTCGGCGCGACACGCGGCCGGACCGCGCGCCGGGGCTCCTGTGGACGCTTCAGTGGTACTTGCGGGCCAGGGCGTGGGCCACCACGCGGACCAGCTTCTGCCAGGCAGCCTGGGCGTCGGGAGTGAAGTCCTTGGTGAAGTGGGCAGCCAGGACCACGATCAGGATGTCACCCAGGAGCTGGGGGACAAGAGCAGAAGCACAGCTGAGCTCGGGGAGCCCTGGTGGGAGCCGTGAGCTCAGGGTGACCCGGTGATGAGTCTGGGATCGAATCCTGGCGGGACCAGAGACACGGGAGCCAAAGTTCTCTCTTCTACGGCTCCTTTCCTTGGGGAACCTGCCCTCCAGCTCTCACTCCTCACTCTGTGCCCAGCTCCACTCTTGCTCCTCCTCTTCCCCCTCAGCTCAAGCCCCCTCCTGCCCTGCAACAGCTTCTGCTCTCCTCCTTTTCCTCCCTTTGACCACCCACCTGTCTCCTGTGCACCCCCCAGGCAGCCTCCCTGCAGCCACCTCTCACCCCTTCTCCCACCTCCCACCGAACCACGGGCTGGTCCCAGCCATCTCCTGCATCTCACCCCAACCACCCATCCCTCGTCCTCCTGCGTCAAGGGTGAACCCCTCACGTGGTGGGGCTGAGGGTTAGGGGAGGACCTGCTTGTGGTGGAGCGGGGAGCTCCCCGAGCAGGAGCAGGGCTCACCCTGAAGTTCTCGGGGTCCACGTGCAGCTTGTCGCAGTGCAGCTCGGACAGCTGGGCGAAGGTGTTCTTGATGTTGTCCAGGTTCTTCACGGCATCCCCGAAGGAGGTGAGCACCTTCTTGCCGTGGGCACGCACCTTGGGGTTGCCCACGATGGCCGTGGGGCTGGAGAGGTTCCCGAAGGAAGAGAAGAACCTCTGGGTCCAGGGGTAGACGATCAGCAACCTGGGGAGAGACGGGGGACATCAGTGGAGACGCGTTGAGCCTCCAGCCGCGGCCGCCATGGCTGTGGCTGGTGCCCGGAGCTGGACCTACCTGGCCAGGGCCTCGGCGCCGCACTCCTCCACGTTGACCTTGCCCCAGATGCCGGTGATGATCTGCTTCTCCTCGGCTGTCCAGTGCACCATGGTGGCGGGCTGAGGGCGGCGGGCGGCGGGCACGGAGGAAGTCTGGGCTCTTGCTCCCCGGGGGGTCGCACAGTGGCCAGAGGCGAAGCCCGTCCCCACTTTTATACCCTGCGCCGGGCCCCTCCTCTTCCCAGGGCACCCCTCCATTGGCTGGGCTGCCGGGGGGCCCCCCTTAGCCCTGGCACCCCAAGGGAGGGGCAGCAGCATCAGGGTGGGGCCCCAGGGCAAGATGCCCAGATCCACCCCTGGGCTGGGCTGGCAGGTCACCACCCCCCGCCCCGTCTTTGATTTCCCAAGGGCAGCCTTGACCTCCTCACCAGGTGTGAGCACAGCCCAGGTGTGACCCACGCGGGCCCCGGGGCAGCTCTTGGTGCCCCTCCAGCGGTGCAAGCCACTGGTGGCTTGACTGAGGCTGAAGGCTCAGAGTTGGGGCTACTGGGCTGATGGCCAAGAGGCTGAAGGCTCAGAGTTGGGGCTACTGGGCTGATGGCCAAGAGGCTGAAGGCTCAGAGTTGGGGCTACTGGGCTGATGGCCAAGAGGCTGAAGGCTCAGATGTGGGGCTGTTGGGCTGATGGCCAAGAGGCTGAAGGCTCAGAGTTGGGGCTACTGGGCTGATGGCCAAGAGGCTGAAGGCTCAGACATGGGGCAGTTGGGTCCCCCACTCCGAGCTCACCAGCGCTGTGCCAGAAGCTTCTCCTTGTTGTCTTCTTGCATTCCATGAGGTCTGGGGTTTGTGAACCCACAGGAAGGCTGGAGGGAGGACCACTCCCAAGGGGACCCAGCGACAGGACGAGGGGAAGTGGTTTGAAATGGGAGGAGAGGAGGTTCAGACTAGATCTGAGGAAGAAGCTCTGTAGCACAAGGGTGGAGAGACTCTGGAGTCAATTGTCCAGAGAGGCTGCCCCCTCCCTGGAGGTGCTCAAGGCCAGGTTGGATGAGGCCTTGGGCAACCAACTCTGGTTGAGAGGTACCACTGCCCATGACAGGGGTTGGAGAGATGGGCTCTGAGATCCCTCCCGACCTGATTCGGTGATTCCCCTTGGTCTTCCCCACCAGCCCTTTAACAGTCGGTGACTTTAGGGTGACAGGACAGGAGCCCTGGGGGGCACTTTGCATTCAGAGCCCTCCTGTCTCCAAGAACCCCTTGCGATGGGCAAGGAAGGTTTGGAGGGGAAGTGCAGGATCCACCAGCTGTGTGCAGGGTAGCAGCTCCCAGGAGCCCCAGGAAAGGGGAGGAACTGTGGAACCACCTCTGGTTTGGGTCTGGGGGACCTTTCAAGGTCATCTAGACCCTGCAGTGGGTAGGGGTGGCTCCGGGTTGCTCAGATCCCCAAGGTCCAACCTTGGGTTTATCACGGCCCCATGGAGAGTACCAGGCTCCCACCAGGCTCCCACCAGGATGTGCTGGGTCTCGGTCCCCGAACACCTGCTGTGTGACGCCCCCACCTTGATCCAAGGGGGTTTCCCCCTCCCTTCTCCCTTTTCCTCCCCAAACCCAGCCTGTTTCTTCTCTTCTGGCTTCTCCAAGCCGACGCCTCCTCCCACCAGTGTGGTTTGCCAACCCTTGGTGGAGCCCTGTGCTCTTGGGGTTCGTCCCGAACTGCTCCGGGCACCTCCACCCATGATTCCAGGATCCCAGAACGTTAGGGATTGGAGGGGACCTGAAAGACCATCCAGTGGTGGGGGTGGGATGGGACAGCTGGAGTCAGGGTTGGACTCAGTGAGCTTGAAGGTCTTCTCCAGCCAGAGTGATTCTGTGGTTTTATGGCCCTTCCCTCCAGCATCCTGCCAGCTGGCCACTCCCTTGGGTGTGGAAGGGTGGAAGAGCCTCTTGTCCCAACGATGGGCAAAGGCAGTGGCCGCCTTTCGGAGAGAGAAGCAGCATTTGGTGGCCACTCTGATTGCAGCGGTGCCCATGCCAAGCTTCACCAGAGCCCTTATCAGCAGGACTGGCAGCAGGTCCAGCTCCTGCTGCCCTGGATCCCAGCCAGAGCCTTCTCCATCCTCCAGAACACCCTGTTCTTTGTGCATCGGGCCAGCAGACCCCGAGGGTGTCGCACAGGAACAGCCCAGGAGGGTTGGAGATGTCCCCAGAGAAGGAGACTCCACAACCCCCCTGGGCAGCCCCTGCCAGGGCTCTGGCACCCTCCCTGGGACAAAGGTCCTTCTCACACTGGTGTGGAACCTCCTCTGCTCCAGCTCACACCCGCTGCCCCCTGTCCTGTCACTGGGTGCCCCTGAGCAGAGCCTGGCTCCATCCTCCTCACACCCACCCTTCACATACTGATCCACACCCATGGGGTCACCCTCAGGCTCCTCTTTCCCAGCTCCAGAGCCCCAGCTCCCTCAGCCTCTCCCCAGCAGGGAGATGCTCCCCTCCCTCCATCACCCCTGTGGAAGGAGCAGAAAGAAGCACAGGAACATCCCATGGTCATCGCTGCTGATGGGCTGCAGCCACTTCAGAGGGACCCTGGGCTCCGTGTGAAGACCCCGGGGTGGCCGCAGCAGGTGCCTAGGGGTCACCAAAGTGGGGTCAAGGCTGAAGGGATGTCCTGAGCACAAGCCAATGGCTACGGGCCACGGTGGTGGATCCCTGTCCACTGGGAGCATCCCGGCCGTGGTCCTGCGGTGGCAGGGGATTGGACTTCCCGACCGTCTGAGGTCCCTTCCAGTCCCTCAAGTCTTCCCGTGACTCCACCACCCTGCAGCACCCCGATGGCCACTTCACCTGGTGGTGCCACCTCCCTCCTTCCCGCAGGCTCCATCCCTCCCACCCCTCAGGCTGCCAGAGAGACCCACAAGCACACAGAAGGACTTGAGGAAATGTCCCCTTCTTTATTGGCTCCTACAGACACATGGGTCCCACGGGCTCTAGTGGTACTTGTAGGCCAGGGCGTGGGCCACCACGCCGACCAGCTTCTGCCAGGTGGCCTGGCAGGCGGGGGTGAAGTCCTTGGTGAAGTGGGCAGACAGCACAATGATGAGGATGTCTCCCAGGAGCTGGAGGGGACAAGGGAGGAAGGTCCTTAGCTCAGCAGGGCGCTGAGCACCTCTGCTCCCCACACAGCACCCGCTCCCCTCCCTCACCCGCGTCTGAGCCCACCCTGCTCCTCTCCCCATCGCTGCCCAGACCCCGACCACCCCACACTTGCTCCTCTCCCTCCTCCTGTGTCTTGGAGAAAGAGGAGGCTACGTGATCCCTGACCTCGGAGGCCACGAGAGGCCACCATGGCACCGACTGCCCTCCATGCTCAGCCCCTCCTGGGCTTCCCAACTCCCTTCTGCTCTTCTCCAGCCTGGAAGGAGCCTCCAGTGTTGCATCGGTGTCCCCTGGCCACCCAGAGCCTTTCCAACCAGCCTCCCCCTCCTCCCCAGGTGCCACCCACAGCTGGGCACCCAAACCCGGTGTCGGTTTGGAGCCCTCGGGGCACCCAGATGCTCTGCGAGGGGGGGGCGCAGGGCTCACCCTGAAGTTCTCGGGGTCCACGTGCAGCTTGTCGCAGTGCAGCTCGGACAGCTGGGCGAAGGTGTTCTTGATGTTGTCCAGGTTCTTCACGGCATCCCCGAAGGAGGTGAGCACCTTCTTGCCGTGGGCACGCACCTTGGGGTTGCCCACGATGGCCGTGGGGCTGGAGAGGTTCCCGAAGGAAGAGAAGAACCTCTGGGTCCAGGGGTAGACAATCAGCAGCCTGGGGAGAGACGCAGGTCATCCCAGATGTGGCTCCACATCCTCTGAGCCCGGGGGCAGCTGGGCTGGTGCCCAGGGGCAGCTGGGCTGGTGGCCGGGGGCAGCTGGGCTGGTGCCCGGAGCTGGACCTACCTGGCCAGGGCCTCGGCGCCGCACTCCTCCACGTTGACCTTGCTCCAGACTTTGGTGATGAGCTGCTTCTCCTCGGCCGTCCAGTGCACCATGGTGGCAGTTGGCTTCTCTGGGCTGCAGGAGGACGCGGTAGATGATCCCCAGACCCTGTGGCTGATCCCCAGACCCCAGCAGGGGCTTTTATCCTCTGCCAGCAGCCCCTCCTCGTCCTTCCCCGCAGGGTCATTGGCTGGAGATGGGCTGGGGGTCCCCGCCAGCGGGGGGTCGGTCCGTCCACTCAGCGGTCAGCCTGCGGCGAGGTGTGGTCTTGCGGGGCAGAAGCCCCGTGGGCTGATAACAGGCAGGGTCAGGACTCCCTTATCTCCATCCCCTTGGCCCCGCCGTGCCCCACCGCCGCGGCCGAGCCCCTGCCACCCCGCGTCCTGCTCCCCCAGCAGGGCTGCCCCACGCGCCAGCTGCCTCCCAGAGCTCCACACCAGCAGCACCCAACCTCTGCAGGGCTCACAGGGTTCTCTTGGGGACAGGATGACCTGAGGGATCAGGTAGCCCAGGAGAACCCTCACAGGGGTCGCTGAGCCGTGGTTGCCCCTTGGCCCAGATGACCCGACCTGCAGAGCAGCCCCTGTCTGCTCTCCTGAGCATCAAAGATTGTGGGGAGCATCAGCCCCTCAGCCCAGCTCCTCCACCCCTGAGCCACGTCCTGGAGACCCCCAAACGTGCAACCACCCTCAGTGTCGTCAGACAGAGGCTCCCAGACCAATGGGGTCAGAAGGGACCCCCACAGTCCACCCCCCCCGCCCCGGCAGGATCACCCAGAGCAGGTTGGTCCTGTCTGGGGGGTCTGGGGTCCCCCCAGTGTCTCTGAGCAGCTCCAGGCTGCAGCTGTCACCTTCTCAGCAGCTCAGCCCCTGACCACAGGCTTTTCTGGGGCCCAGAGGTCCCTTCCCCAAGGAACCTGGCAGCTGTGTCCCTGCTCTACAGCTTCGGGCAGAGCTCTGCTCCCACCCCAGGGCGCTGGTGCAGGGCAGGGGGCTGAGGGGCCGGGGTTCTCCAGCCTGGAGGAGGGGAGCTGAGAGGAGACCTTCTTGGTGTCTACAGCCACCTGGCAGGAGGGTGCAGGGAGCTGGGTCGGTCTCTCCTCCCCACTCACCAGGGACAGGACAGGAGGAAACGGCCTCGAGCGGTGCCGGGGAGGGTGACCTTGGCCGTCAGGAGCCATCTCTTCCCTGACAGTGGTCAGGGGGTGGAACAGGCTGCCCAGGGAGAGGGGAAGTTGCCATCCCTGGAGGGGCTCAGACACCCAGTAGCTGTGGCCCTGGGGAAGGGGGTTTGGTGGCCATGGCAGGGTTGGGGTGCTGGTTGGACTGGCTGAGCTGGGAGGGCTCCTCCAACCTCAGGGACTCCGTGATCTGACACAACCACGGACTTGGAGCCTCTCTGTCTGGCACCCAGGAGGCTTCGTGCAAACCCCCAGCCCAGTCCCACAGAGTCTCAGAGCCACAGAGCAGCAGTGGCTGGAAGGGACCTCCAAAGATCAGCCAGTCCAACCCCCTGCCACAGCAGGACCCCCCAGATCCAGTCATCAGGGGTGGGAAGGGACCTCCAAAGATCCAGTTCAACCCTCCTGCCAGGGCAGGACCCCCTCTCCAGGAGGGTTTGAGACATCTCCAGAGGAGGAGACTCCACAGCCCCCTGGGCAGCCCCTGCCAGGGCTCTGGCACCCTCACGGGGAACAAGGTCCTTCTCACACTGATGGGGAACCTCCTCTGCTCCAGGTGACACCCCTCATCCTGTGGTTGGACGATGCTGAGCAGAGCCAGCTGCTCCCCACCACCCACCCCGAGGACCCCGCTGCGATGCTTCACGCCCCTGGCCCTGCAGGGTCCTGGCAGGAATTCCTGGTCCTTGTGGAATTTCTGGGTCCCAGGCAGAGCCCCGAGGCCCCGCGAGCGGCCGGCGAGATAACCCGGCGCGGAGCAGAGGCTGCTTGGGGCAGATAAAGGCACCGTGCGGGTGGCCAGCGCTGGCCTCAGCCCCTCGCCCTGCCATGGGACCCCCGGCACACACCCTCTGCTCCGGGGGGCTGCAGCCTGCAGGAGGCACCGGTTTGCTCCGAGGGGGTGAAGGAGCAGCCCCAGGTCCTTGGAGACCCTGCAGCCCACAGAGACCCCCCCAACCCCTGCAGGGGCTGTTGGGGGCTGGGGAGGCTGCTCCCAGGGTCAGGGACCAACAGGATGAGGGGTCCTGGTGGGAGGCTGGAAGAGGGCAGAGGGAGGCTGGGCAGGAGGAGGAAGGTCTGGGATCTGAGGGTGGGGGGTCCCTGGCTGCCCAGAGAGGGGCTGGAGGTCCTGTCCCTGGAGCCCTTCAAGCTCAGGCTGGCTGGGGCTGTGGGCCACCTGCTCTGGTTGGAGATGGCCCCCCTTGCTGTAGGGAGGTTGGGCTGGCTGCCCTTTGCAGGTCCCTTCCCAGCCAGCTGGCTATGATGCTACCCCCTGTCTTTGAGGGAAAGACAAGAGGAAGGTGTTTTGATGGGGACTCTGGTGCTGGGACAAGGGGCTGGGTTCCAGCTCCAAGAGGGGAGATGGAGATGGAATCTGAGGCAGCAGCTGCTCCCTGGGAGGGGGCTGAGGCCCTGGAACAGGCTGCCCAGGGAGGCTGTGGCTGCTCCATCCCCCTGGCAGTGCCCAAGGGCAGGTTGGCCGGGGCTGGGGGCACCCTGGAGATCTCCCTGCCCACAGCAGAGGGTTGGAGCCAGGTGATCAGGGAGGTTTCTCCCAGCCCAACCGAGTCTCTGCTTCCATAAAACTCTCTGAGAAGGCAGCTTCACCCCTTCCTGAGGAGGGATGAGGACAGGGAGGTCCAGGAGCACAGGGGCAGGGGGTGGTGCCAGCTTGGCAGGAGGCTGATGGCATCACCAGGGCTCTGCTCCCAGCACAGGGGCAGCTCAGATGCTGCTGGTGCCCCAGCAATGAGCAAAGAGAGAGGAGGCAGGAGAAACTCAGTGATCAGGGGTGAACCCTTTGCACCCCTCAGGTCTGGCTCTGAGACCGTTCTGGTCTGGGGTTGGTGCCACCTGATGACTCCAGGGACCTCGGGGGTTTAATTGACTTTTGGACCGATTCCGTCCCGTAGGAAACCTCCTGGCTCTGGGGCTGGGGTCTCAGGTGATGGGGCTGGGGTCTCAGGTGATGGGGCTGGGGTCTCAGGTGATGGGGCTGGGGCTGGCTGCAACAGAAAGGCACGAAGGGCCCCCAGGGGAGGTGACCTGACCCCGCTGATCCATCCCGGTCCCTGTAGCCCTGTGAAGGGATTTGCCAGCACACACCCAGCCCTGAAGGCAGTCCAGTGCTTCGAGGGGGTCTGTGGGGTCCCCAAAGGGGATCTATGGAGGCACAGGGGATGTCTGGGGTCCTTAGGGGGGAAGTAGTCCCAAAGGGGGGTCTGTGGGGTTCCCAATGGGATATGTGGGGTCCCAAAGTGGGGGTCTGTGGAGTCCCCAAAGAGGATACACAGAGTCACAGGAGTTGTTTGGGGTCCCAAAAGGGGGTTCTAAATGAGATATATGGGCCCCAAAGGGGGTCTGTGGGCTCCCAAATGGGATATGTGAGGTCCCAAAGGGGGTCCATGGGGTCCCCCAAAGTGACATAGGGAGCCACAGGGGCTCGTTGGGGTTCCAGGGCTCTGGGGGGTTCAGAAATTTGCTCTCCAGACCCTTCTCCAACCCTTCTGTGGGAGCCCCTCAACATCCTCCCCACAGCGGGATGCCCCGAACCCCAGCACTAACTGGGGAGCAGCAGAGCAAGGGGGCCAGGGCTGAGTGACGCAGGTGGGGTCCCCCAGCTGTCAGCCCTGCAGTGGGGTCCCCCCCACAGCACCACAGCCACCTTGAGGGCCGCCTATCACCCCGAGAGAGGCTGGGTGGTGGGACCCTGCGCCCCCCTATCACCGGCGGGCAGCCCACCGCCGCCCTGCCAGCCCGGCGCCGATAGCTCCCCGCCACCCCGGCTGCGCCCCGAGATAAGACCGGGCGCCCGGTGCCGCTTTCCGACCCCGCAAGGAGCCGTGCCCCTGATGCCTCCTGCGTCGGGGTTTGTGAAGGCCCCTGGGGAGACCCAACACGGCCTTCCAATGGCTCTGAAGGAACCAAGGACGGGCCCCCTGCCCCGTCGCCCAACGTGTGGGGCAGCCCGTGGTGGGGTAGGAGTGATGGTTGCACTGGCTGACCTCACAGAGCTTTTCCAACCTTCTAACGAGGTGCTGAGGAGAAGGTCAGCTCCAGGAGGACCAAGTCCAAGCTCCCAGCACTCTGCCTGCTGCAGCTCTAGCTGGCTCTGCCCTGCAGGAAGTTCCCTTAACCACAGACACCCCAAAAACTTCCCCCAGCACCAGATGGGGACCCCAAGAGCTGTGTCGCACCTCTCACACTTCTAGGGCTCTTCCTCATGAAGGTGGTTCCTTGACACCCAAGGACCCACAAGAGCTCGGGTGAGGACTTGCCTCCTCTTTGAGCCACCGGCCCAGTTGACTGTGTCCCCCTGATGCCTTTTGAGGTCCTCTGCTGGGGATGGGGTTTGGGAAGGCTGCTTGAGAGACCCAACGTGGCCTTCAGATGGCTCTGAAGGAACCACAGACCCTGACCCATCACCCAATGTGTGGGGCAGCTCTTGGTGGGGATGGGTTGATGGTTGGACTAGACTGATCTTGGAGGTCTCTTCCAACCTCAGTGATTCCATGATCATGATCCTCCTCTGTCACCCTCTCTCCAGATGCTCCAGCAGCTCGTTCAGCACCTCAGTGGCGCCAGGACCTATGGGTGAAGCCCACAACACCAAGACATCATGTTCTTGTGGCCAAGAAGACCAACAGGCTCTTGGGGTTCACCAAGAAGAACGTAGCCAGCAGGTTGAGGGAGGTTCTCCTGCCCCTGTGCTCTGGGTCCAGTTCTGGGCTCCCCAGTTCAAGAGGAACAGGGAGCTACTGGAGAGAGTCCCACTGGGATGACCAAGGGACTGGAGCATCTTCCTGCTGAAGAGAGGTTGAGTGAGCTGGGGGTGCTCCAGGCTGACCTGGAGAGGAGCAGGCTAAGGGGGATCCCCTTAATGTCCATAAATACCTAAAGGGTGAGGGTCAGGAGGATGGGACTTGATGGAACCCACTGGGCACAGACTGGGACAACTAGACACCAGGAAAACCTTTCCCCCAGGGGGACCCCAGACCCCTGGCGCTGCCCACAGGGGTTGAGGAGCCTCCTGCTCTGGAGAGACCCCAAACCAGCTGGACGTGCTCCTGCAGGACCTGCTGTGGGAGACCTGTGCTGGCAGGGGCAGGTGGGCTGGATGATCCCGGGGTCCCTTCCGACCCCAAGAGCATCTCTGTGGCTCTGAGCGGAGGTGGGGGGTCAGGGAACACCCCAGAGACCATCCCACAACCCCCCCAGTCCAGAAGGACCCTCAAGTGGAGGATCCCCTTCCCTCACCCCGGCACAAAGGCAGCTCCCACAGCCGGGGGTCTCACCCCAGTCCCCAGCTCTCGAGCAGTGGGGGGGTCCCCCATCACACAAACACTTTCTGGGGTGTCGGGGTGCTGAGTCACGGTAGCCGCTCCCAGCTCCCGGCCGGGGCTGATACCGGGGTGGGACCCGCAGGAGGGCGGCCGGTGGCCGAGATAAGGGGGGGCAGCGTCCTGCTGAGTCAGAGCTGTGACGGGGCAGAATCGCTGCTGCTGCCTGGGAGCCACCTGGAGAAGACACCTTCCTGGGGCCTGGGGGGCCTCTCTGTCGTGGCTGCTCTTTGCTTGTCCTAGGATCAGCCCCAAGCGCCCCGGGCGAGCGCCCCGGCTCTCAGGGTGTTCGACCACCCTCCCCGTGGGGAAGGGCCTGTAGTCGGCCCAGAGGACTCACAGTCCCAAAGGGATGGTAGGACGTGGCCCTGCAACCAGCCTCTTGGCCCACCACATGGGGCTCATGATCCCAAGGGATGGTAGGACGTGGCCCTGCAACCAGCCTCTTGGCCCACCACATGGGGCTCATGATCCCAAGGGATGGTAGGACGTGGCCCTGCAACCAGCCTCTTGGCCCACCACATGGGGCTCATGATCCCAAGGGATGGTAGGACATGGCCCTGCAACCAGCCCTTCTCCTCCCTCTTGGCCCACCACATGGGGCTCATGATCCCAAAGGGATGGTAGGACCCGTAAGCAGCCCTTCTCCACCATCCTCTCTTCTTGGCCCATCACATGGGGTTCATCATCCCAAAGGGATGGCAGGATGTGACCCCACAAGCAGCCCCTCTCCCTCATCCTCTCCTTGCCCCGCCACATAGGGTCAATCATTAGGGTTGGAAGAGACTTCCAAGAAGATGGAGTCCAACTGTCCAACCAGCCCCATCGTGTTGGACACCGAGAGGTCAAGGCCAGCTGGACGGGGCTCTGGGTCAGCTGGTCCCACGGAAGGTGCCTCAACCCTGCCAGTGGGGTTGGGTTGGGAGACATTTGAGGTTCTCCCGACCCAGATGGCTCCGTGAGTCTGGGATGGGGTCCAGGGTCACTTGGAGGCTTGGAGGGCACCATGGCTCCTCTTCCTTCATGTTTGAGACGTGGGGGTCACTCCTGGGGACACGTCTGTCCCGAAGGAGCAGCAGCAGACCCTCGGGACCACAGGGAAGTGGCCACAGACCTCCTTTGTCCCGGGCAGGGAGACTGAGGGAAGGAAGGGCGAGTGGAAAGGACAGTGGCCAAGCCACCTGCAGGAGTCACCGGGGCTGATATGGACTGGGGCCCCCAGGAAACCCCCCAGAAGATGACAATTACAGAAGGAGTTGGGGCTGAGGAGACCCTACAAGCTCCTCCAGACCCTGAGCAGGGAGGTTCCCCACCCAGAGCAGGGTGCTCAGCGCCCCGAGGTCCGACCTGAGCTGGGCTGGTGCCAGGGATGGGGCATCTCCCACCGCTCCGGGCACCCTGGGCTGGGGAGTCCCCACCCTCACCGGGGAGATGCCGCCATGTGGGTCGTGCCCCCGGCTTTGCCCACTCGTGGGGTCCCAGTCCAGCACCGGGCCCACGAGCACAGCCCCTGCGCGGGTCCATGGTGGGGCCCCGTGGACACTGTGTGGAAGGGCTCCTGCTCCCTCTAGTGGAACCCGCTGAGGGCAGGGGCCAAACTGGGACACGATGGGTGGGAGGGGGGACTGAGGCACAGACCTAACCCCTGAGCTGTGCTCCCATGGGACCTTCAGGGACTGGGACTTCCAGAGGTGGACCTGGGATCCAGGTGCCCCAAGTGTTCCCTCACTCAGGAGCTCCTGGGAAGCTCAAGAGGAGATGATGGAGCCGCACGACGGGTCCCCCACCCTCAGCTTCCAGACCTCCCTCTGCCCTTCTCCAGCTTCAAACCAGGACCCCTCGTCCTGTCCCTCTCTGCCCTTGGGAACAGCCTTCCCCAGCCCTCTGACGGCCCCTTTCAGGTCCCCACAGAGCCTTCTCCTCTTGAGGCTGAACACCCCCAACTCCTCCAGCCTGTCCCCATAACAAATCTGCTGAGATCTCCTCCCAGATGAGACCTTTTCCAGGAAACCCAACCCAGCCCAGAAGCCCTAATAAATGGGGTGGACGAGCATCAAGGGTTCATGGCTCTGCCTCTTCCCAAGAGCCACAGCCAGGACCACAGGGATTAGTCCAGACATCAGTGGAGGAAGGATGGAAGTTCATACTGGGGTGGGGGATTCATACAGGGAGACCCAGGACCAGCAGAAAGAAGGACTTCAAGAGGTTCTCTAAGCAGAAAGAAGAACTTTAAGAGGTCTCCTAAGCAGAATGAAGGACTTCAAGAGGTTTTCTAGGCAGAATGATGGACTTCAGGAGGTTTTCTGGGCAGACAGAAGGACATTAAGAGGTTTTCTAAGCAATAACTGGGATAAAAAAGGAGACTTGAAGGGTTCCTCAGTCACTCTACGGACACTGAAAATGTCATTCAGGCTGGAAGAGCTGAGGAAACATTTGCCTTGAGGGGAAAACTCCTCCAGGAGTCTCAGAAGTTATTAGAGCAATAAACACAGGGACGTTCTTGGAGCCACAGCTGCGGATGATGGATCTTCATGAGTTGTGGAAGATCTCATTCCTGCTTGCAGGATGACTCCCGGGTCATCCCAGCTCCCCGTCCCTGCAGCGAGCACCCAGAGCTCTGCTGGGATGGGGAAGGGCTGGGGGCAGCCCCCACTTGGGTGGGGAAGGTTCTCCCGCTGGTGGAGCAGAAAATCCTCCCCCAGCAGAAGAAAGTCCCCAGTCGCCCTCAGCCTGAAATCGCTTGGTCCTAGGAGAAGCAGGTGGGTCACGCCAGGGTCTGGATCACAGCGGGGAATCTGGGGTGCTAAAGCTGCTCCCCGAAAGGCACAGAGCCAGCAGGACCAAGCAGAGACCTGCGTCATCGGAGGGTCTAGCTCTTCCTCTTGCCTTGGCCTTGATGCTTCCTCACATCCAGGAGCTCTGCTCAGGGAACCACAGGGTGGGGAAGGGTGGAACCTTTGGGGCCATCGAGTCCAACCTTGACCCCAGCTGGCCCATCCCAACCCCAAACCTGGTCTCTGAGCTCCAGATCTCTCCGACTGGGGAACACGGCCAGGGTGGCCATTGAACCCCCTCCCTGGGCAAGCAGTTCCAAGGGCTGAGGGCCCTTCCCAAGGAGAAGGTTCTCCGCAGGGCCACCCTCCCTTCCCCCTGGGGCAGCCCGAGGCCATTTCCTCTGGTCCCTGCCCCTTGTTCCTGGGAAGAAGAGACCAGCCCCAGCTCTCTGCTGGGAGAAGACTCTGTGACCATTTCACGCTTCCCTGTGGCATTTCAGGGCTTCTACTTTCCGGAGCCGGCAGGCTCTGAGTCACTGATATCTGTTCTTACCCCGTGAATAAGCAGAAGCCTCTTGCTTCGTGATGGACCGGGCAGCGCCGCCGCGTTGTCTAGACCGGCAGCTCCCAGCCCCTCTGTGGTTTCTCCTCTCCTCCCTCTTCCCACTCACGACACGGTCCAGCGCCCTGGCTTCCCGGCTCGGTCGAGGAACCACACACCCAGGTGCCACCTCGGTTGTCTGAACACACCCAGGGACCATCCTCTGGGCCTCTACACTGGTCCCTTGTCTGAACACAACTGGGAATCATCGTCCGAGCCTCCACTCCAATCCCTTGTCTCAACACACCTAGGGATCAGCCTCCTCTGGGCCTCTACACTGGTCCCTTGTCTGAACACACCCCAGGAATCGTCCTCCAAGCCTGTAGACCAATCTCTTGTCTCAACACACCCACGGATCATCCTGCTCCGAGCCTCCACACCGGTCCTGAGCCTCCACGCCAGTCCCTTGTCTAAACACATCCGTGGACCATCCTCCTCCGAGCCTGTACATCAGTCCCTTGTTTAGACACAACCTCCTCCGAGCCTCCACACCAGCCCCTCCCTGAACACACCCAGGGATCATCCCGTCGCTCGCCCGCCCTTTCCAGCCGGCTCCTGGCCAAACGCCCGCCCGAGGAGCCGCGTCTCATGAATATTGGATGCCACGTCCACAAACACGAGGTGCTGGGGCTCCCGACGCCCCCCTCACCCGCCCGGGGCTCGAAGGCAGGGGGGTGGCGAGCCGGAGCGAGGAGTGACTCATCGCGGGCGAGGCTGCCGGAGCGGGGGAGCGCTCGCCGCCGGGGAGGCTCTCTGCAAGCGGAGCACGTTCGGGGCTGCCGGCGGAGGGCACAGCCGGCTGGAGGCTGCTCGGAGCCCGGGGCGCGTCGCCAGCCGGGACCCCGCACCGCCCCGAGCCCGCTGCCCGGCGCCGACGGGATGCTCCAGCCGCAGGTCCCCCGCCCCGGCGGGGCTGCGGAGCAGGGACCGGGCTGTGAGCGGAGCCGGCAGCTCCACGGGCTGGGGAAGGGGCTGCAGGGACAGGCTGGCGGGGAGAGGCTGAGGGAGCTGGGGGGGTTCAGCCTGGAGACGCGGAGACTCGGGGGGGACCTTCTCCCTCTCTCCAGCTCCCTGCAGGGAGGCTGCAGTCAGGCTCCTCTCCCAGGCAACGAGAGGGCAGCACCTGGAGCTGCCAGGGGAGGGTTAGGCTGGGTGTCAGGAAGCCCTTCCTCCTGGAAAGAGGACGCTCAGAGGCTGGACTGGGCTGCCCAGGGCAGTGGGGGAGTCCCCATCCCCGGGGGTGTCGAAGGGCAGCCTGGCTGTGGCCCCTGGTGCCCTGGTGTGGCCACTGGGGTGCTGCTGGGTGCTGGGCTGGCTGACCCAGAGGAGGAAGAGAGAGGGTGCAATGACCCCAGAGCAGTGTGTGTCCAACAGTCATGGTGCAGCAGCTGTGGGTCTGGTACTGGGGGTCGTGGTAGTTTCATTGCTCCTTCTTCTTTTCCTGGAGAGAAACAGGGACTTTCATCCTCCTGGGTTTGGATTCACAACCTCCCCCCCTCCAAGCTTTGCCTGTGCGAGGGGACTGTAACAACACCCACGGCCCTTCATCACTTGGAAAGCCCCACGGGCCACCACCAGGCATCTCCAGCAGGGTCCAAGATCTCCAGTGGCACGAAGCGACGGAGTGTGGGCAAGGGCATTGAGCTGGCGGCTGATGGAGCCCCTGGGGTGCCCAGAGGCACCCAGAGAACCCGGCAGCCATCACATGGCAGCTGCTCGCCCAAACATCACCCCAGGGAAGATGGCTGAGGGAGCTGGGAGAAAAGGACCCTGAGGGGTGACCCCATGGGTGTTGATTGATGTGTGAAGGGTGGGTGTGAGGAGGATGGAGCCAGGCTCTGCTCAGGGGCACCCAGTGACAGGACAAGGGGCAACGGGTGTGAGCTGGAGCTGAGGAGGTTCCCCATCAGGGTGAGAAGGACCTTGTTCCCCGTGATGGTGCCAGAGCCCTGGCAGGGGCTGCCCAGGGGGGCTGTGGAGTCTCCTTCTCTGGAGACGTTTCAGACCCTCCTGGACTGTTCCTGTGGGACTGGATCTTGGGGGATCCTGCTGGGGCAGGGGGAGATCCCAGCTCTCACCAGATCTCCACTGGGGTTTCAGCTTTTCAGAGAATTTTGGGTGAGACAAGGAGGAGGAAACATCAGAGCAGCCGAGTTTCTGGTGACGTTCAGTTACTTCAGGGACAGGAGACCCCGGTGAGTCACTGACTAATAAAACAGCCGCTTTAAAATCAAAACCCCCAACAGCCCCCCCAACATTTTGGATGAAAACACAGAGCTGCACTGGGGGAGCTCTTCAGGCTGACAACAACGGGCTGGTGGCTGACAACAACCGCCTGGGAATGAGCTGTCACTGGAACGAGGGGGATGAAGACACGGGCCAGCGCTTCCAAGACAGAAACCGGGGAACTGGGAATTCCTTGGTGAGGGTTAGGAAACCGGGGAGGCGACAGCGATGAAGGGCTGATGCAGCCCGGCTGCTGCAGAGAGAGGAACATCTGCCATGGGACACGGGTGAGCAAAGCCCCTGGGGTTGGTTCTGCTGGGATGGGTTGGATTGGGTTGAGCTGGGATGGGTTGAGTTGGGTTGGGATGGGTTGAGTTGGGTGGGGATGGGTTGAGTTGGACTGGGATGGGTTGAGTTGGGATGGGATGGGTTGAGTTGGGTTGGGATGGGTTGAGTTGGGTGGGGATGGGTTGAGTTGGACTGGGATGGGTTGAGTTGGGATGGGATGGGTTGAGCTGGGTTGGGATGGGTTGAGTTGGGTCGGGTTGAGTTGGGATGGGTTGAGTTGAGTTGGGATGGGTTGGGTTGAGTTGGATTGGATTGGATTGGGTTGTGTTGAGTTAGCATGGATTGGGTTAGGTTGGAATGGGATGGGATGGGTTGGGATGGGTTGGGTTGTGTTTGGTTGAGTTGGTTGGACAGGGTTGGGTTGGGTGGGGATGATCTGCTTGTGGTCCCCTCCCAAATGCAGGAGGAATTAAAGCAGTCTGGTTCACTCTGGTTCTCACTCATTGTGTCCTCACACCGTGGAAATCCCAAAAGCAGGGTCTGCTAGAGCCTGAAGTGCTCCAGGATTAAATTTAGGAAGATGAGCTCATCAGGCAGGTGGGTTCATCACCGAAGTGTCTGTGGTGTGGGTGGAGAATCACAGACTGCTTCAGGTAGGAAGTGACATTAGACATCACTCAGCATCAGCTCCCTGCTGTGACCAAGGAGATCTTCAACCAAACCAGGTTGCTCCCAGCCCCATCCAACCTGCCCCTCAACAATTCCAGGGGTGATGGAGCAGCCACAACCTCCCTGGGCAACCTGTTCCAGGGCCTCAGCATCCATGGGGTCCCCCCTCAGGCTCCTCTTTCCCAGCTCCAGAGCCCCAGCTCCCTCAGCCTCTCCTCAGCAGGGAGATGATCCCCTCCCTCCATCACCCCCATGGCTCCACACTGGGCTCTCCCCAGCAGCTCTGGGTCCTTCTGGAGCTGAGGGGCCACAACTGAACCCAAATCCATGACAAGCCTCCTGGGCTCTTTGGGGCTCGTTACCAGCAGCCAAAGCAACGAGAGACCGACCCTTCATAGAATCACACAATCACTCGGGTTGGAAAAGACCCCCGGGATCATCAAGTCTGGCCATCAACCCCCCTCTGCAAGGTCACCCCTAAACCAGACCCCCCAACACTGTGTCTAAGTGTCTTTTAAACTCATCCAGGGATGGGGACCCCGTGTTTTGCTCGCGGCAGAGGCCAGACGAGCTGGTTGCCACCAAAACAGCTGCTTCTAAGGTAACGAACCCGGCAGAGGTTAAACCTCGTTAAGCTCATTAGGAAAGTTCAGTCAAGTGCCAGCACCTGGGCTGGGAGGTTTCTCCTACAAAAGACAACCCCAGGAAGTTGCTGCTCTGGTGGGTGTTCTCAAGGAGCTGCAGAGGGTTTCTGAGCAGGTAAGGTTGAGGTTTTGGGGGGTTTATTTGTCATTATGATGCAGGTCGTCTCCTTTGTGGCCCTCAGAGCTTTGGGTCTGCTCCCCTCATCTGGTAACTGCTGGGTTTGGTGGTGGTTTCTGCTCCTCTGCCTCCAGAAGTGCTCTGTGTGGCTCCTGTGAGCAGGGTGAGTGTGGAAGGGATGGTTGGTCTCCAGGGAGGACCTTACCCAGAGCAGAGCAGCTGAGGGAGCTGGGGTAGCTCAGCCTCAAGGGGATAAGACTCTGGGGGAACCTCGTAGTGACCTTCTAACCCCTGAAAGGGCTGTCAGAGGGCTGTTTCCTTCGTTGCAGCCTTGACCTGGGGGGGCTGCCCTTGTGACCTCAGTGCTGTGAACTGGTGACTTCCCAGCAGTGCCTGCACCCCCCACTTGCTGCTGCTGGTGGCAAACCCCGTCCTACAGTGTGCTCTTTCTGAACAGCTCCATCACTTCCCAGTCCCTCCATCCTGCTGGCCTGGCTGTGGGAATGGGAGTGGGGCAGGTCCTCCTGGCGCTGCTGGCCACCAGCACAGTGACGCTGGCCAAGGACGCGTTGCTGGACGTCTGCATGGATGCCAAGCACCACAAAACCAAGCCTGGCCCGGAGGGGAAGCTGCACGACCAGGTATGACTGCTGATGGGCCCATGGGGCTGTTGGGGTCCCCTCAATCCAAAGTGCCTGAGGGTTTGCTGGAGGGGGGACAGTCCTCTGGCTGCTGTGGACCAGCAGCATCTGGGCTCCCTTGGGCCCTCCATGACCACCCCATCCTCCTGTTCCACCCCAGTGCGCTCCCTGGAAGGACAACGCCTGCTGCACGGCCAACACCACCTTGGAAGCCCACAGGGACCAGTCCAACCTCTACAACTTCAACTGGAACCACTGCGGGACGATGCCACCCAAGTGCAAGCGCCACTTCATCCAGGACACGTGTCTGTACGAGTGCTCGCCCAACCTGGGGCCCTGGATCGACCAGGTAGGGGCTGGTCTGCTTGTGGTCCAGATGTGGGACCGCAGTAGGGTTGGGTTGATGGCACCTTCCAAGCTCATCCAGACCCAGAGCAGGGTACTTGGAGTCTGAGGGCTCAACCTGAGCTGGGATGGTGCCAGCTGGAGCTGAGACTGTTCTGGAGCCCAGTGGAAGGGGCGGGGGGGTAGATCCTCCCCTTTCTCTCTCTCGAGCCACCACCAGTGGTCATGGTGCTGGTCTTCCTTTGCAGGCCGACAGCAGCTGGCGCCGCGAGAGGATCCTTCACGTCCCGCTCTGCAAGGAGGACTGTGAGGAGTGGTGGGAGGACTGCAAGGACTACTTGGCCTGCAAAGAGAACTGGCACACGGGCTGGAACTGGGCAACAGGTGGGTGGGATCAGAGGCTCGTTCGGGTTGGAGAAGACCTTCAAACTCATCCAGTCCAACCCTGACCCCAGCTGCCCCATCCCACCCACAAACCCTGGCCCTGAGCTCCAGATCTCCATGGCCAGGGGTGGCCATTCAACCCCCTCCCTGGGTAGCCTGTGCCAAGGGCTGAGGGCCCTTTCCATGGACAAGTTTCTCCTCAGGGCCAACTTCAGCTTCCCCTGGGGCAGCCTGAGGCCATTTGCTCTGCTCCTGTCCTCTTCTTCCTTGAGAGAAGAGACCAACCTCCACTTCTCTGCACCCTCCTGTCAGGCAGTTGCAGGCAGCAGGGTCTCCCCTCATCCTCCTCCCCTCCAGCCCAACCAGCCCCAGGTCCCTCAGCTCCTCCTCACAAGGTCTCTTCTCCAGACCCTTCCCCAGCCCCATTGCCCTTCTCTGGCCCTGCTCCAGCCCCTCAATGTCCTTCTGGTGTTGAGGTGCCCAAACCCGACCCCAGTACCCAAAGGGAGGCTTCACCAGTGCCCAGTCCAGGTGGACAGCCCCTTCCTGTGTGGAGATGGCCCCTCCTCGCTGTCCTGACAGTGACCCCGCTGGCACCAGGACTCTAGTCTTCTGTTGCCCATCCGTTGGGTTCTTGGCTAGAAGGTGGCCTCACCACCACTGATGGTTGAAGATGCAGCGGTGGGTAGGTCCTTCTATTCCCTGGGGTGATGTGTCCCACCTTAAGCTCCTGTTTTCTGGTGCTTCCCCTGTCCAGGGACCAACCGCTGTCCTTGGGGCTCCATGTGCAGACCCTTCCGCGAGGTCTTCCCGCAGCCCAAGGACCTGTGTGAGAAGATCTGGTCCAACTCCTACAAATACTCTGCCGAGCGCCGGGGCAGCGGCCGTTGCATCCAGATGTGGTTCGACCCCTCCAAGGGCAACCCCAACGCCCTGGTGGCCAAGTTCTACGCCTGGAAGAAGAGAGCCTCCCCTGCTTGGAGGGAGAAGGTGGCTCCTGAGGGCAGCGCAGCCACGCGCGCTCTGCCGTCGCCTGTCCTGCTCCTCCTGCCTCTGGCCCTCGTGGTTCTCCCTGCTGGAGCCAGGGGCTGTGGACCCCACGGATGGGGGTCTCTGTGACCCTTCCCTCAAGTGACCCAGCTTGGACCTGGGGTTTCTCTGTCCGGACCCATCCTGCACCCCAGCACTTGGGTGATGCTGCTGGACCTTGGTGGCTGCTGCTGCAGGCAGTTGCCATCCTAGGAAGTGGCACCTTGGGTGTAGGAGCCCCTGTCCCACCCCAAGGCTGGTTCAAGGTCCTCAGCTGAGCTCTGCTGTCTGCTCTGACCCCCCAAAGGGTGGAGATGGCAATAAATGCTCTTCCACATCAGTCCTGTCCCCTGGTGCTGAGGTCTATGGGGGACAAGGCTGCTGGGGCAGTTGTGGGTGGGGGATCTGTAGATGCTGGGGTCTCCTTGGTGAGGTGGGAAAGATGTGGGTCCTCTTGGGTCCTGGGGCTGTCTTGGCTCCTGCGGTCTGCTCTGGTGTGGCTGAGCTGGGAGTCCTGCAGCAGAACACGGCTGGCCACGAGCAAAGTTCTTGTGATGCCTCCTCAGTCACAGCTGCTCTGAGCCAGGGGCAGTGGTCCTTGGCCTCCCACACAGTGGATGTGCTGGAGACCACCAGTAGCCCTGCAAAGGCTCACTGCTGCCCTGGGTTCTTCCTCAGACCTCAGAATGAGCCTCCGGTGACCTGGAAAAGATGAGAGCAGAGGAGAGGTGCTGCTCCATGGTTGGTGGGTCTGCAGAGCTTTGCAGTCCTTCAGATGTTTTCTGGAGCCCTTGGGTGAAGGTCATCCCCAGATCTGCTTTCCCCTGTTTTTTTTAAAGCTCCTGGAGATGGAACCTCTGCTGGAGCTGCCTGGTTAGTCCTCCTCTCTTAGAGACACAGAAGTGCTTCATTTGTCTTTTCCCTTTCTCAGCCCAGTGTGTTGTCTGCAGAAGCTGAAGCTCCCTAGGACTGACCCCAGTTTCAAGTCCAATGTGGCCTGTAGTCTGCTTGTGGGGTTGCCCTGCCTGACCCACAGCTGACACCTGTGATGGGAATCCTAAGGGTTGAGTGTTTCCAGCAGCTTCTCCCAGCTCTAACTGGTTTTTATCCCAGACACAGTGGGTTGTGTGCAGAGTCTACAGGAGAGCATGAACCTGCTGAGGAGGTCCTTGAACCCCGACCGATGGGTTCAAGAGCAGATGGCAGCTCCCAGCAGCTCCCAGCTTGTCGCGTGAGTGTTGTTCTGGGGGTGTTGGTGGAGCTGAGCATGAGACTGCAGCGTGGAGAGGGTGATGCCAGAGCCCTGGCAGGGGCTGCTCAGAGGGGTTGTGGGGTCTCCTTCTCTGGAGACATTTCAGACCCACCTGGACTGTTCCTGGGGGACTGGATCTGGGGGATCCTGCTGTGGCAGGGGAATGGGACTGGGTGATCTCTCGAGGTCCATTCCAACCCCTAATCAGAAGTTGGGGATTGGACTGGGTGATCTCTTGAGGTCCCTTCCAAGCACTAACTATAAGGGGTTGGACTGGACTGGGTGATCTCTTGAGGTCCCTTCCAAGCACTAACTATAAGGGGTTGGACTGGACTGGGTGATCTCTTGAGGTCTCTTCCAACCCCTTAATTAGAAGTTGGGGACTGGACTGGATGGTCTCTTGAGGTCCCTTCCAGTGGTGGAGCAGCAGGTGGGGAAACACAAGCTGGTACCACAGCAAAGAGATGTCCCAAACCACCTGAGCATCCCCTGCGAGACTCGACCGGCACCTGGCGCTGGCGGCTCCGGCAGCATCTCCGGTGCTTCGTCTCGGCGAGCCGAGTTTGCCCTGGTGGCCCTGGCAATCAATCCGAGGCGAGCAGCGCCGGCTGAGCGCCGCCAGAGCCTGCGGAGAAATCCGTCTTCTGCAGGAGCTTTATTGTTTGGCCGGCGGCTCCTTCCGGGGCTGGAAGCCGTGAGCCCCAGCAGCCCGAGCCGGGCGCTTTCGGGGACGAGCGGAGCCGAGGGGAGACCTTCGCTGGCTCTTGTTTTTCTGCCTTCCCCCAACAGAGCGGAGAGCAGGGAGGGCGCTGAGCGTCATCTCCTGCGCGTTTTGGCAGGGAGGAGGAAAGAAAATGAGGACAAAGCTCTGAGCTCGAGAGATGCTGAAGGGAGGGGGGCATCTTCCTGCTGAGGAGAGGCTGGGGGAGCTGGGGAACAAGGAGCCTGAGGGGTGACCCCATGGGAGTGTTGATCAGTATGGGAAGCGTGGGCGGCAGGAGGATGGAGCCAGGCTCTGCTTGGGGGCACCCAGTGAAGAAGCCTTCCAAGGTCTTCCGGACCTTTAGGAGGGACTGTGAGGGTGCCAGAGCCCTGGCAGAGGCTGCCCAGGGGGGTTGCGGGGTCTCCTTCTCTGGAGACATTTCAGACCCTCCTGGCCTGTTCCTGTGTGGCTTGGTCTAGGTGATCCTGCTGTGGCAGGGGATGGGACCAGATGATCTTCCAGGTCCCTTCAATCCCGAGTGGTTTGTGGTCCTGTGGGGTAGGTGATCCCCCTCTCTGTTGGGGACACTGGATGGGATGACCTTTCGAGGTCCTTTCCCATCCCTAACGTTCCCTGACTCCAGTTTCCTGCAGAGGAGTAGACGAACCAGCTCCTCGGGGAGATGAGCAGCAGTGACGCCGCCGAGTGTCCAAGGAGCAGCCCGTCCTGAGGCCATCGGGTTCCTCCTTGAGAGGAGCAAGAAAACAAAACCAATTCCGTTCCCTTCTTGACACCGACTTCGGCAACAAATAAGGGGGGAGGGACTGGCAGGGTTGGGGCTGGTCCCGGTGAAGGCACCAGGATGCCCAGGTCATGGGGGCGGGGAGGGGGAACATCCAACCGACGTTTTCAAAGCACAACCGTTCAATTACTCGTGGTGGAGGGGGGGAGGACGTGATCTTGTTGCTGCTGTTCTTCACCGCCTCCGGTAATGAGCTTTTGAGGAAACCGTGGACTTCTTGGGTCTGGCCGCGGCCGTTGCCATGGCACCGCCGGGTGTGCGGGGCGCCTGGCTGCGGAGAGCTGCAGCGTCCTCCTGGTGATGGGAGACGGAGGGGGGCTTAAGGACCTTGGGTTAATTAGTCGGCAAGGACAAGGTGGGAGGAGAGGAAGGACAACGGGGCTGGTGCTCAGAACTGCCCCAACACGCTGGATGTCAGAGAACCCCGAACGTCAGGGGTTGGAAGAGCATCCGGTCCCCCTGTGGCCCCCCTGCCACAGCAGGATCCCCCAGATCCAGTCATTAGGGGTTGGAAGGGACCTTGAGAGATCATCCAGTCCAACCCCCCCTGCCACAGCAGGATCCCCCAGATCCAGTCATTAGGGATTGGAAGGGACCTTGAGAGATCATCCAGTCCAACCCCCCCTGCCACAGCAGGATCCCCCAGATCCAGTCATTAGGGATTGGAAGGGACCCCAAAAGATCACCCAGTGCCATCCCTCAGCCACAGCAGGATCCCCCAGATCCAGTCATTAGGGGTTGGAAGGGACCTTGAGAGATCATCCAGTCCAATCCCCCCCAACACAGCAAGATCCCCCAGATCCAGTCCCACAGGAACAGTCCAGGTGGGTCTGAAACCTCTCCAGAGGAGGAGACTCCACAGGCACCAACATCCTCCCCTCTAACCTCCTCTGGGCTAATGAAAGAGACGATCTCTCCTCCGAGAAGAGAAGCCGGAGCACAACTGCCTCGTTAAGGGCCGTGGTTGCTGGAGGTAGAGCGTCCCAGCGCTAAAGCAATTAGACTCCTATCAAGACAAACGATGCCCAACCGCTCTCCGACACTGAGCCTGTTGCTCCCAGTAGCCCAAGCGAGTCCTTCCCGGCGAACGGAGATGAATTAATTACTGATGTGGCTACTGAAGCGGCCGCTGTCCTCTCCTAACGGGTGAGTCACCTTCAGCTGATGGTTGGCGGTGTCAGGGGCACCGGGGTGGGGGGGGTCAACAGTAAGTGCTTAAGGGTTTGCTTCCCAGAAATTGGGGTCATGAGTTGGGTAATAAAGCATCGTGTCGTGGTGGCCGCTTGGATGCGGATCTGCCGGTCACAGCATCCCGGAGCAGTAGGGATTGGAAGGGACCTGGAACGATCACCCAGTCCCACCCAGTCCAATCCCCCTGCCAGAGCTGGGAGCTGGAAGAGGAGGCACAGAGAGCCCTGGAGGAGAGCAGCAGGTTTCCATAGAATCACAGAACCATTCAGGTTGGAGAAGACCCCTGGGACCATCGGGTCCAGCCATCAACCCTACTCCACAAGCTGTGCTGGTTTCTGCTCGTTCCTCTCAGGGCTGGAAGTTGTGTCCAGTGGCTGCTTGTGAAGATGGGGAGTTTGTTAGTGGAGAAAGCAAAGAAAGGGCCCTAGAAGGTAGAGAAGGTTGGGCTCTGTGATCTGGAAGGTCCCTCCCTTCAAGAAGGGGCACGGAACAGCCCAAAGTGTTCTGGGAGTCTGATGCAACCCCTCCAGGGACAGGGACCCCCCTCCCTGCCCTGAACTATCCTCGTGGGGCAGAAATTGTTCCTCAGGGCCAAGCTCAATCTCTTCTGGGGCATCTTGATGCCGGTCAAAGGTCCATCCAGCCGATGCCTTGACCTGGGGCAGGGGTTCAGGTCAGGAGCAAGAACCTCAAGGACCCTCTGCTCCACCATTTATTGGGAAAGAAGGACTCCCCAGTCTCTCCCCAGCCTGGAAGAGGGATGGGGTGAGGAGCTCCTCCGTGAAGCCTTGAGGAGGGACGACTGCTCGCTGCCTCTTCACCCCAGAGCTCAGAAGCACTAAATTGGCCACAGCGGGGGGCTAATTCCCAGCAAAGGAGAGGAGCTGGTTGTCGACCAAACAGGATTAGGCTCCGGAACACTCTGTCAGAGGGAGCCTGCAGGGGCTCGGCCGGGCGGTGAGACAAAGCCGCAGGAGAGGAGCTCGTCCATCAAAGAGCGTCCAGCCCCGACGCTCGGGAAGCGCCGAAGCCGCAGGCTGGTTGAGTCTGGGCAGAGACAACCCCTGGTGCCTGTTCCTCACCTGAACTGGGTCACAGCGTCCAGCTGACCTTCAGGCTGCCCCAACAACTAGAGGATCCTCCCTTCTGGTCCACCCCAGGATGCTGGTGGCCCTCCTGGCCACGAGAGCACGTTGCTGGCTCCTGGCCATCCTGCTGGCCACCAGGACCCTAGGTCCCTCTCCCCCATGCTGCTCCAACAAGTCAGTCCTCAGATTCGGAGGAAGATTTGTTTGCCCATTGTGGAGCCTGAAGTGAGCCAGACCTTCAGGAAGAGACTCTTTCCTCCAGAGAGCAAGAAAGAAGGTCTCTGCTTGGGTGTCAGCCTGCACCACGGTTGCCCGTCACTGCCCTTCCGGAAGTTTCCGCAGCCTCATTTCCCTCGGAAGAGCTCGTTGCCGCAGGATTTAGCCCTGCGAAGCTCTTCCTGCAACAACCCTTCCAGCTGAGCCCTCAGGTGGGTTTTGCAAGGAGTTGAATCTGCTCTTGAAGATCTCCACCTCTCCTGCGGCAACTGGAGGCCGTTTCCTCTCATCCTGGGGAGGGAGAATAGACTGACCCCAGCCTGGCTCCATGACCTGGTAGTTCAGGGGGTCATGAAGAGCCAGCAGGTCTGCCTTGATGCTCCTTTTCTCCAGTTCAGCCCCACTGGTTGCTCCTCAGAAGGTCTCCAGACCCGTCTCCTTCTTCCACAGCCTCATTGCCAGCTCCACTCCAGCCCCTCAAGGTCCTTCTGTCTTTGAGGAGCCCAAACCTCAGGGTTGAAGCCCAGAGCTGCAGGGATTCAGCACAAAATGGGTAGGATGGCAGCTGGGACAGCTGGAACAGCTCCTGGTGATGTGGGGTGGAGAACTTCAAGACATAGAAGCTCCTGGTGATGTGGGGTGAAGTAAAACGATGGTTCTCAAGCTGAAACCTCCCTCTGTGACCCAAAGCTCAAGACCAACCCAAGTGCTTTGTGTGGAAAACAACACACTAAGAAGACCCTGGAGGGGTCGCAAAGCCCTGGAGCTGTGGGGTGAGGGACAGGGGTTCGAGGGAACCCATGGCAGCGCTGGCAGGGAGCGGTCGGCCGCGAGGAGCTCAAAGGTCTCCTCCAACCAAACACTCGCGGTCTCTTTGGAACATTGAGGCTGCAGAGAACATTAAAACCCAACAAGGACAACAAAGGCTGGGGCCCCGCGCGGCGGGTTCAGGCCCTTCTGCGCGCCGCTTGACGCAGGGGTTGCCGAGGTCCAGCCCGCAGCTGCCTCGTTCTCACGTGCGCTCCGCTTCCCCGCACGTAGCTGCGCTGGAGATAAAGCCACGAGGCGCCGAGACAACAGGTGCTGACCCCGACCTGCTGCTGCAGGGTCTGGAGACCGGCGGTTCCTGCGGGCGAGCGCAGAGGCCAGGCTTCCAGCAGGGTGAGAAACCCCAAGGAAGGGGGAAGTCTGGCTCTGGGATGGGTTTGCAGTGGGAGACTGGCACGTGGAAACACCAAGGTCTCCCAGAGTTCCCATCAGATTCCAAGAGATGGTCAGAAGGATGTCATGGAGGTGAGGGGTAGAGTCAGCACGGAATCGTTGAGTCACAGAGCATTAGGGGTTGGAGGGGACCTGGAAAGATCATCCAGTCCAACCCCTCTGCCACAGCAGGATCACCTGGACCAAGTCATTAGGGATTGGAAGGGACCTTGAAAGATCTTCCAGTCCCATCTCCCTGCCACAGGAGGATCACCTAGATCCAGTCACGCAGGAACAGTCCAGGAGGGTTTGAGGGTTTCTCTCCAGAGAAGGAGACTCCACAGCCCCCCTGGGCAGCCCCTGCCAGGGTTCTGTCACCCTCACTGGGAAGGTCCTCCTCACACTGATGTGGAGCCTCCTCTGCTCCAGCTCACACCCCTTGTCCTATCATGAGATGACACTGAGAAGAGCCTGGCTCCTGACATCCACCCTTCACAGAACCGTAGAATCATAGAACAGTTTTGGCTGGAAGAGACCTTCAAGGTCATGGAGTCCAAGCTTCTCCCAGCCCTATCAGCACCACTAAACCCTGTCCTCCAGGGCAACATCTACCCTTCTCTTCAGCACCTCCAGGGATGAGGACTCAGCCCCCTGCCCAGGCAGCAGTTCCAGTGCCTGGCAGCTCTTTCAGCAGAGAGATTCCTCCTGATGTCCCACCTGACCTTCCCCTGGTGCAGCTTAAGGCCGGTTCCCCTCCATCCTGTCACGGACCACTAGGAAGAACAGAGCAACCCCCTCCTGTCTACAACCTCCTTCCAAGTAGTTGTAGAGAGCAATGGGTGGTGTCCAGGAGGCCAGGCTGGCTCTCCACCAGGCTTACTGGATCACAGAATCACTCAGGCTGGAAAAGACCCCTGGGATCATCTAGTCCAACCATCAACCCTGCTCTACAAGGTCACCCCGAAACCAGATCCCCCAAGACCACATCTAAGAGGCCTCTAAACTCATCCAGGGTTGGTGACTCAACCACCACCCAGGGCAGCCCAGTCCAGGGCCTGACTGCTCCTGGTGTAACGAGGCAACGGCCCCAGCAGCCTCCGTGGGCGAGAAGAGGAACTCGATTTATCGGCCGGTCTAGCTCGGGCTCCTGCGGGAGGCAGGAGGACTCCAGCTGTGAGATGGTTCTGATTTGTTCTTCAAACCCGATAATGAGGACACGCTGAAGAAAATGAAGAGTGGGTTGGAGTTCAGCAGGGAACTTCTTTCTAGGTCAAACCACAGGTGGGTGTCTTTGTCCCTATGGGAGGACTTGTGTGAGTGTCCTCTTCTGTTCTCAGGTGCCTGGGAGGGGCTGGACACAGTGGGGAGGTCACAGAGTCATAGAAGGGTTCGGGTTGGAGAAGATCTTTAAGCTGCCTGGAAGGGCCGGGAGAAGGGTTCGTGCCGGCGGCGCGCGCGGGTCTGCTGAACTGCGGTGGAGGGGAGTCACTCCGGCGCCGAGGGTGGCAGAGCCGGGGGATGTGGGGGTTCTCGAGGGCCGGGGGTCAGGACATTGAGGGGCTGGAGTGGGGCCAGGGAAGGGCAGCAGGGTTGGAGAACAAGCGATAGGACAAGAAGAAAAGGCCTCAGGATGCCCCAGGTGGACCCTGAGAAGAACCTTCTCCCTGGAGAGGGCCCTCAGCCCTTGACACAGGCTGCCCAAGGAGGCCACCCCTGGCCATGTTCCCCAGTGGTGGAGACCTGGAGCTCAGGGCCAGGGTTTGGGGGTGGGATGGGGCAGCTGGGGTCAGGGTTGGACTGGATGAGTTTGAAGGTGTCCTCCAACCTGAACGATCCTCTGGTTTGTTGGGTTGATGGTTGGACTCAATGAGCTTGAAAGTCTTTTCCAGCTGAAACAACTCTCTACGACAGGTCCTCGGGCGCAGAGGTTCCTCCCCAGACCGGAGGTGGTGGGTAACTGCGATGCCGCGCGCAGACGCAGCCCTTTCCCCGTGCGCACGTCGCTGCGGGAGCAGGGACCGACGTTTCTGGAGGCATCAATAGTCCTGCAAATTAAGGCTGAGGCTTCGATTTCTCCTGAGTTCTGACCTCCATCAATCCAAACCTCTTGTGGAGTGGAGGTGGGACTGGATTTGTGCAGCTGGAGAGGAGAAGCTCTTTCAGTGCTTAAAGGGGACCACCAGAAAGGTGGGGGAGGTGGCACTTTCCAGCAGGGCCAGTTGGGCAAGAGCAGGGGTGGGAGTTAAACTGGAAGAGGGAGATGCAGGAGGAATTGTTGGGGCTGAGGGTGGGGAGACCCTGGCCCAGACTGCCGAGAGCGGTGGGAGAAGCCCCAAGCCTGGCACCATCCCAGGTCAGGTTGGACCTTGGGGCTCTGGCTGGGGAAGTGCCTGCTCACTGCAAGGTCTAGATCATAGAACCATTAGGGGTTGGAAGGGACCTCAAAAGGTCACCTAGTCCAATCCCCCTGCCAGGGCAGGATGACCTTGAATCATCCCTTCCACCCAAACCAGTCTGTGATTGCACGAGTCGGTCACTTCCATGGAATCGCTGGAGCAGTGCTGGTGGCTCAGGGACCCCAGTGACGCTCCACAACTCAGCGGGTCCATAGGGCCAGTGGGATCCCACCGCCGAGACCCTGCCTTCACCTCAGGGTGAAGATGCTGTCCCTTGTCCTCCCCAGCAAGGAGGGGCTGGTGGGGAACCAGGGCAGCCTTAGCTGAAGTAGATGAGATGGAGGAGTTCAAGGGCTACCCTAGACTTTGCGAGGTGGAGTTTGGCCCCATGGGGATCCTCTTCAGTAGAGCACAAAGCCCTGCAGGACCTGTGAGCCCAAGAAAGGTGATTACTACTTCAGGACCACCTCCTCTGAGCTCAAGAACACTTCATCCCTACAAAGCCCTACAGGAAAGCTCAGGAGGGACTCTGGTGCTAGAACAGGATGGGTTCCAGCTCCAAGAGGGCTGGATCTAGGGGATCCTGCTCTGGCAGGGGGTGGGACTGGATGGTCTCTCGAGGTCCCTTCCCATCCCTCATGTTCTCAGCTGTTGCTGGAAGCTGCCCAGGCTTGCAGGTGAAGAACCAACCTTTGATTCCCAACATGCAGCCGTAAACTGGTGCCGCGGGTTGTGTTTTTATCCGTGTAAGTCCTTCGTCAAGGGCCGACCCCAGGCACCAGCCCGGGGCGACGAGGGGCGAAGTCAAGCTGCTGGAGCAAAACCATCCTGCTCCAGCTCAAGGCACCGCTGTGGTTCCGTCAGGGCTATTTTCAGAGCGAGGGACTCGCATGGAAAGGGCAACACAGACGCAGAGGAGCCGACGGACGATGCGACCAGACGTTCCAGCTGCTGCACGAGGCTGCTCCGGGACCGGCTGATGCTTCTGGTGGCAGCCTGCGGCAGGTTTGGAACGTCTCCAGAGAAGGAGACTCCACAACCCCCCTGGGCAGCCCCTGCCAGGGCTCTGGCCCCCTCACTGGGAACAAGGTCCTTCTCACATTGATGTGGGATCTCAGCTGCTCCAGCTCACACCCGCTGCCCCTTGTCCTGTCACTGGGTGCCCCTGAGCAGAGCCTGGCTCCATCCTCCTCACACCCACCCTTCACATATTGATCAACACCCATGGGGTCACCCCTCAGGCTCCTCTTTCCCAGCTCCAGAGCCCCAGCTCCCTCAGCCTCTCCTCAGCAGGGAGATGCTCCCCTCCCTCCATCACCCCTGTGGCTCTGCCCTGGGCTCTCCCCAGCAGCTCTGGGTCCTCCTGGAGCTGGGGACCCCACAGCTGGATACAAGACTCCAGCTGTGGTCTCCCTCCACATGGACAGCCCTTGCTTTTACCCTCATGTTGCTCCTCTTGGTGGACTTCAACTTTCCTCACCGGAGTTAATAAAGAAGTGACTCCTGAAACGAGCTCCAGACCATCCTCATGACTCAGATGGACAAGTTCATTAGACTCCTTGTCGCCTGGCTCCAGAGAAAGCAGCTGAGACACAGATTTATGGGCCCTATTAGATTTATTAGTGTCTATTAGATTTATTAGTGTCTATGAGATTTATTAGCATCTCTTAGATATATTAGGGTCTATTAGATTTATTAGGTCTATGAGATTTATTTGATTCAACGCGTAGTTGGGATTGAGTAGATTTATTAGATCAATTCAATTTATTACTTTTGATTATCAGACTTATTGCCACAGCAGGAGCTTCCTGCTTCCACCTCACAGGGTGTCTCCCCTGGGGAGGTTCTCACGTCTTTGATCACTCCCCACCTCTAATGAGAGATCTTGAGTTTGATCTCTCCTACATTTCCTACAGACTGTTGGGGACGGAGCTGTGGGGGAAGTGCTTGTCCTGTAGAAGACTTTGTTGTGTCTGCGATTGGATCCAGTGATCTGGGGGAGGTTGGTCTGGGCAGAAGGTGGCTGAGGGGAGACCTCATGGCTGTCTTCAACTGCCCCACAGAGGGTGCAGAGAGGTGGAGGTTGGTCTCTTCTCCCAAGAAACAAAAGGAAGTGGCCTCAGGCTGTCCCAAGAGAAGCTGAGATTGGCCCTGAGAAGAACCTTCTCCCTGGAAAGGGACCTCAGCCCTTGGCAGCCTTGGAAGACACCGAGGGAGGTTCTTTTGGAGGCTGAAGCTCTTCCTTCACTCTGCCCGGGAGCTGCTGCCCGGGAGCTGCTGCCCGGGAGCTGCTGCCCTGGAGCTGCTGCCCTGGAGCTGTGGGGTGCAGTGGGATGTGACCACTGTCTCCCAGCAGCTCCCCCAGCAACATCCAGCCCTTAAATATCAAACCTCAGCGCAGGACTTACCCGGGGCCCTGGCAAGAGGAGAGGGGGGAAGGAACCCCGTGGGGCCGCCGGGAGCCCCGACACTGACTCCCCGCATGGGAGGGTGACGGTGTTTTCAGCAGCAAGAGCTGGCTCCGGGTTCCCAGCGACACAGCGGGGCTCCACACGTGACAGGGTCTGGAAGCAGAACCTGCTCCACAGACACGCGGTGGCGGCGCAGCGAAGCTAAAACCAGTCAGAAAGGAGGGGAAACCAGTGACTCGCTGGTTCTGTGAAGGACTGGAGGCAGCATGAGTGGGGTGGAGGGTCACAGGGCCCCAGAGCATTAGGGATGGAAGGGACCTCGAGAGGTGACCCAGTCCCACCCTCCTGACACAGCAGGATCCCCCAGATCCAGTTGCACAGGGACAGTCCAAGTGGGTCTGAAACGTCTCCAGAGAAGGAGACTCCACAACCCCCTGGCCAGCCCCTGCCAGGGCTCTGGCACCCTCACTGGGAACAAGGTCCTTCTCACACTGATGTGGAACCTCCTCTGCTCCAGCTCACACCCGCTGCCCCTTGTCCTGTCACTGGGTGCCCCTGAGCAGAGCCTGGCTTATTCCTCAGCAGGTCCCTTGGATTTTCCTTCCCTAAAATCCTCTTCTCCCAATGCAAACTCAGTGCCATCACCTTGATACCATCGTGGTCCTGCAGCACTGCCTCAGTGGTGGCACCAGTGCAGGAGCTGTTAGCTCTGCTTGGACCTCTGTGTCCCCCAACACCCAGCACAAGGCTCCTGGTGCTGCGCAGGGTGAGGGGATGGAGCCTCCCTCGCTCCCATCTGTGGACTCATCAAACCACAGAGTCATTTAGGTTGGAAAAGACCCTTCAGATCATCAAGTTCAACTGCTCCCCCAGCACTGCCAGGTCCCCACTAACCCCTGGCCCTCACCCCACAGCTCCAGGGCTTGGAGACTCCTGCCCCACCGCCCTGGACAGCCTGGGCCAGGCCTGGGGCACCCTTGTGGGGCACAAATTGGTCCTCAGGGCCAACCTCAACCTCCCCTGCAGCAGCTTGAGGCTGTTTTTTCTCCTCCTGCCGCTTGTCCCTGGGGACCAGACTCTCCCACAAATAATCAGCCTCCAGGGAAAGGGAGAGAAAGTTTTCCCTGGTGATTCCTTGTCTCCCGACGAGAGGATGGAAACACCAGAGGTGTTTGTCTGGCAAGGCCTGAGCTCCTCAGCTCCTCTCCCGTGGGATGCTGCAGCAGGAGTGGGAGGTCCATGCTGGCATCACCTCGTGCCTGGCTTAATCCTGACTGTGGAGATGCAGCAGCTCCAGCTCTGAGAGACATGTGATTGCAGCTGGAGAGGCTGAGCTCGTGGGTCAGGGGAGGCTTCTCACATGATCACACAATCACAGAATAGTTGGGGTTGCACAAGACTTTCAAGCTCATCCAGTCCAACCCCAGCCCCAGCTGTCCCATCCCAAACCCTGGCCCCAAGCTCCACATCTCCACGGCCAGGGGTGGCCATTGAACCCCCTCCCTGGGCAGCCTGTGCCAGGGGCTGGTGTCCCTTCCCAGGGAGAAGTTTCTCCTCAGGGTCAACCTGAACCCCCCCTGGAGCAGCCTGAGGCCGTTTCCTCTTGTTCCTTGGGAGAAGAGACCAGCCCCCGGCTCTGCACCCTCCTGTCAGGGAGCTGTAGGCAGCAGTGAGCTCTGCCCTCAGCCTCCTCCTCCTTCTCTGACTAATGATCGCTAGTCTGGCATCTCTGCACCCGACCCCCAACACCCCAGAGGTCCTCCTGCCCCCAGCTCCATGATGCTCTCCCGGTCCCCAACCTCGCGAGGAGCCTGGACCTCTGGCTCCTCTCCGGGCAGGGGCGGCGCTGCCGGAGCCAGAGCAGGGGGTCACCCGGGTGCTGCAGGGTGCAGGAAGCTCCGCGCCCAGTTCAGCAGCTCCGTGCTGAGGAGACGTGCCCGGGGGTGTCACCCCCACTCCTCCGCCCCCACCTGTGCCCGGGGGTGTCACCCCGCTCCTCCGCCCCCACCTGTGCCCGGGGGTGTCACCCCCACTCCTCCGCCCCCACCTGTGCCCGGGGGTGTCACCCC